>OX451388.1:4734653-5194267 GCA_949629135.1 Eremobia ochroleuca
AAACTATTTCCATCTCTACCCTCGTAAACTAAGATCAAGACAGATGCAGCACAAATCAAACGATTAATTCAAACCCAATCACAAAGAAAGCAAGATGAACACACCGGATAACATAAAGGCAGATAGACGCGACACGATGCTGCGACATGATTCTGGTAATTATTCCACTAGAATCGCGTCGTGCCTGTCTGTCAGAGCCTTAACATGAAAATGCCCAAACATTTCCGGCAATAAATTATTTGTACACCAGCCAACGGTTAGGGGTAACACCTCCTTTTTATACAAAGTTGGTTCTCTGCTAATTTCGCTGTGGCGCCTGTGGCAAAGGTACAAAAGTCATGTATGAGAAATTTATTCAACTCGCGTCCGCGGTTGCCTCTTTGTGTTGCTAATTCCATTTTATTATTTTCTATTCTGATGTCATTTACCTCGGAGGCACGTCGTTATAATATTCAACGGGATCTTGGTGAAATCCTGTGTAGTAATCTTTTTTGATGAATGGTTGTTTTTTGTTTGCTATTTGGCGTTGTTAATTATTATTGTGTTAAGAAATTCTTCTTTTTAATGTTTTTAGGGTTCCGTACCTTAAAAGGAAAAACGGAACCCTTATAAGATCACTTCGTTTTCCGTCTGTCTGTCCGTCTGTCAAGACCCTTTTTCTCAGGAAAGCGTAAAGTTATCAAATTGAAATTAATATCAAACACTCAAGGTTGCAATCCCTTAAAGTAGTGAAAAAATCAAACTTCTAAGTCAACGCAATCAAAAGATACGGGCGTTTATGTTCCGTATACGCCGCAATTTTGACAGTCGTAAGGGAATCAAAACCTATAGGCTACTTCCCGTGACCTAGAATCATGAAAATGGCAAGAAGCAATGTCATGTAGGTAAAAGAAAAAATCCGTAAACCGTTAATTTTTAGTTCATACCTACAAATTTGTATGGAACCCCCGATGCGAGAGTCCGACTCGCACTTGAGCGGTTTTTTATTAGGATATTTGTGGAACATTTTATTTTTATTTATGTTTTCTAGGGTTTCGTGGAGGTATTAAAGTGTATTGTTTTTGCACTTGTCTACAAACTAGAACCAATTCACAACATTGTTTTATTTTTCTTTGGGTTAGTAATAGAATTTAATTTATTTTGGAAAGTGTCTAACAATGTTACTGGAACAAGGTCTAATGTATAAAACAACAATAGAAATTTCAAAACAACTTATTTTTAACATTATAAGAATATAAGTACTTAATTCATACATTCAAATTATTTTCAAACCTTTTAAACACCTTTATTCATCGCAGCACCCATACACAACAATACTTACCTACATCAAAACTTTTATCGACTTATTTTCATTTCAAACATCGATAAAATGTCGCGTCCCTAAAAAATCAAAGTAAATAAACATTATATTTTCAAACAAAATAATATCGGAACACTTTTTCGGCTGTCAGATACTTTTCGATGAACACAAAAAATGAGGACATTTTCTTTCTTATAAAAATTGACAGGGTCTTCATTGTATCGTGCGTTCAACAAAGCGGGCATCGGTCAATGTTTTCTCAATTTAAGTTTGTCCAAGTAAATGAGATTTTTTAAAAGGAATAACGTGAAGACATTATTTTCTTGATGCTTTGTAATGTTATGGACGATGTAACAATATTTACTACAGCGTTGAAACTTTGCGTAGGTAGGTACCTACATACTAAGACCTGTATTCACAAACAATACTGGTCTAAGGGCTGCTTTTTCCAACGCCCGATAATTTTAATGGGGGGGATATTTTTTTTATTTATGCAGTTCTTCCATACAAAAACGACCATTTTATTCAGCAATACTATGTGAAGGGGAGGGGTTGAGGGGCCCGTGGCTAAATAATAACAGCTGCACAGGTTGATCGAACAGGTTAAGCTACGCTTGCCGCGGTTGGTCTGTGGATGGGTGACCATCTTTACATACCGAGACCCCTCCGTGCCTCGGAAAGCACGTTAAGCCGTTGGTCTCGGCTGTCATTCGTAGATCTTTGACAGTCGTTACGGGTAGTCAGAAGCCCGAAAATCTGACAACCAGTCTTACCTAGGAGTATCGTATTACCCAGTAACTGGGTTGTGGAGGTCAGATAGGCAGTTGCTCCAGGTAAAATACTGGTATTCAGCTGCATCCGGTTAGACTGGAAGCCGACCCCAACATAGTTGGGAAAAGGCTAGGCAGATGATGACTATGCGAAGTAACGCATTTCTCAATGCGTTCCATATGACAAGCCTTTGAATTCATAAGCATTAAGGGACGCGTAGTGCCAATTGCCTCTGAAGTATTGTCTATGAATAGGTTTTTGGAACCCTGTGCATGCGCGCGCACTGTGAGCCCTCATAGTAATGTTTGTGAATACGGATTTGTTTGGCGGAATTGACACAATCACAATCGAACTATACATGATGCAAGAACTGATATTGTGGGCTGGCTTGTAGGTGAAATATAAGCAGAGAGCCTACAACGTCCTGTGCGTACAGTACAATATGAATTTAGGTTGTTGATGGCAGATTCTGCAGATTAGAGCTCGTGTTGACGATTTTCATGTTATTATGAGGAAGAGAACAACGTCAATAATGGGTAGATTGTGCAGAAGCTGCAATAGCATCCTAAAAACATTAGACAAAGTAGACAATCCCTTTATAAGATACTGGGTATGGGGGTACGTGCCAATTTGTGTTGGATCACATAAAATTTAGTTGTTTTAGTTTGTAAAAGTATGGTAACATAGTTTTTAAGTGATTGCTACTAATACTATATGGATTGTTTTGTAGTCCGAAATAATGAATATATTAGGTGAATCAAATATAAGCAGGACTTTTTATTACTGGTCGCTGAGTGAAGTGACGCGCTTGGTGCTGTTGTATGTGTTAGGGGGGATCATCTAGGGGAGGGGTATACTGCTCCGGCTCACTTTAGTTTATTGCGCGCCAGTAGCATCATGTATGAGCAGGAGGTATATAAGTCTGTTGAACAACGACTTATCATAATTTTTTTAACACGGGAGGGCATAAAACCTTCCGAAATTTTGCATCCATTGACTCTACAGTTCGATAAGAATACGCTTTCAAGAACTCAAGTGTAGGAATGGCACAAAACAAATTCAAGTGGAGGACGCCGTTTTCACAGTGACCAGATAGTGGAATCATTTGTGTGCAACTGATTAAAGGCACGACCGACTACATTCTTCGATGCTGGCATCAAGAAACATCCCCTGCGCTGGGAAAAATGTGTTAATAGAAGGGGAGATTATGTAGAAAAATAAAATATATTCCTTTTTTTTACGAGTATAATAATACGTGATTATTTTTTTTTACTTAAGTCCGGTTTATATTTGATCCACCCACGTATTATTATGAGACACTAACAAAAAATAATGTATTCTTGCAAAGTTATCCATTTACGAAAACAAGGTTTCCCGAAAAACATTTCGATTAATTTAATAACGATTTCCATCATACAAGTGCGGTCAGTGACGTCACGCTTACCGCATCACGCGTAACACCGTGACAGGGACAGTTTACAATAAAAGAAAAAACATCATCCGTGCATGCCACATGCACCGAATTGAACGGTGCACGGCGGAACAAATCTATTGCAACGTTCTGTATCGCGACGTGGCGAAAATTTTAAAACATTTTTTTTGTAATTTGTTTTGTAAAATATAAACCCCTTATTGCAAAACAAGGTTTTTCAAGAAAAATATTTTTTTGTAATAAGGGATCAGTTTGGAACCACCGAGCCAGTTATTTAATTAAGAACCTAAATGTTAAAGAAATGTAGGTCTTCATACAAAAATGACAGCTTAGTTCGGTGCTAAGTTGTCATTTTACTATTAAGAACTTTGGCAAAATAGAAATAAAGCTCAAAATACAAATACTGGCTCAAAGGCTTAGACTAGAACTTAAGTTAAATTTCGTTTTATAATTTTCAATACAAATTCGGTTGCAATCTAAGCTTGAACTATAATTTTTCTTACTTCATTTTAGAAAACAATAAAGCGCTCTCGTAAGAAGACTCATTGCAGCTTCAAAGTGAAAACTTGTCACAAAATTAATCTTACGTGAAACTATATCAAAACTTAAGAGGAACACTCAATTATGGACAAAACTTTTTTTATACGGGCATTCATTTTTCACCATTTTTTGAAAATCTATTAAATAGTTAATTACTCCATAAATAATGTCATGTCACACAATTAGAGCGATTTTGCACTGCATCCGATCCGAATCCGAATTCAAGATCCGAGTTCAACCTGAGTGAATGTTCTAAATTCGGACGTACTGAGTTCGGATGTAGTGCGCAACCTCTCATACAAATAGTACTATGGCTACTTCGGACCGTCATTTCTCGTATGCGGATCGCATGCAGTGCAGAACCTCAAAAAAAATATTTATTTATATATTTAGCCACCCAATGACAACAGCAAACTTGAAATGCAACAACAGATTTACTGTTCAAAGACTTCCTCAACCTTCCGTAAACTGGAGGTTTGTCATCATGCGTCACGACTTTCTACGTGACAACATGTCAGCTACAGTTCTCGCTAAAAGAACCTTTCCGTGACGTTACACGCGCCGTTCCAAGTGGTGCACGGTGGAACAAAACTATTGTAGCGTTAGCGACGCCGCGACCGCGACGTGGAGAAATTGTTAAAACACGGTTCAGAATACATGTTTCTATTGTTTTTGTGTTTGGACGTGATGTGGCAATGCTGACAGTATAGTACATACCAATGCTGGCAGTATTGATTTTTAGTTTTCAGTGTATCGTGGAGGACCAAGAATTTCAAAAGGGTCATCATCTTTTCCCCACCATGTTGGGGTCGGCTTGCAGTCTAACCAGATGCAGCAGAGTACCAGTATTTTACATGTAGCGACTGCCTATCTCACCTCCACAACCCAGTCACTGGATAATACGATACTTCTTTAGTAATTCCGGTTGTCAGACATTCGGGCTTCTGACGACCCGTTACGACTGTTAAAGATTCACGAATGACAGCCGGGACAAGGGCTTAACGTGCTTTCTGAAGCACGGAGGGTTCTTGGTATGTAAAGATGTTCACCCATTTTGCGGACCAACCTCGGATGGGTGTTCGTCATAATTACTATACAGAAATCATATTTATTGTATTGTTTGTTTCTCAAAGCAGTTTTCAACAAAATTGGCTAGGGTATAGGGATTGAGAACTTTCTTGAAATAATAACTAGGAAACTGGCTGCCACAGGTAACTAGTAATTAACCTCAATCGAAATTATTCACAATGTTGCAGTAGTCTACACCTGAATATACTTGAAACTCATTTTATAAGTAGCATGTGCTTGGCATAATCAGCTCATACTGTTCCCACTGCTGGGACACAGGCCTCTTCTCGGTAAGAGGATGTGGACCGTAATCCACCACGCGGGCCCAGTGCTGGTTAGTAGATGTCACATGTCATCCAATTTTTTGGTTCTAGGACATACCGTTTCATTCACGATGTTTTCCTTCGCCGTTTTGAGAGCAGTGGTGATGCAATAATAATACAGTGTGAGTCTTTATAAAGTGCACATATTAAAAAGGGTGAAAATATAAACAATTTTATCGACGGAAATATGTCAAATTTTTTTTTTTTTTAATTGTAAAAAAATGGTAAAAATGGTAAATTTTCTTTAAAAATCATGAATAATTAATTTATGACGTTTCTTTTTCAAACAATTATAGCTTTATTAGCTTGGCCTATTATTAGAGATCATTATTAATTTTGTTTTGTTTTAATATGACGTTTAGTTTAAAAGTAGTAACAGTTTGTTTGCATGGGGTACCCAGACGAGAGTAAAAAAAATTAAAAATTTAAATTTTTTTTAGATTTTTTTTGACATTTTTTCCGTCGATAAAACTGTTTATATTTTCACCCTTTTTAATATGTGCAGTTTATAAAGACTCACACTGTATACACAACGTAAAGTACCTCTCTGGGCTTCTTACCTACGACCTATAACTCGTAAGTCACAGCCGTTACCACGGGGATGCCACTGCTCTCATTTTGTAAGAATTCCCATTAAAATCACCTTTAACAAAACCAACAAAAATAAAGGACTATGCTCAATTTTATTTCCAGCGAAACTCATTATCTCATTATCAGTACTACCCAGTATTTTTCCAATTAGGTATACCCAATCCCAAATATACTTAACAATCTCGTTAATTCCAAATAAATTGGACAAGCTGGAATGGATTACCGATAATAGGGGATATGTTTCAGGCTTTACTTTTGTACTCACTGAAGGGTGAGGCTTTATTTTTAGAGTCCAATAGAAAAACGTATTTACGAGTCATACTGTCGTTTCATACTGGATTACAAGTTATTTCAAGGATTTTTATAATATTATGTACTTTATATACCTGAAGACCAACCGGAAGCCTTCCCACAAGGTGTGTCGACGACCTTGTGAAGGCCGCAGGAACCCGTTGGATGCGAAAAGCACAAAACTGGTTGAAGTGGAGGTGCTTGGAGGAGGCCTCTGTCCAGTAGTGGACGTCTTTCGGCTGAGAAGATGATAATGATGATACTGGAAGACGTAATGTTGGAAGGACTCCCATTTAGTGGACTGTTGAGCTTGTGAAGACTGCTTGTGAGGCACGGAGGGGCCCGTGACTAAATAATAACAGCCCCACAGGTCGATCGACCAGGTTAAGCTACGCTTGCCGCGGTTGGTCTGTTGAATGGGTGCCCATCTTTACATACCGAGACCCCTCTGTGCCTCAGAAAGCACGTTAAGCCGTTGGTCCCGGCTGTCATTCGTAGATCTTTGAAAGTCGTTACGGGTAGAGCCAGAAGCCCGAAAGTCTGACAGCCAGTCTTACCAAGGAGTATCGTATTACCCAGTAACTGGGTTGTGGAGGTCAGATAGGCAGTCGCTCCATGTAAAATACCGGTATTCAGCTGCATCCGGTTAGACTGGAAGCTGACCCCAACATAGTTGGGAAAAGGCTAGGCAGATGATGATGAGCTTGTGAAAACTGTAGAAATTCTCTGAATGCGAGTAGCATAGAACCGCTCAAAGTGGTGACTATGTCCAGCAGAGGACGTGTTTCGGTTGAAATGATAATGTGTTTTATAATGTTATACATAGGTAGGTATCTAAATATAATACATACTTTTACTATGCTTCGACTAAAACGGGTGTTCAAAAACATCACAATATAAAAATAGTAGTTGCTTTTGAAGGCCGTATGTATCTGAAATACAAATACTGACTTATTTTATTCCCAAACAATGATATTTTCCCTAATAGCAACAGTATTTTTTTCTGAACCTCCTGTTTCATATCAGGACTTTCCAGAATCTCTATTCCTGGAATGACAAAGAGGCTCACAATCACATAATTTACTGTAATGAGTGCACAATGGGGAATCGGAAACGGTATTTATACAAGAGGAAAACAATATTATTGAAACAAAAAAACAGATCCCCAAATTAATAAACAAAAAGCTTTACCCAAAATTAATAAATCCGATACTCATTTTTCACTTCGCGGTTCATTACGGCTTCCAACGGAAGCTACATAAATAGTATCGTAGCAAAATAGCAATGGATGACAAAACAATGTTTCACAGCACAGTAGGCTCTTGAAACTGAAATTTATGAGGCAATTGGATGTAATAGGCATCCGATGACAGTTCCGTTCGTAATAAACCCCAACATTGCTCGCTTGATAACTAGTGATGGATTTAGTAGTTATCGATAAATATTTGTCGATAAATAAATCATTGGCAATTATGTTATTGTTGGTGGATTAGTGACTATCAATTTATAGGGTATTTATTTTGATGTTGAGCATAAATTTTGTGATTTTTTGCGAAGTATTCTTCAAGAGTATGGTTTCTTGTTTTTGTTGATTTCCTTTATGGTAAGATTTTTCTACTATAAATACTTTATGGGAGATCAATTGCAAAAAGAGTTAGATAAAAAACTCACAAAAATGTTGGTATCGGTAAGACCATAAAAGTACGAATTTGCAGTTCAGCTTTTAAATTAAAGTTGGTAGAGGATAACAAACATATTGTACCAATTAACTTATTTAAAAAATATTGTATGGTACACCTAATTCAGAATATAGTGAGGAAATGAACTTGTTTCTTTTGTAGGCATTAAAACACAGTTCAACTTTTAACCCGTGAGAAGGCGCGCCTATTTTTCTTACACGAGTAGGCGCTATCATAAATGTTTATATTTTTAGTGTTTCTATATTTATTGGCTTATAATGTATTTAAATAAATAACACAAGGTTTAGTAAGTAAGAAAACAAGTATTTTAATCAAAACTATTAAACATAATAGCAACTTCTAACGCAAATAACAAAACAACCTAGTATTAATTAATTTTTTTGGCACGTTTCATAAAAATCACAATAAAAACTGTTCCATAACAAAAACTAAAAAGTGTTATTCATCCATTAAATCTACACTAATGTGCCT
Organism: Eremobia ochroleuca; assembly: GCA_949629135.1. NCBI lineage: Eukaryota > Metazoa > Arthropoda > Insecta > Lepidoptera > Noctuidae > Eremobia > Eremobia ochroleuca. The sequence continues at coordinate 4,743,141 of OX451388.1, forward strand.
CTCGAAACACACTGAACACATGTATTTTACATGTTCGGTGCAAAGTAATTGCTGGGCGCGTGATGAGCAAATTGCCGCACGTTGGTACACGGCCTCCACAAACGCCTTGCTGCGCGGTCGCAACGCCACTGAGCGGATCGAGAATTGCGTCAGGGGAGAGGGGGTGAATATTTAGGAAGGTACTTAAGTGCTTGAATTGGTGTGGCATGGGAAAGACAAAAAATTTTTGAATTAGATTTTTGTGTGAGCAAATTGCTCATAGCGCGCCTTCTCACGGGTTAATATGTCGTACCAAAAGCAAGATGAATTATAATTTAAGAATGTAAACAAAACACCTGGGCCATAATTCACTATGTCCACCTAACTATTCCTTATTTCGAAACCACGTCAATTCCTTAGTTAATCACAACATCTGCTATTGATGTATTCTCTATGATACAATGGCGTGGTTTGAACTGTCAAAATACGTGTTGTCCGTATGGTTGACACTTCGATTCCTTGCCGTTAACAAGACACGATATTGACGTGGTTTGCACGTGGTAAGATCTCGCGGGGTAATAATACAGAATTAGGACCCCGAATAGACATTGAGTGGCATTTTCAATTCAAGTTATTCAATAAAATTTAACACAATGTAAAAGTAATCTCATGTTTTGCGATATAAAACGTAAAATTCCACACTCTGTTCGGAATTGGTTACATAAAATAGTTTAAAATAAAATGAGATTCTTAAAGTTTATCGATAAAGGTGTAGATAATACCCCATCTCTATCGGTAGAGCATTCTGTCCGCAATGAGCGATGTAACGCTCAATCATCGCCGCATCTCTATCGTCGCTATCTAGAGACGCCTGGACTCTATATAACGCTGACTGATCACCGTCTCGTCTTAGTTGTAAAGGGTTTTTATTCTATTGTAGAGAAAGATGGGATTTTGAAGGAGAATATAGGTTTCGTGAGGTTTTGGTGAAGGAAGAGATTTTAAAATAGGATCTTGCCTTGTTTTTACTGTTATTCGTCGAAAGCATCCCTAGGTTCCAACACGAACTGGGCCTGCGTTGGGGATTACAGCCCACTCCCTCCCGAAGAGAGGAGGTCTGTGTCCCAGCAGAGGGAATATTTTAGGCTGATTATGCATAACTTCCATAAAAACGATAACCTTAAAACTGCACTTGTGACCTATTATGCCTACGCATATACATGGTTCAGTTACGGCATGATATTGTGGGGGAACAGCACAGATGCACCGACACTTTTGACATTGCAAAAAAGACATAAGAATCCTAATAAATATAGAAGACACCAATAGTTCAACCATCATTTCCAAGAACATAAAATACTTACCCTCCCGTGCTTATAAATTCCAAAAATATGCAAATTCGGTCGAAATTACCAACACTTTTACACACCAGGACAAAATATAAAGTCAAAATATATAGATTCAACTTACACGCTCTAAGTTAAAAATACACTCACCAAGTACACTAGTCCTGTCAATTAAAATATGTATGGAATCCACATGAGTGCATTAAATTATACCACATAGTTGTTATCTTCTTTTCTGTCGATATACAAAAAAAATGAACAAAATCGGTCGCGAAAAAACATCTGTTGAAAAGATCTGTTGTCTGGTCTAAATTTTAACGAGTTATGCGAAGATAAATGTAGGAAACAGCTGATTTTTTCATTTTTGTTTTTTTAAACTATTTTTTTTTAATCAAAATATTGTATTGTCGTCGGTCGTTGATAAGTCTACAACGCTTAAAGTAAATCTGATCGCTTAAAGTGAGGCAAAATTGAGCCCAAACGAGTCAGTTACATACAAACAAACAAACATAGCGGTGAAACTAATAAAAGCGTGTTAAAATAAGATATAACGCTCAAACAATACTTAAAAACCTCCTCTATATGCGAATTTGCTATAGCGGATCCAGATCCAGTCACCCTGTACAGAGGCATTTCAATTTAAGACTACGACTCTCAAACTGAGACATGCTCGTATCTTGGGTAGTCGGAAATTTCGCAGACTACCCTGACACTGTCACCTTAATAACACACTTTTTGTGTAAATTACTTTGTGATCGTAAGTAGAAAGTGTCAAAAGAAACACCTCCTGTTTTTGAAGTCAGAGAAAAATAGTATTCAATTTCATTCACATTGTCACGTTGTATGGCAATGACCCTTGGGCCAAAAAGTAAGCCAGCGCTCTGATCACGTTCTGTGTAAATTGCTTTATGATCGTAAGTCGAATGTGTCAAAAGAAACCAGTCCTCCTTTTTTTGGCTTTTAGTCGGTGAAAAACAGTATTCAAATTCATGTCTAATAAGTGATTGCAAAATTAATTTTAGAATAAAATGTCTTACCTTTATTACTACGACTACAACAATGTTCTGATAATAAAGCAACTTTCACTAATGCAGAGCCAGACGCCCTCAAAATAATCTCCAATAACATTCAAGCTAAAACGACTTCTACAAGCCACCAACTAAAAACAAAGGTTAAACTCTGAAACCATAATTAAAACTGAACCATTAAGTTTGAACCAATTAATTCTTCTATAACTACTTATTGAACAAAGTTTTAATTTAAAAGTACGCAAAGGGTGTTAGCCGAAGTATGTTCGGCCGTTACGTCAACCTGATAGTTAATTAAAACTAGCGAAGTTTCCTTTAATATTTTTTGTTAGACGATAATGGTTATGCTGTACTTAGAGCTACTTAATTAATACATAATTCGCACTCTGTTATAAAGGGGAAGCTCCAAAATCTTATTAATAATTTAATACTCGCAGAAAAAGGAATTTGACAATTAAGTTTTTTGGTTATTTTACTAGTTGCTGGGTTGACGCTTCTTATCTGACTTTCTCTAAAAATCCCGTCACAACGCCTAGGTCAGCTATTTCTTTAAAAGTCTTGCTCTGAAAGTTTGCTTGCTCTTGAGCTTCCAGCAAAATAAATAAAGTTGTCATAACATATCACCACACCCCTTATCCCCGAGCATTACGCAGTTGTGTACAGACACCGGCACATCAAGCTACCTGAAACTGTTAAATTTTCCCAATTAACTTTGAACCTTATGCTTTAGCGATAAAGTTGAAAATCTATTAAAGAAATTTGACAGATTGCAGTAGCTTGATGTGCTTCTGTACCTATAATACACCCACATTTCGTCAGTTCTGTTTAGTTCCCATGTAACAAGGGACCCTATTGCCATCAATCGAGCACCAAGTCAGACTGCGGGCTGCCACTATGAAATTCGAGAAATCCAATAATACTTTGCCCGCCCCGGGAAACGAACCTAGGACCTCATGCTCAGCAGTATTGCTTGTGTCCAACGAGCCAGTCAACGTAGAATAACGTGAAGTTGCAATTTTTTTTTTCCATTTTCATGAGAAAAGCGTTTTACTCTGTTCCGATAAATTCCTTACAAACGTACAGATTATAAACGTACAGATGGAATATTTAAACGTTTCCTTGTAATTGTAACTGTCGCCTACAAACGCGAGCTGGATCTCGCAGCAATAAAATATAATAATAATAATAACAGCTACTTACCTAATTCCATTTACTCTGCTTAGTTTGACCTAATTTATTTTAAACATTTATGATTAGCTCTGGCCCGGAAATTCGTCTGCGAACCAAGATGAAAATCAGCCTATATTCTTCTCCGGGTCATGGTCTACCCGTGGACCAAATTTTATCCAAATCTATTTTTAGTATTAAGTTAGGATTAGGATTTCCTTGGAAATCATTAATTTTCTTTTGCGGATCTCGTGGCAGTATTATTTTCAACAAAAATTAAGTTGTACAATATAGGTACCACAAACAGTTGAGTTTAGTCATTTTTATCAGACATTCATGTTACAACGGGGCGTATCGGCGTCTAAACATTTCATTCCTCATTAATTTTGTACAAAGGTGTGGCATATAAGTAGGTACCTAGGTTTATGATTCAGTCATCATCATCTGCCTAGCCTTTTCCAACTATCTTGGGATCGCCGACCCAATCCGCTTAGACTGGAACGGCTTCCAGTCTAGCCGGAAACAGCTGAATACCAGTACTTTACACGGAGCAACTGCCTATTTGACCTCCACAACCCAATCACTGGGTAATACGATAACCCTTTGTAAGACTGATTATCAGCCTTTCTGGCTTCTGACTACCCGTAATGACTGTCAAAGATCTACAAAAGACAGCCGGGACCAACGGTTTAACGTGTTAGGTTCTGGCAGAATGGTCGACATCGGCTTTACTTGCCATAATAAAAAAAAAGAATAGAACGTGTTAGGTTTATGTTTGTGATCTAGTATTATCATCGGCATCATCTTTTCAGGCGAAAGACGTCCATTGCTGGACATAGGCCTCGCCCAAGCACCGCAATTTCGACCAGCTCTATGCGTCCAACATCCAGTGGATTCCGACGGCCTCCACAAGGTCATCGGTCCACCTTGTGGGAGGCTTGATCTTGATCTAGTATAGGTTAATACAATCATTGCACTTTATTTAAATGGTTTTCTTTTCACAGATCCAAGGCAAGCCAGTAATACAGCAGAGAATTCTGCCAAGTCCTGTGGTGTCCATCGACGCCCCCCACACATACAGGAGTACAGCAACTCCTATCGATGATCACAACAACATCATATTTAGCCCATGGAAGGCGTTCGGGCCCTTTGTCGACACTATACAGGTACGAAATATTTTATATAAAAAAAAAAAAAACAATATACTTACCAAAAAATGTGGGCAGGAATTCCCTTTTGAATGATTTAACAAAAAATTGTGTAGTTGAAAAATGTTTTTTTTTTTGTATTATTTTGTCAACCCCTGTAAACTGGGATGAGACAATGGCAGCCCAGTGGTAACGGCCTCGACTTGGCGTGAGAGCAGTGGCAGCTTTTGCTTTGGTGCGAACCCATGCAGACATTTGACTTTGTGTAGTTTATTTCACCACCGCTTCTCTTGAAACGTTGAAGGAAAACATCGTGAGAAAATCGGCATGTCCTAGAAACAAAAAAATTCGAAGACATATGACATCCACCAACCCGCACTGGCCCACTCCGTATCAAAGAGAGATGTGTGAAACTGCTGGAGCAGTGGGAACGCTATACGCTGGTTAAAAAAAAAATCAATTGTGAATGCAAAAACACTGAAAATTTTCCATCACTTCTATAAAAACCATATAAAAATGTAGCTCATACTTTGGTTCAGAAATAAGAAAAGTAGGTATGTAGATATGCACGATTTTTCAATACACACACAACATTTAAAAAATAGCGACATTTCAATACGCAATTTAACTGACCTAGCAGTCAGTCACTGGTTAAGTGGACTGTATAAATCTACCAACATTGAAATAAAGCGTGGGAATTTTTTCATAAAAACAACATCTGGCGACAGGATTACATAGTGAGACTAAAATGTTTCAACTGCTGGAACACAAGCCTCCTCTCTGTGACAGGGAGTGGGCCGTAATCCACTACGCGAACCCAGTACGGGTTGGTAGTTGTTACAAGTCTTCGAAATTTTTGGTTCTAGGACATGCCGGTTTCCTCACGATTTTTCCCTTCACCGTTTCGAGAGCAGTGGTGATGAAATAATTTACGCAAAGTAGAGTGCCGCTCCGGGTTCGAACCTACGATCGTCAACTCGTAAGTCGCCGCCGTTACCAATGGCCCACTACTGCTCGGCAACAGGATTACTGTTCGCCAAATGTTGTTACTAACTCAAAACAGGATGCCACTGTCAATCTGTCTGCCGTAATCCCTCAGTTGCCTTTGACGACACCTACAGAGACAGAAATAGACTTGCCAATCCAAAACTGAGCAAATCCCTTGAGTGGAAACTCTAATTGTGAGAACTCGTCGCAAATCCATCCTAAAACAATTCAAGATTATTACACAATCAGCTTAAGGACACCAAAATTGATATTAGCGCTGAATCCCTTGTTCACAAACTAAACTAAAGTTCAGTGTATCTTTTTCTTTCCATTTCATTAAGAAAAGGACAGAAGATAAATATATTAGTTTAGTCCTGACAAATTAGTCAGCGCGTATTTTTAGTAGCCAATTTTTTAATCACCTCTAAACTTGTCTATAGAGTATCTTAATTTGACAGAACTAAACTAATATTTGTGTTCTGTCCTTATCTTAATGAAATAGAAAGAAAAAGATGCACTGAACTTAAATTTAGTTTATTTTGTGAACAAAGGAATCGGCACCATTTTCTATGGAAAACAAAAACCTTCCCCTCAAATATTGCTCTCTAATTGGTTTTTGACATTGATTAATTATGTGATGAAGCACCCTGCGCACCAATCGTCTCACTGCCCCGAACATATTCATTATGGAGGGTGAAATCGTAGTATTTTGGCAATGGTTCTTGTGGTGTAAACAAAAATTATTGTTTTTGCCTGGAAAATAATGAGGGTTTTCTGAAATGACGTGCACTAGGTGGCAGCACTGAGACGTCAGGTCCGAGCACATTTCAAAAATGTCAAAGCGCCTATATTTTCTTTAGTCATGACTGAATGAAAAACGAATGAATGAAACGAATGATGAACGTCATCATATATTTTAAATTAATTATCGAAATAGAAGACCTCTTGGCAAAGTGGCGCCAACTGGTGGCGTAAATTTTTATGAAAACCCTCATTCATTGATGATTTACAAAGCATCTTAAATATGTATTTTTGTCGTAACATAGGAAAAGTGTATGTCCAACAGAAAACTGCAATGGGCCAAACCGATTAATTCCGTAGCATGAACAATCTAAGCACTGACAGCAATGAAACTTCTGTCTTACCAACTGCAAGACAAAAGTCAGAGTTGAAAGCATAGTTTACGCAATTTAGGTTTTTTAGAACACGGACGAACTTCTAAGTCAAAAATCAAAATATTTTATTTCACATAAACCTACATGGGCACTTATGAAACGTCAGAAGCTAGGTGCACGGTTCCAATTGGTCGTTTCCTATGGAGAAGAGCCGGCTAGAAACTCCACGGTTACTCTTTTAAAAATAATTGGCTTTTACAATGCCTTCAAATCTCAGTAGTTATAGAAGGACAGCGTAGGCCAGTCAACAAGTACTAGGTACTTGATAAAATAAAATAAAAATGGCCTACAGATCTAAAGTCTACAAGGGGTACAAAGTCCTCATATTTACAAAATATAAAAGAATCTATCAAAAGGATAAATAAGAATTTTAATATAAGAACCTATTAAAACCAAGTGATATGATTGTCGTAACAACCATTAATAAAAAGTTTAAATTAGAATGGCATAATGTCAAATAATAAAATGATTATGTCAAAGAAGTATGTAAAAAAAAAAAAATAATATACATTGTAATTTGAGAGCTCTTAATAGACATTTACGTAGCTATGCCAAAATGAGGTGCAGAAGGAGTTATTAACAAACCACCTTGTTTTCAACGTAGTCTGTAATCTTATAATATGCTTCTTTGATAAGGACACGTTTGATGAGGGTTTTGAACTTTCCTTCGCTAAGAAAGCCATATTAATTAAAGTTGTCACCAGATTCTGCTTTGCTAACTAGCATAATATTATTTTCTTTATAGGAAGGTGAACTATTACCAAGTCAAGACACAGTGGTGTTACCATCGCCCAGGCATCACGACAGTTCGATAGACGAAGATGCTACAGACCCAATGCCCACCGCAGAGACGTCCAATAAGGTACAAATTCATAATAATATTAATATTTACATACATTTTGAACTACATTACAACATTGTACACCATAAGGTATACAGGGATCCACAGAACAGAAAAAACAGCAGAGATCCTTTATGTAATAATTATTATAAGAAATGACTTTCTACACGTGGCGAAGAATACATTAATTTGAGTTTGAATTTTTAACAATATTTAAGCAGATTTTTTTTTCACTCAGATAAAATAGTCGGGTGTCATAAAAAATTTTTTTAAATTAAAGTTGCTTTTTACCACAAACATTGCAAAATGATTTCTACGAAAAATCCAGCGCCCTCGCCCTTCAAAACAAGAACTTATATATCTTTTGTCTCATGAAATGTATTGTCAGACGGGTGTTGTGTCTGGAAGCCTATTCTCGACGATTGATGGCAGGATGTTGTACTCGTATATATGTATATATATGATAGTTGCGCGGTAAACTCTGTTTGCGCGATGCAGGATTTTGCGTGACGTCAGTGTCACACGTAATCCGCATGTGGCGATACAGATCTTCAAGGAATACTTTATGATAGAATCAACTTTTACGAACAAATCAAGAATATCAATATTTTTTTAGGTGGCATCAATAAGCCAGCTGTCCTTCATGGTGAGGCCTGACAGCTTCGAGCGCGGCCAGCTGAGGCTGACCTGCATCAGTACGGTCCATTCGGTGTACAGCGAGCAAGCTGAGCTGGTCATCAATGAGGAACGGCCGCAGATAGCGAGCGTCCTTGGGACTAGAGATGCGGCAGGAGGTAAGCGATAGTAGAATACAAGGGTTGCTTTTGAGACTGGGCAGTGAGGGCAGGTACCGTCCTTATGAGACTATCCTTAACTTCTGGAGTACTTGGTAACTTCATCACAGATTTTGCAAAAATTGTACAGTCAGCTAATCAATAGTCACGTTTTATTTTTTTGATGCCAATCATTTTCGATCATCAATAGCACTAGAAAAAGGATCAGCCGTGCGATTCTGTAACCATATCACCGTGAAAGCTTAGGTGAAGTGGAAGAAGAAGCGTGGAGTGAGCTGTCATTTGCTAGGGATTAACACTATTAAGTGCTCACTTCACTTATGATTTCACGGTGAGATTTTTCCAGAATCGACCGGCAGGACCAAGACCGCGATTTGCATATTACTTGATTATAAACTTTAACTTTCAAATATAAAGTTTAGTATCGTTTGCAATATACTTACTACTTTAATTGAAAAGTAAAAGTATTTTTAAAATAAGAACTAAAATATGAATTTATTTATTTAAGGACTTTGGATCTATGGAAAAACAATACACAATTTCTAAGCAATAAGGTTGAAATAACTATGCTGCAAAATTAGACCACAACATAATAATATTTTTAAAACCGGCCGGAAAAATAAGACCACAAATATGTGATGTTATTTTTCCGGCCGGTTTTGATGCACTCATCAGAAATATAGTCCTATTGTTGATTTAAGCCAAATTGGCATCATCAAAAAGTCGTTTCGTATACGGATTAAAAGTCTCCTCCAGACCAACTAAGGTATTTACTAGAAAAGACACAAATCATCACGCAAAAAAGTAATTTGCTTAAAAATTAGAGACAATCTCCTGATAACGTTTTATTGTATCCTTGCTCTTACTGTCCCATCTCAAAATCAACCTTGTAAAATAACTATGTAGTATGGAATTATGAAGTACGTGAAACCAATTAGGATCGAATCAAGGTTATTTGGGTTTATTGATCCAAATGGCTGAAAAGAAATTAATATACGATTAGAAAAATAGAATTAATGACGTAATTTCAAACGACGTGGCCAGGTATCCGCATTTCTGGCCACGTCGTTATAAAGAACAATTGTCTCTGTTTACTTACACATAAACAAACTTACCTCTTTAATAAATGGCTTATTAAAAAGCCCATTCCCGGAAGAGAGGGTGAGTATTACAGCTCCACTAGAAAAGAAACTAATAATATCGACATCGTACAAATCGTGAAGTCATAAGTAACAACAGAAATGCCTCGAGCAATCGCTTTTACAGGTAGAACATGCTATGAATGTTAATCCAAACTCAATATCAGAAAAGCAATAAAAGTGAAATAAATGCGATAAATACTATTATTACTGAACGTGGAAAACACTCCAATTCGTATAAATCATTGCTTTTATCGAAGCATTTAAAACGTTTTTCGACATTAATCACGAACGGATCGAAAGCTTTCACGGCTCGTCACGGTCCAATAAACAACATTATGCAGTACCTGGACCCAGCAACTGGAAATATACTAGAAAATTGGCCTCATTCAACACGAACAAGCCGAACCAATATTTTGGAAAATGAGAATTTTCTTTGAGACTTAGACTTGGGATCTCGGCTGAGTAGCAAATCGCTAAGAATTTTTATTTCCCGGTGTAAACACAACGTTTGAATACGTAGAAGCAAACCAATCCCACTCTACAATTCAAATATTTGCAGCAGCCGACTTGCACTGCAATTTGCCACGAGAAGTTTTCCAGATCGCTGCATCTTGGCAAATAGGTATATGAAAAATGCAAAAAATGCATTGTAGGTAAACATAATTATTTTGCTGATGAAAACTATTCTTAGGGAGTATATGAAGGCGCGGATTGCCGATAGCTCCGCCATTATCGCTGCACACATTTGAAAGCGCTTGAAATAGTTGAAAACAGCGCTTTATTCTGATAAGATAGTTTGCTAGCGTGTGTGGAACGATGCAGCGTCTAAAGTAAAATTAATCAAGGAAGCTAATGTTGTTCTTCGCTTATCTTTACCTAGAAGCTGTACAGTGAACAATATTAACAACATAAACATGAAATAGCAACTCACTAAATGAACACAATACAACAACTCACGGCAAACACTTTGTCAAAAAAAAAAACACATTGAACTTATTAAAAACAAAAGTGTAATCAATAAAATTCATAGTCACCAAAACCCTTTATCACGTACCGCTAAAAAATCTAAAAAAAAACTTGAGAGTATTCCATAAAAGCCTCTAAAGTAGTACTCGCACTCGCATTCAGATTCACTCAAAACATGGATATTGGTGTACGTCAATAGCCGGGTATTAACAGTACGCGGAACGCAAAATCGGCAAATCCTTCTTTATGCAGGCAATCACTCAAATATTTGCCAGTGTTGGCTTCTAGCATTGAGACTGTTTGTTGACTGCCAGCGTTCCGGTCCACTAGACAAAGGTAATGTTTAGCGTTCACTGCGTTGTACCTAGTCTCTTGTTTGTGCGAGCAAATAGTTCGGATCTATCTGCCGGCACCCTGGATTATCACGTATTTGCATATAAGGAACTTTGGCTTATAGTTATAGTTTGGAAGATTATCGATGCTGAAGTTATGGTTAGACTTAAGGTCAGGGCAAAGTTTTATTGGAGAAAAAATTTTGGATGGATAAATACCAAAGCATAAAATAACTTGTAAAAGTCAGATTTCTCGAAGGCTCTTCGGGATATTTTACCAGAAAGAGGCGTTCCCAACCTTTTCCAGTTCAACGTTATACAGATATTTTGTTTGGGTTATTTCCAACAAATAATCGGAAAATCCGCACTGGGCTTGCGTGGTGGATTACGGCCCACTCCCTCTTACTTAGAGGAGGTCTATTTTTACTTTGCACGCTGTTTCTGTAGAAAAAAATATTTATTATTATTTTAAGCAAGAATATTCTCTAAAATGAACTGAAAGTATAGTTTTTACTGTAAGTAGATCTTCTGTGACAATTCAACAAAATTATATTTTGTGCTCAATATTTTTTTTTAACTATGACGCTGACTACATCTCTATCCTGATGAGGATAGAGATGAAGTCAGCGTCTTAGTGTGAAAGATATCGAAGTAAAAATCAGCAAATAAATTCCTTTAAAAACAAATGAGTTCAAAGAATCGTGTGCGAGCACTCGATTGAGGTTCGAGGTGTGAAGTGTGATAGTGCTGCTGGTTTACCAGTGTCTATAGAGACGACTCCGCCTTGGAGTGTAAATATGGTGCTGTTTCACAAACGATGGGACACTTAATATCGTGTCCTGCGTGTCCTGTCAGCTGCACGTTACAGGAACTGATGGACGTTGGTGATGGTGCCAAACGAGTAGCCGAATTCTGGGCCGAGTCCATTTAGATTGCAATCGATACGCTTAGAAGTGTATATGGAAGGTAACCTACCCATGTGCTCGAACTAGAAAGGTGTCTTTTCGCGATTAATCGTGAAAAATTATCAACAATTATCCCTGAACTATTGTTCAGGGATCGAGTCAGGAAAAATTTGGAAAAAAAAAGTACTTTTAACAAAAGATTATATTTTTTATGTGTCAAGTGTCAATGTCTAGTTTTCAGATTGTTCCCTGTACTTGAAGTATAAGACAATATTACTTGCCAAATTGCATAGGTCTAGGTCAACGGAAAGTATCCTATAAATTTTGATTCCCTTGAGAGAGTCGAAATATACGTTTTTACGGCCGTATATTTTTTTACGTTAACCTTGAAGTTTGGTTTTTTCACAGCTTCAAGGGACTGTAGATCTGAGTATATGGTTTTAATTTCAACTCGATACTTCCACGCGTTCCCGATATAAAGGCTCTTGACAGACAGACGGACAACAAAGTGATCCTACAAGGGTTCCGTTTTTTCCTTATGAGGTACGGGACTCTAAAAATTAACTCTTGAGCATTATTATTAGTATAGATTATAGATAAATTATATCATATCATTATAGATAAATCATATAATTATAGATAATTATAAAAAATCCAAATTCTACTGCAAGTTATACGCGAGAAGATTAGCCAAGATGTTTCAAGCTGAATAATACATCAGTACCTACTCATATTATTTTTGTCTGTCGAAACGTCCCTATGTAATACGAGGAGCGAGACACGTCACTTTGCACGACATACGGTAAATTACTTTGTGCGAATGTCAATGTCAAAGGTTATAGGAGGCAAATAAACTAAAAGAAAATGGGAATATTGGATACGTACATAAACTCACGCCTTCTTCTCAAGGGGGTACGCAGAAACTACAGAACGCCACTTGCTGAGATCCATACATAATTCTTTTGCCTCGTTTACGTTCATGATTATTACGACCTTTCTGAAGAACATCAACAATAAGGTCACTATATGTCCTCCTAGGACGTTCCCTCCCGGCGTTTCCTCTCACATCTGCATTGTAAATACTTTTGACAGGCCTGTTGGTCTAGTGGTCAGTGGCCCTGACTGCTATGCGCAAGGTCGTGGGTTCGATTCCCACCTAGGACAAATGTTTGTGTGATGAGCACGATCATTTGTTCTTTGTCTGGGTGTAATTTATCTATAGTATGTATGTATTTAGAAATATACATGTATGTTTATCAGTTGTCTAGTACTCATAGCACAAGCTCTGCTTAGTTTGGGACTAGATGGCGTTGTGTGAAAGTTGTGGAATATTATTATTACTATTACTTTTTGTTAGTCGCCTTTCATTCATCCTCTCAACATGACCAAACCGTCTAAGCATACTCTTTTCAATATAAGATAATCCTTGCGTATTATCATAATATACGACTTTTCCAGTAGTTCCATGTTGTGTATGCAGTTTAAAGTTGATAGGGTTCATCAAATCTAAGTGCAGTATTGTTTGAAGCTCAAAATATGTAGGTATTTAACTTTTTTTTTTAAATTATAAGTTATTTTACTTATAATTACTTCAATAATTGTTAAGGTGAACGCACACTTATCCGAGCCGAACGCGTCGAACGAATCGAAGTCAAGGATGCCTCGCACACATATCCGCACCGAAAGAATCAACTGCGCCGAAAGAATCGCCCGCGCCGAAGACAAAACAATGAAGAAGTAGTTCTCGCGCGTTGCTCTGTCGTACGCATCTGACAGAATGCGAGCGCATCGGTCGAGTCGACCGCATAAGCCGCGCCGAATCTGATGACGTCATCTGAATTCGTTTAGGAATTCTGGGGTTCTTCCAGATTCGGACGATTCGATGCGGGCAAGTGAGCGAGGTTTCATAAGATTTCATATACAGAACTCTAGAAATAGTTTCATTCGATGCGTTCGACGCGTTCGGCTCGGATAAGTGTGCGTTCACCGTTAAATTGAAAAGTTGCTATGACTTGTCGCGTCAACGGGTTATTCCCTGAGTACCTCGATCCCAGATGCCCCCGTCCCGGAGAACACAGATTTATTTTTATCTTGATAAACTCAATTAAAAGTATATAACATAATTAAGGCAAGATCTCATACACCCCAATTAGAGCATTGAGATAAAAGCATAAACCAATGACCAAACTTTTTTTTTTAAAAGCTAACTGTTATTGATTACAGAAAATCGTGATGCCTAGAATAAGTTTACGTATTTAAAATTGAGTCTTATTGTCTTGAAATAAGATTTAATTTTGTTTGGCGCAATCGGCGGCCAATGTGAAAATTACATAATTTTTGAAATAAAAAACTATTTTAAAAATTACTTCAATCGATTTAGTAGTAAATTATGAGCAAACTAATTTCAGGACGTGCTTTTATTCTATTAAACCTTGTATGAGTATTATTACTACATTATTATTATTATTATTACCTTTTATTCTATCTCACCTTGACGTGGAGTTGCGGACACCAGCCCGTGTTACCTATTACCTACACCTTGTATATTGTATTTTAAATCTTTTTATACAAGTTGTAACTTAAATAACGCACAACCTCTTAATTGTATTATTTTTATCATTGGGGGTAATTGTCATTCTTATGAACCAATTTTACTATGTGACCAAAACCGAAATCGCAAAAAAAAATTCCCCCTACATTTCCCTACAGTTACCTACATTTATGTTCGCATAACTCGTCAAAAGTCTGTGGATGGGTGACCATCTTTACATACCGAGACCCCTCCGTGCCTCGGAAAGCACGCTAAGCCGTTGGTCCCAACTGTCATTCGTAGATCTTTGACAGTCGTTACGGGTAGTCAGAAGCCCGAAAATCTGACAACCAGTCTTACCTAGGGGTATCGTATTACCCAGTAACTGGGTTGTGGAGGTCAGATAGGCAGTCGCTCCATGTAAAATACTGGTATTCAGCGGCATCCGGTTAGACTGGAAGCCGACCCCAACATAGTTGGGAAAAGGCTAGCCAGATGATGATAACTCGTCAAAATGTAGGGTAGGTACAGGTGATTATTTTTTCACGATTTCGGGTTTGTTTCGGTTCAGAATTGAGAAGCTCCTCCTTTTTTGTGGTCGACTAAAAAGGCGTTACGTCCCCTCCGTGCAACTCTCTCTCTCTCTCTCTGTCTCTCTCTATTATATATACGAGTGTGTGAGTGAGTGCGAGTATCGCATAAGGAACTTCGTTCCTTGACGAGCTCCCTAGCCGCACACGTTTTTGAAGTGAAAACTTCTTTAGCATCGTTGTGATTTGAAACTCAATGAAACGAAAAAGCGACAGTAAAAAGAGACAAACACATACATCTATAGAATTTAACGTGCGAGAGAATGAGATAGAAAGCATTATACAGTGTTTCTAATATTTGTGATCTCCTCTTTGTGCGCTGTCCGTACCCTCTTCCATCTTCATACGTCCGGGAATATTCGTAAGTCTTCGTAGATTGTCGGTACTGCTCTGGGCGCCTTCAAGCAGAAACCTAATAACATTTTTGAAGGTTTCACTTCTATCGCGTGTGAACTGCACACATGTTTTTTTTTATTAATCTACATCTTTAATCACCACAAATATAATTTTTACATCGAAGCCCGTTGTGGTAAGTTGCTACAAAGTTGATAGTTGTTCCGCTCGCCCGTCAACATTGGCAACTCGCAGCGCCCGCGCTCCCGGCAACTAATTGAATTGTTGAGCTGTTCGCAATAGTTTACAAACTGCAAACTTCGTTATAGCATGGTTTCATTACCGATTTACTTTGTAATTGGTTATGTGTTTGGATACAAATCGACGTTTTATGAATTTAAAATATTGAAAAGAACAATTAAGGGTTTTTTTTTAATTTATAAATGTGTAAGTTTGGATGTTTTTTACTCAATCACGTAAAAACTGCTGAACGGATTTGGATAAAATTTGGCTCATAGTTAATTAATACACACTCGCAAAATTGAATTAACACATAGATTACTTTCTATCCCGGTAATAAGTTTCCGTGGCGTGTTTTCCGACACCCATGCTGTTGAAACCATGGACAAAAGTTAGTTTATAAATAAAATAACTATTGAACGGACTTCATTATCCATAATTACAGTTTTCAAAACTACTTTCTCACGCATACACAAAATTTTGCTTAACTATGACTTTCGTTGGTCATTGATCCATCCAACAAAGCCAATAACAATAATTTTCACGGTCTATAAAAATAAATGGAGACACTTATTTTCTTGCTTATTTCTTTAAATAAACAACTTTGCCGTGGATGTCTAGACGTCGTTCTCAAAAGACAGAAATACAAACAAACGAAGATCGGAAATACGTATTTATGTATCGAATGGTAACGTTGAACTTACACAGGGTGAGATTTTGAACAAGGATCAATGGTAGTTAAGTCAAATAGAGAGATTTGACTTAACGTCAGACGTAACGTCGTTAGAGATGATTTTTTAAATGTTTATAGTTTTTCATTTTTAACCACATATAAAGGTTAATGGATGAATGTTTTCATTAGGTTAAAATCTATGAACCTATTTATTTATCAAAACTTTACGCACAAGTGAGACATTTTCTACTAGTCAACCTTAGTGTGATGCAGAGCCAAAATATGGCAGGTGCAACATACGGGATAAATAGCTAGGAAATGACTATAAAATACAAGAATTAATAATTACTTACCCAGTTGCCACAGTGATCCCTGTGCAAAACCTCATCTTGTATACGCTGCATAGATTCCCGTGTCTAGACGGAATACATTAAGCCAGTCGTTCAGTCATTATCGGAGCTATGCAATATCGAGTAGACAGTAATCGGTGCATTC
Source organism: Eremobia ochroleuca (assembly GCA_949629135.1). NCBI lineage: Eukaryota > Metazoa > Arthropoda > Insecta > Lepidoptera > Noctuidae > Eremobia > Eremobia ochroleuca. The sequence continues at coordinate 4,759,812 of OX451388.1, forward strand.
GAGAAATTATTGGTTATTGCATCTCTAGTTAGTCAGGACTTGTTTTTAGTTCAAGACTAGTTTAACTTTATAGTTTTTGTAGAAAGGAAACACTTAGTGTGACTGTTGAATGCCATGGCAAATGGCGGTATTATAATTTTCGGGATCATTGATTTCTGCAGTTTTCATAACGTCGCCTTGCTTAGTCTTACTCAGGATGTTCTTTTAGTTTTAGAGCTATTTATTGTGATAGGTTTTATAGAAAGGAAGTTAGTGTGAATGTTGAATGGCAAATGATAGTTAGACAATTTCCAGTTATTATTTCAATAACGAGATGCTTTGCCTTTCAGCCGTAAATTTAAGAAATGTCCTTTAGAAAAGTCGTTGATGGATATTCAGATTCAAAATCAAAACTCGTTTATTCAAATTAGACGGAGAATATGCTCTTTACGGGCGACAAAATTACATAAGACAGTTCCCCTAAACGCCCGCTCTTCACCAGTTCCTAGTGCTTTCGCTGTGAAGAAAAGTGGCGCAACAAACTAGCAGCCGGTCGATTCTGTAAAAAATCTCACCGTGAAATTATAAGTAAAGTGAGCACTTAATAGTGTCAATCCGTACCATTAGGGAATGACAGAGCTCACTTCCCGCTCACTTCACCTAAGTTCTCACGGTGAGATTTTTACAGAATAGCGCTGCAGTTTAGCTGTTATTATGTACTTTTATTGAACTTTTAAATTCGTTAATATGTTTCCTAATCACAGGTTTGAAGACGCTATTTTTGAGGATTCGTACTAATAACTGAGCCCACTTATGACATAGTAATCTGATAATTTCAAAATACAAATGATTTTTAAAGGATGATGCTTATTTCAGTACGACTTTTGTAGTACTTTAAGATGTGTTGGTCCAAAAGTGTCTTTGAATCCTTATACGAAACCACATTGATTGACAACATAAAAATGAAATATAAGAATTCGCGTTTTTCTAGCTGACTGTAGGTACCACTTTTCCAAAATCTGTGAACGCTCGTAGCAATTATTCAAGAAGAAATTAAAGACAGTCTCCTAAGAACGTTTTTATGTAGTTACAGCGGTTAAAGTAGCTTCCCTTACTGCCTCGTCTCAACTTCCATCCCGTATTACTCACACCGGACAAGGAATCAAGACATCATCAGAATTTTTGTACTAAATCTGAATACCTTTCTATTGATATATATTTTTTTGGCATCATTCTGTGTGACATTAATAAAAAATACAAAATTCCCAAAAAAAATTTCTCATCCGTATAGAATTTATCTTCAATCTAGGTAATAACATTCCGGCATTACACTAAATTCCTATTTAAAACAAAATAACATTAAGAAACAAAGTAAGCTAATCTCAAGCGGAGTAGAAAAGCTTGTAAAGCAATGAAATACCATTATCATCTTATTGTTATTATATGAAATAATTACGTTTAATTTACGATAAAGCGTTAAAAAAAAAACAATAATTAAATATTCATTACGAGGAATTATCGTGTTTTCTTTCTTTTCAACGAAAATTCACGAAAGCCTGGGCACTTTTTTGTTAAGTGAGATAGGCCGGATTACTGGGCTCAGGTAGTTTTTATCGATATCGATATTGCATTTTTTACAGCCTTTATTTTATTTTTATTGGTGACACATACATAAATAATCCTTTGAACGCCTTTCTTTACACCAATTACGTGAAATTGAGTTTTAAAGTAATTTAATTTTGTTCTTCAAAAGAATGATTTTGTGTTGTAAACATTTTCGTTTAGCTTGTTGCAGTTCGAGTTCACACAGAGTATCAGACTTGTAAGGTAATTTTAACACTCTCCATTTTTCCCTCAGAAGCCGGAAAGTCTGACTACCAGTCTTGTCACGGGGTCTCATGTTACCCAGTTACTGGGTTGTGTAGGTCAGATAAGCAGTTGCTCCATGTTAAATACTGGTATTCAGCTGTAACCAGCTAGACTGTAAGACTGCAAGATGGTGATGATTTTTTCCTCTCATCAATTCCTACTTTCTTGTGTGTTGACGTCCAATCATTTACTGATATGATCAATATTCTACATAGTTTCAAGGACCTGTCAATATGATCTATAGCCCAAAATTTTAAAATTAAGACTTTTGTTTTCCTTCTATCAGGTCATCTTAATACTTTTTGTTGAAAACTATTTAAACGCATTATCTTACTAATTATGTCTTGGCCAAAATCCACGTTTGTCATAGATTACCGCAGTAATTTGACCAAGGAGGCTAGAAGTGTACTTTTTATATCATAAAAGTGAAATTTATCGATATTTTTCGTCAACTCCCATCTCTAGTGGAGGCTCCCCATTAACGCTATTACGCTAATGATTCGCCGGAGCACGACGCCCCCCTAATTCCAAAACAAAGCTTTTTAATAAAGATATTTCTTTTAACCGTCCAGTGCCCACTTCTGGCAGACGGCGACTTTGACTTTTGTATTGTTTTGAGATCTGTTATTGAGTAATTAGTTCTATTTTGAGATTTGATCGTGTTTAGGAAGCAAAATTAGTTGGGATCAACAACATTTTATAGATCAGCGAGGCAATTCTCGTAATTTTAAGAACGTTCACAGTCAAATTTCTCTCAATTTTTCAATGATATCTCTAATTTCCCTACATTTTTGACAAATGATTGACATTGATTGTCGCTGAGATGAGATTGCAACTGGTTTTTGAACGTTTGTAATTACGAACTAGCCTTCTGATTTGATTAAAGTTGTGTGTCGTTTAATATTATTTATTTAAATACAAAACAAAAAGTCCTAATTACATTTAAACTTAAATATCATGTACAGGCGCCAGCACATTAAGCTACCCGAAACTGTCAAATTTTCCCAATCAACCTTGAACCTTATGCTTTAGCGATAAAGTTGAAAATTTATTGAAGAAATTCCACAGATTGTAGTAACTTGATGTGCTGGCGTCTGTACAATTATATAATACAAAATATAAGGGCATTGGTCACATTGGGCATCAAAGAAATCGTCCACATCGCTGTTAATGTGATAAGCCTCAACTACCATTGTTTGTCTCTGCATCACCCAAAGGTTGACTGGTAGAAAATGCCTATGGCATTAAGTCTGTCTCTGTACCTACATTTATGTCCTTGAAGTATTAAATAAATAAATAAGTACCCAAAAGGTTGGCAGCATTATCGCGTTGGATGGCAATGCTGATTCTTTGGGCTAAAAATAGGTCACGTAAAGAGTCAGTTGAAATTGTGTATCTTTTGAATGGGAAGTTTTCTTCAAAGTCAGTAGTTAGTAGCACGTTTTTCGTGAATTTCCCATTGCCGTAGCTCAACTTAAATACTTTAAATGCGTCCACCAATCTAATACTGAATACCAAAAAGGATTAACTACGTCGCTGACCAGCATTCGGCAATAAAAAAAAAACAATTAAAACCGAGTCATAATTCAACAAAAACTCATTTCTAAATTGAACAATTCCAAATTCAAGTCATGGACGCCATTGAAACCAAAAAAAGTAGCTGTAGCTTTGTAACCCTGCGAATGCGCTCCTCCAAAAAATTAAAAAAAAAAAACAATTGCCTCGCACCGCCCATATATAACCCAGACAATAGTTACAAGAAATATATGAGGCATATTAACAATACACGCAGACATTTTTATACATTTTTGTTCTACCAGCACCGACGCGCTTAAACGGAAGCAATAACCTAACAGCCCGGACGTTTACGCTATTTTATTCATATAAACCAGCAATAGTACCAGTATTTGCATAGCCAGATATAAAATTATTCAATTTTTGTTTGTGGATTTTTTTCACACTTCATCTGACATGTTGATTGTCAAGTTGTGTTGTTAAATAAGAGATTTTATTGTTCGGGCGGTAAAAACGGGCTGTTAAATGCTTAATGGGAGAAATATTTGAGTTTTTTTTTTTGTTATCATGTTTTGATGGTGCGTTACTGTTGAGCCTTGCGTTATTTATGGGCACCGGATAAAAAATCGTTTGAATTTATTGACCTCATCAAATATAATGATTGTAGGTCACTCTCATTTGATTAAGTAAAGTTTTAAGCTTGTAATTTAACTTTTGATCGCGATCGTAGTTGAGCTCGCTACCTCAATGTCACCTCCATGTAAAACAAATGCATGCAAATAGACACGCACGCACATGCCGAAGGATACCTCACTGCGATACATATCGATATGCGATACATCGCGGGCTGCTTGGGGGTTAACTTCGATGCCTACGTGAAAACAAAATATTTTGTTTTTACATCGCAGTTGATGGCAAGCATCAATGTGATCTTGCTCGTGATTGGTCAAATAAGTTCCACTTTATCTTCTGGAGTAGGTAGAGTACAGCACAAATACAGGATTGGGTAACTGAGCTTTCAGGTGCGACTGAACCAACGTGTTCATACCTCCATCGAGTATCGACATCGAATTGTCGAGATAGTGACCACGATCGCAAACATCTTCTGCATGTAATAAAAAAAAATAAAGTCAAATGCGTTAATTGGCATTACAGCAAAATAATAAAACTATAAAAATAGAAAACATAGCTTATAATGCCCAAAGGGCGTCAGCTTAACAAAATAAATGACTACACATGATGTTGACGTTGATTTTCAACTGCAACCCACGAGTGCCATACGCTGGAATAACAAACACATAGGGAGTGTCCGTCCGTTATAATAAATTTAGATAGTTAATTTTAAAATATGAATATAATTCCTTACCCTTAGAAAGAAAATTAGTAGTTCAATAATCTGTTTCACCTACAAAATGTATTCGAATATCGCTTAAGAGAGCCAAAATTAACATGGCAAGATAATTAATAGTCTACCATCAGATAATACAAGTTCGTAATTAAATACCTAGCGATCTAAATTAATAAATACATGTACCTACAACATACATTTATTAATTTAACTTCTTACCTTCGTTTAACAGTCGCGGTATTTAATCGCAGTGAGACAATGCTTCACAGGTTCGTTTGAAATTTATTGAAAAGGAATTCGAGAGTTTTTTTTTTCTTTATTAAGGATCTTTGTCACAATACTGTGTCACTCCATCATAGCCAATTTTTTTTATTTAAAATTAATTTATATGTTTGTAATATATTTTGTACAGAGTTTTAGCCTAGTCCGACAGAGGCTTAGCTTATTTAAAGTACCAGTTCCAAACATAATTTGGTAATCGAAAACATTTCTCCTGAGGCATTCGCCCCGCTCACACTTGGTCAAGAGATGATGTACGTCCTCGATCATTCCACATTTCTCACAATTAGGTGAAGGTGTGATACCCATAAGGAACGTAAACTTCTTCGATGGGATGTGACCGTATCGAAACCTCATGACAGTAACAATATATTTTCTATTAAGTGAACAGTTATCTATCCAGGGAATGATTAGAGGCTCAGGCTGAATGGTGTTATACCAAATACCTTTTTCTCTTGATCTCTCACATCACGAAATTCTTTCCACAATTTATGGCTGTATTAACTATAACCAACTATAACCAATATAAAAATATTGGCCGGCTCAACGTACTTTCCGAGGCACGGAGGGGTCTCGGTATGTAAAGATGGTCACCCATCCACAGACTAACCTAACTAATGTAAATCTTTATCTTTTACTTAATTCTTGAATAAATTTTATTATTATTATTAACCTCAGCAAGCGTAGCTTAACCTGATCGATCGACCTGTGCGGCTGTTGTTATTTAGCCACGGGCCCACGGGTCGATACATTTAAATATTATTTTCTATATTATACTTTTTTGTTAATATATTTTTCTTAGTAGAGTCGCTTTATAACTAAGTTGACTGCGTTGGAGTTTTCTATTTGACTGAAACCTTTAAAGTAAGTCTATCTCAGAACTGTTTTCTAGTCAGGACATTTCACATCTCACCAGATTAAATAAGAACAATATGTTCCCGTTGAACGCAATAGGCTTGCCTCCTGTTACATTGAACTTAAACATTACTGGCAAAATGTGGATATACAGACGCCAGCACATCAAGCTACCCGAAACTGTAAAATTTCCCAGTCAAATTTGAACCTAGTGCTTTAGCAATAAAGTTGAAAATCTATTAAAGAAACTTGACAGATTGTAGTAGCTTGATGTGCTGGCGTCTGTACCATATTCTACAAGCCCAGGTAATATTTATATCTTTGCTTCACATTCAAACTAAAAATGAAAAAAATACCAAGAAAAACATAATGCGGAGCTGTATCTCAAACATCCCAAGAGAGTTTTTAATCTAAAACGCTCTATAAATAAACGAAAAACTAAATCCACACAAGACTTGAAAATTAACTTTTTCAACCGCTTGCGAAGTGCTTGCTCGATGCACTCTGAATAATTAATAAAACGTGCATTACTTTTATTTACGACGGTGAGAGGGCTATGCCTGCATAATAGGTTCAAAGATAATGTCTATAAGAACCGTTTTGCATATTTCAGTGGCACTGAGACTGCTCCGTAACTTCTGTACCAGCTCGACGTCTGTTTTCTTTATTTCTTTAGCAAGTACGTTTATTCAGGTTTTGATGAGTTCAGTTAAGTTGGAATGTCTTAAAAATGCTTTTTGAAAATTGAGTAAGAAATGAAGTATTTGTGTTTGAGTTTCAAGTCTCTTGTTTCTTAGTCCACATGCGGTTTAAATGAACGATGTTATAAACAACGAATCTTACCTTCACATTCATTCACAGAAAATATTTATTTAATATTTACAATTCATCAACCGAAAAAAGACAAATATCGGTCTTTCGTGTCAGTTCCTCCCCTTACCACTGACTTAAGTGTTCAAAGACATTGATATACTCGTATATCGAATGGCTTAAAATAGTTTCAAGTGTACTAAATAATAACGGGTTTAAAAAGTTACTCAACGCCAAGAGTCACTCGTTTTTCCCTTCACTGTGATCATTTTTTTATTCTGAACCACACCCGGGAATCTTCTGGGTACGGAGATATTGAAGATATCTAACTTGGTTTTAAGGATATTACTTAGTTTGATGTATGACCCTGCATTAGGCAAACGAATACCATCACACCTAAACAAACTACAAGTTTGCAACCACTAATTAATCATTTACAGTTGAGTCATTATTGGTGTTAATGGTGGCACCTATTCCAGAGAGTCAATTTGCACAGGCAACAGCTAACTGATAATATGGCAATAATACAGTAATGTGGCGATGATAGAACGACATAGATAGAACGACAATATTGGAAATAATTCAATTAATCATTAATTCTCATTATGTTCGTGGAATCATTGTAATTTCAGCCATTGTAACCATCAATGGTGATCAGTGATTATATTATTATTTAAGTATGAATCAAGTTATAAGCAAACAAAATTAAGCTGTTGGTCAGAATATTCCATTCATTTCTATGAAAATATGTACTGGCAAAAATAAAAGCACTCTCTTACTAAAAAAACTTATAAAAAGACAGTTGAAAACTTAAACAATGTGAAGTTAAAAAACGAAAAACAAAACCGCCATTAAAAATAAAGAAAATGTAACAGCAGTCGCATACACCATCGTCACAAAATATTACCAAATTCAACACGATCCTTTGAAATACCAGTCTCACTTTTACCAGTACCTTTTACAAATACAAACAGGCAAGCACACATCGCGCTATGAGCGCTTACATTACCATATCCTAGTCCGCAGGTTTCGTTTCCATTCTGCGATGGATTCCCACGATTCCCACCAGTGTTTGACTTTGAAACTCAACTAATATTATATTGAAATTTAATGGGATTTGAGGAACTAGATCGGCAGTTCGTGATGCTGTTAGGTGATGCATATGTAGTAGTGTTTGGTTTGTTGTTACTTAGCTAATGTTGGTAATAGAGATTATGCACGTGTGGAATAGTTTGTGGCATTACCGATTTCTGTTGGAGATTGATGACTTATGGTATATTGTTGCTCATTTGATGTAATGCTGTTTTGACTGTCGCCTACCTATTCCGTAAAGTTCATGTAGACATTATAGTTTTTGGTATTATTTTAATCCTACTAATATTATTAACGTGAAAGTTTGTGAGGACGGTCGGGTGGATGGATGTTTGTTACTCTTTCACGCAAAAACTTCAGAACGGATTTTGATGAAATTTGGCACACAGATAGGTTAATATAACCAGGAATAATACATAAGATACTATTTATCCCGATATTCTTACGGGATCGAGATTTATGCGAGTGAAACCGCGGGCGGGCGGTGTTATTTTAACTAATCAAATACTTAATATTTTTATGGTTATTCAATTTTAAAAAGGTCAGATACATGTAACATATTCCATCGGTAAACTATTGTGCTTTACCAAAACAGTTATCAAAATCCTATAAGTAAGCATTTGAGGAATAAAAGAGCATTTTCAGTCAACTTACTCAAAAGTCTACACAAACTAGGAGCATTTAAACACATCGAATAGTGCATTTAAACACAGCGAAAGAGTTCCTTGGAGCAATCCATATTTTATGACTGCAAACATTTTTTTCAGTCTTTTTATTTATATATTTTCAACAAACAATCCATTTCTATACACGTAACTGACAAACTCGATTACAAAAGCAACTATTAGAAACGCTCCCGACAAAACGACGGAATGACATACGCAATCAAACGCTCGATGTAAAACAGTTTAACTAACATTCGACAAATCCCGCCGAGAATTAATTTCCGATGTGGATGATAATGAACAGGCCGTACGGGTCATTTGCATCGATACACCGATGTCGTTCATCGAAATGAGCGCACACTGCAAATTTGCCGAACGAGCCCGCAAAACCAGTGTGAATTGAGGCCTACTGCAGTAACTAAATGATATAGAGAACTGTTTGTACTTTTGTTGGCGAATTTCATATTTCTGAGTGAATTTTGGTGTGCAACATAGTTTTCTGTTTATTTTAGATTCCTGGGAATATTGGCACTATTGTAGGTACTGCTATTCCAAATTAATTCTTGTCAACAAAAGTTTGTAAGTCATTTCATAACAAAGGACATTGAAACATAAACAGAAAACTGCACCAATTATTATCATACTGGAATCGGCAATATAGATAAGCAATCAAGCAAAGACTTCGTTGAAATTTCGATTTCAGAATATAGATAGGTCTTTCCAGTACGCACCGGTAGAAACCATTTCGAGGCGGATATTGCACATCCATTGTTGTAAAATTCATAGAGGCATATTTACTTTTTGCAAAGTGCATGATTGATATCCGATTGCTGTGGGCTATGCAAATGGCAATTAGATTTAATGGCGTTTCAGTTTTGCAATATATATGCCGTGTATTTTTTTTTTTGTGCCATATTTTCAACCCCACTTGGAGGTTTCATAATAAACATGTATCTAAGTATGGCCAAAGGAGATCAATGATTTTTCTCAAACAATGAACACTCCAAAACTCAGATTCAACAAACACAATGAACAACTTAGATTCCTTTAGAGTAACTAAAACAGAAGTAAACTCTGCCACATCCCCTAGCGACCTTCACAATGCTCTCGAGCAGAAGGAACTGCGCACAATGACTGGCACATAGCGAACACGTAGGTAATTGCATGACATTGCAACTGCCTCCCTCCGATATTGGAACAACCAAAGCTTAGTGTTACGCTTCTAAGTAATTTTGATTTTCATGCAAATTTCGGTTTAGGAGAGATTTCGGAGCCTAGTTTTGGTTAAGAAAAAATGATCTCTGCATTATGACTACCGAGTTTTTATGTTAGTTACGTTATATTTTTCAAAGTTACAGTTGCTGTAGGTCAAAATTAACTGATTCTTGAAACAAAAGAACTCATAATTTGTTATGAGAACAGTAATAAGATTCAGATCCCGGTAGCTCGTTCCTTTGTCAATTTTGCCTTCTTCGTCTTGGTTTGTTCTTAGGGGTTGCTTTCCTTTTCAGTATTCTCCACTTTACTGTCTTTTGTATTTTCAAGTGAGGTCAATCAATGGCCCTCATGCGTTCTCCAAAAATGAAATGTTACGTATACAGAAATAATAACGATTTTCTTGCTACACATCGTTTTTAGAATATACGATTTTGTAAGTCAAGCCTCCATCTTTGTTTCTGCTGAATCAGCTAGGGTAAGAATATATCAGATTGTACTGAGGAATGTACGAATGAAAATGAGAGAGGGGTTTATTAAAATAAGGTCCAATTTTGCTTTTTCTGCCTACTATGGGGAACGTGTCATTAAAATCTGTTGATGATGCATTAATAGTAAACTAAACATTAAATAGCCGTATTCAACCAAAACTAGTAAGTGATTACTAATTCACGAAATCACGGAAGCTGTTTTGCAAAACATTCAATGTTGTAAAAAAACTTTTGGTCCCGCTCGGAGTAAAGTTCGTCAAACCGTACGAGGACTCACATCATATAAAGCAGCAAAACGACTAGTTGGTTTGAAGCCGAGCTCTTCGTAATGTCGAACCATATCAGCTGTTTGCGCGGCGGTTAGTATCAGCTGTCGTCCTGAATTGCTTTTCTGATCAGTTATTCGTCCTTCTTCGCCATGTTGCCGAATCCAAAATCTCACGGAGAATCGAGATTGAAAGAATTATACACTCGAATACTCGTACAAATCACTTTATTGGTACTCAACACAGTAAAATAGTAATTGTAACTCGAGACCACTTTCATCGTCTCTAACTGAGAGAAAATTCAAGGCCACTTTTGCTGCCGTTTTTCATTAAAGGTCATGTGGGTCATGGGTCAAGGGTTGCCACATCTCAAAAGCATAAAATAATATTAGTTAAATACTCGATTATTATGAATGCTAACAAGATATATTGAGTTCACGTGATATAGCACTAACATTCATTCGTCATCATATAGAAATCATATTTCAGCTCGTTGTTTCAGGGTTAAACTTGCCGTTTTATTTCAATCAATCAATTTTCATTACATTTCACACCTAATATTTTTTGTTGAATGTACAACAAATGCAATTAAGTATGTCAATGTGTCAATTCTTACATAAAAAAAAAATGAGTTTCATCATCAAAAAGTTATTAATACTCATTTTGTCAAAATATTAGGTCATCCCACTTCCAGTGTCATATTTTTTATTTCCAATATTTATGTATTACGCAATGGTATGCAATAGTTAATACATGTGTTGTCTTGTACAATCATGTTAGTTTAATTTGGTGTTTTGTATTGTCAAGACGTGCATTGATTTAAAATGGAAGATTTAAAAAAATCTATTAATGTAGTGGAGCAACGTATATTTCTAAAGTTTTGTGCTTTACTCAACTACTCTGGATGAGTTGCGCACGACTTACTGGTAGTGTGTTGGTTGTAACGCCTTAAATAAAAGAACCGTACAGCGATGGCTTGAAATGTACAAACAAGGAAGAACCACAGCTGAAGATGAGCCGCGAGCATCTCGATCATTTTCATCGACTAGATTAGAAGCAAGGGACAAAATCAAGGAAGCACTTCGTCAGTCACGTAGGGTCAGTGTCAGTGATCTCTCCACTCAACTTAACATTCCTCATTCCACTATACATAGAGTACTCACGGAGGATTTATGTCTGGTCAATAAAAGTGCAGTGTGGTTGCCCCACACTCTGAACACGGATCAGAAGGAGTTTCGTTATGAAACTGTGCGTAGCCATTTATCGTGGTATCGCCGTAAGAAAAATATACTTAATTGACGTGACTATTAAGTTGCCTTGATGAAACTTGGGTCAAATTTTATACTCCTCGTCAAAGACATCAGTCACGATGTTGGGTGGAACCGGGCACTTCAGCTGAAAATTTGCCACGTGCAGAGCTACATGAACGAAAATAATAATAATAATAATAATAATAATTTATTTATTTGTACACAGAGAAAGGAAAGAAAAACTTACATAAGCTCAGTGGATAAAACGTTGTACAGTAATGACAATCAAAAAGGCGAACTTCTGCCTCCTAAACTAGGCAGGGAGCCTGTGTTTTAGGAGACAATGTTCTTAATAATGATTGGCACTCTAGATAAGTATATTCGCTGTCATGCAAGTCACACAGTTACATAGATTTTACTGATCTAACAGATTACAATACAGTATTAGTAGTTTAAATATAGTTAACAAATTAGGATACAATTGTAAAAAGATTTTCAGTTTCATCATAACTTAACTTTTGCAACCATTTTGTGAGTTTAATTTTAACTTCGTGTTTAGTTAGAGGGTAGATCGAAATAATTTTATTTATTTTATTATACAACCGGGAGCTGGTAGCCATGAATTGTCGGCTGGCAAACTTAGTACGGCATTTTTCTGTATCGCATACGGGGAAACCTTTGCGTCTATTTAGTTTATCCGAGTCCAGATGTAGCATTGAGTGTTTCCGTAAAACAGCGCGGAGAATAAATAGCTGTCTGACAGTCAATACTTCAGCCTGTGCGTACAGTTGTGTGGTCGGAAAATCTCTACGTTTGAAGTGCATGACCTTCAAGATTGCTCTTTGAGCTCTTTCGACTTTGAGTAGGTAGGTTTTATAGGTTCCGCCCCAAACTGGAATACAATATAAAATACTACTAATAGTAGCTATGGATGTCAGAGGCATTGCTTTTTGGAGAACTTATGATGAAAATACAACTATGACTGGAGAGCGATAGAAGTCATTTTTAGAAGAAAATATTCCTATTTGGGCAGACGAACATCATATAACGAGTCCTATAATTTTACACGATAACGCCAGACCGCACAAATCAAAAATAGTTCAGAATTTAATTGAAGATAAGGGATGGATTGAAATTATTCAGCCGCCATATTCCCCGGAGATGAATCCTTGTGATTTCAATTGTTTTGGCCATGTGAAGAGGAAATTGTCGGGTACTCGATACAATAGCAAAAAGGAGTTAGATATTAAACTAAAGAGCATTATTGATGAATTAAATGAAAGTGGTACTTTAAATGGTGTTCAAGATTTGCCAGCAGTCTGGGAGCGAGTGGTGGAGATTATTGATTAGTGTCACAAGGTTATATAGTAGTCAGTTTTTGTAAAATAATAATAATAAAAAAATATGACACTGGAAGTGGGATGACCTAATAGATGCATCACAGCTATTAAATAGTAATATGTTCCTTGATATAGAATTTTAGACTTTACTGCTAATTTTAAAATTGGTAAACATGTTTAGACCACGACTGTACATATTTATTTTATAATTTTAATACTTTAAGCAAACAAATAAAAAAAATCTTTTCCCCATAACCACCGTTTTCGCCACCAATAAAAGTGCAAGTGTCAACAAGGCCGCGCAATTTGTCACGCAGTCTCATGACGTGACAACTGACACTCATAGCCGCGACGGGCGACAAGTGACAGTCATGGCCTCGTAAGACCGTGTGTTATTTGTCACGCTCCCACTCTAGCTGGTTACAGCTCTAATATAGGCCGTGCAAGACAGCCTGACGTGTTCGCTGCTACTCTATATTATACTGAGGAGTAAAATAAAAATAATGCGGTTTTTAGACGAAACTTTGAAAGGGTGACGTCCTTGGTAAGTTGTTTAGGTGTGAAAGAAAAGATTGTCTTGTTTTTGTAGTTTTTCATTTTACAGTTGTTGTTCGTCTCTGGTCTTTTCCAGATTAGCAAAGTCAGCCTATAATGTTCCCAATCCTGGGACACAAGCCTAATTTTTCCGTGAGCAGGTCATAATCTACCACACGGGCCCAGTGCGGGTTGGTGGATGTCACATGTCTTCTTGTTTCTAAGACATGCCGAGTTCCTCAAAATGTTTTCCTTCACCGTTTTGAGAGCAGTGGTGATGAAACAATTTACACAAAGTAAAGTGCCTGCTTGGGTTTGAACTCACGACCTACATGACTCAATAAGTCGCGGCCGTTACCACTGGGCGACCACTGCTTACCACATTACCAGATTAAGTGGTAACCAATACAATGTTCAGTAATGCTAATATAATATACAACGTGTAACGTTAAATGCGCAAAACCTGAAAAAAGTTTTATCAGAATAACGAGCAGAATTAATTGAACCACTTTTTAACATAGGTTACATTTTTCAAAAAGTCTTCATGAAAAACGTTGCCGTGTCTATTTATTAACAGGTCAAGCAACCCAATGTCAGCTCGGTGCAGCGGCCCGGTGACGACTCCTCCCTTAATAAAGCGTCGTCGCAGACGCAAGAAACGATCAGAATGGCCAGTAAAATTAAAACAGCACATAAAACCTTTACAATTTTTGTAATGACTTATTTTCTTTCTGAAATAGGTCAATTGAATTAAAAATCAGTTGGGGTGTCTGAGGGTTTGCGCATTTAACGTTACACGTTGTATATGCTAACTATGCGATAATGCGAACTACACATCGTGCCCTCTCTGTTGTAAAGCGAGACGGCGACGGTGTAAGAGAGAGAGTGCGCCAAGTGAAGTGAAGCCGTAGCATAAGTCTCTTTTCGATTTTCAAGCTATTATACTCTGGCGGCATCTACAGCGCTAGAAGTGAACTACGCATCATACTGACGTCATTTAAAACCCTGTATCGCGCAAGCAGAGTTTACCGCGTGCATAGCATAAATACAACGTCCCGACATCAATCGCTGGGTAGTATTCCACCAGACACGACTCCTGTCTGGTCGTGGGATCCACCGTTTTCTATGGAGGATGAGTGAACTATACACCCTATCCCTCATACCTCTATAATACCTAATTCAGGCCCTGTAATAGGTTGTATATTGAATAAAGATAGACAATGCTTCCTTTTCATCGGATTAGGAAATACAGTCCGTTAAATCTATGCTCATAAAATAACAAAATACGGTGACATCCCGAATACTTTTTAGACATAAAACTTGTACAAGATAACGGATGTAACATAACTAAGATGATTCTTTCTATTAATCTTCAACGTCTCTACTTCCAACAAAATATTACTCACGTAATGTTCCTGATTTCCGTCAAAATAGAATCGTCGAAAAGAATGGATAAAGTCATCTTATAAACCATCGTTGTCATACCAAGATAGGGTGTGTATAGTATGACTCGTAAGTTATATCGGTAGGTACCTAGTACCATGTTGGTTGTCAAAATTGGAGTTTTATAATCCCACCCTATTTCAGACAATGAGTGGCAATATAGAACCTGACAGACACAATTATCACTTTCAACATTATAATTATGCAATTTTAATGTTACTTACATGAAAATATTCAAATAAAAAGCGGATTATCTGCGGGGTAATTGTTTAACACACTAACTGTTCAAGAAGAACCTATAGTGATGATTGTAAAAGTTCAATAGTCTGAGGTCAAGCTCGATAGATGGCGTTGGCGTTGAAATAAATCTCACTGTTTTTGTTACAACGAATTGGTTAGGGTCTCGCAATTTTAATTAACTATACCAGCTAAGATCAGGACACAATTGTGGTTTTATTTTCAACCCTATTAGTGTTCTCAGAAGGACGTTAGTTCAAAATATTAGCAGCTCGGTAATAAATACTAACAGTAGGAATGGCTTTCATGTTGACAGTTCAACAACATTCATTGCGTTATTTACGTTGTTGCGCTGACAAATTTTTCGAACATATGGAGCAATGGATTATTGAGATTGATACTGTGTTACGCAATTAGGGTACTGATAATTCTCGTTTGTCTTTGCATGAATCGGAATTAAAATTTAGTATGATAATTATGTACCTATTGCTAACTGATCATTCCAAAATCAACATTCCACATAATGAATCAAACAAGAACCCTGCAATCCCAACCGAAGTAAGAGTATATTTACTATAATATAATTTATACGAAGATGCTCCTATATTTTTCTAATACAGTAATATTCTCAGACTACGCCATGCTTCCCTCAAAATATTATCATATAAGCCCAATAATATTTTATCGTGAGCGGTTAAATAATACGTCGGCAACATTTGGTGGTTATATTGTTACGTGTGGCCCGTTATATACCCGATATTTGCGAGGTCTAAGGGTTTCATTTAATGAAAATATTTGGATTTAGGCTCGATAACGTGAAATAATAAATGACTATATTAAATTACCTATATGACTAAAATGAATGAATGAATTGATAATAATGATTAATTTGAAAATAAAATGTAATTAACTAATGTTAGTTTATGGTAAATTGTAATAATTAGAATCAATATTATAATATTATGTAATTTGAAATATAAAATTTGCAGTCCCTTTACAGGGTACATGTCTTAATACTATGTCATGAAAGAATGCATGACTACTAACTTTACCTACATGTTAGCAAATAAATAATGTTTTAATATGTTCTTAATTTATGTCTAGATAAATACATATTGAGACTATGCGAGATACACATTGATTGAAATACCTAGTCTACATTTGAAAAAGACGAATGCTCGGTTCTTATAAGCAAAAACGAATCGTATTGCTTACCGTAGCATTTTTTATTGCCAAACTGGGCATATAAATAGATTCGTAAGCTATTTGGGTCGGACTGGTTGCGGAAGGCGGAGGACAGGGTGTTGTGGCGCAGCCAGCTATGTTCAGCATGTGGACTGCAATAGGCTGAGTTGATTGTTGATTGAAGCTTATTTTACCAGTGATAACTACTCCCATATGAGAGGGTCTACTATGCAAAACTATAAGGACTTTGCTTCATTATTGGTAAAGAAACAAAGACTTAATTTTAACCAATAATGGTCCGTAAATTATTGAAATCGACCATTACTTAGTTTAGTATTCACTCGTTTATTTCCAAATTCTTTATTCCCTTATTTGAGTACATAAATTAATTAATTTCCACACACAACAATACTTGAAAACAATCTGGCGCCAAAATAAGCTGAGGTACCATCTTTGTTGCATAACCTTTTTAGAGAATAAATTAAAAACAAATTTTCGTAAGCTGCCAGTTTGAAGGCGAAACGGAATTTTTCACCTCATCCAACTTTAATAGCATTAGAGCTTCATAATCAGTAATTAATTTATATTCAGTGTATTCTGAAGTATGTTTTATCTTCTGCGGGAATTAGAGGCTTAAACCCCAACCAGGAAAAAAAAGAATGTTGTCGCTTTTCGAAACTTGGAGAAAAAGACGGAGCCTGAATAAAAATCACTACATTTGTCACAGCATAAGAATTGGAATTAGACAAATTCGTCCGTTAAATTAAGGCCATTCCGGATGGAGAACGGAATTCGATTTGGGGTAAATCTCCCACCCAGCTGGGGAAATGGGGAATTTTCCTTTACCGCGCCTCGCGAACCTAAGCGATGCTCGGGATCGCACGTGATTGGATAAAATAGAAAGTGTATTTACTTCTAATTTGATTTTAAATTGGATACAAATGGATGGCTATTTTTTTTACTTAATCCGCCAAAGAACGGGCGTCCTGAGTAAATTATTTGGCTTTGAGACTCGCGACCTGAAAATTAAATCGATCAATCGTGGACCGTATTCAAATAAACAGTACTTTCAACTCACTGATAAATATTTAAACAGCTATTCAATTAAGTCCAGACTAAGTAATACTCTTAAGTACATCATGGAATTACATTTTTAAAAAGAGAATTAAATATTTTCATTCAGATACCTACTTATTAGGAATTCTTATATTAACATACCAGCAAAATGAGTGAAATGATTGTTTTGAATATTATTCAACCATTTCAGTTAGGGGTTTGTGCTTATTCAATTCAGTGCAGTTAGCCATACCATAACGATCGTTTTCCATTGCTTACTTATGTTTTGAATGCTATTCCTGTCTTAGCCCGACTTCTCATTACTCGTAAGTTACTTGTCTTTTCTCCTCTAGTTTATTTGATCTGCCATACTAACCCCGGTACTCAGAGTCATTACTTAAAATTAATCAGTCATTAACTTTAATTGACAAGTATAAATTGGAACGCAGTCAGTCAACAAAAATATGTCAGATTAAAAACATTTTTGTTGACATTAATTTGTGCCAAGATATGTTGGTTAATAAAAGTTAATGATAGATTAATTTTAAGTGAAGTCTCTGAGTGCGGCAGTTAAACCGACAACCGACTTATACGGTTTGGGCCCAGTAGATCGCCACATTTATTGCGGCGTCAGAAGCGTTTTTCATATGGTCACTTATTTACCATAACAGCCGCATTGGTCGATCGATCAGGTTAAGCTACGCTTGCTGCAGTTGGTCTGTAGACGGGTGACCATCTTTACACACCGAGACCCCTCCATGCCTCGCAAATCACGTTAAGCTATTGGTCCCGGCTTTCATTTGTGGATCTTTGACAGTCGTTACGAGTAGTCAGAAACCCGAAAGACTGACAACCAGTATTACCAAGGGGTATCGTATTACCCACTAACTGGGTTTTGGAGGTCCGATAGGCAGTCGCTTCATGTAAAATACTGGTATTCAGCTGCATCCGGTTAGACTCTAAGCCGACCCCAACATAGTAGGGAAAAGGCTCGGCAGATGAGGCAGATGACTCACTTACTATATTAATAAATAAAAAAATTGCCGTGTTAAAAACAAATGTTCCCAGAAACAAAAAAACCTTTCTCGCTACTGCTTATACCTTCTGCCCGAAATAGTCACTCACGCTCGAAGCTTTAAGTCAATTATTTTTTTTGTTTTCACTGGATACCTTCCCACGCTTTACTCATTATCATTGACGGAATTACTGTCAGTAATTCCTGTTCCAAGAAACTCGATAAGTAGAAGAAGTTACGTTTATTCAATTTATTAGGCACCCATTTAACTTTTATAGGAACGAATATACACTTGTAAAGTCAGGGTAAGTAATGTTTTATCAAATTGACACACTACTGTCTCAATTTGCTGTGTTATAACCATTTCAAACAAACTGTCAAACAATTTACGGACAGTTTAAGTTGACTAGACAATTAATATTGCTAGATTTAGGAACATTATAGGCTGTGTGTGTATTTCTTTATCATATTTAAGTAATTATACTTCTATATGATAAAGAAATCTTAGGTGATCTTTGGTTTATATACTTAATTATTTTCATTAATACAAGTAATTATAAACATGAACATTCGATTACCTAAGATTTCTTCTGGAAGAAATTGTGTAAATTATGGTGAAAACTATATCAAAACCCATTCTGTAGTTTAGAAGAACAGCGCGGACACAGACAGACAGGAAATCTCAACTTCAGCGCACCAACTAAACTATAAAACTATGTACATATTAAACTATATAAACACTATATACTATAAGTACTAAACTATGTATATATAAACATACTAGCCTTTGCCTGCGGTTTTGTCCCCGTCGAGGTCGGAAATTATCCCACGGAAACGTATTACAGGGATAAAAAGTATTATATTAATCCAAGTTAATTAAACTATCCCGTGCGCCAAATTTCATCCAGTCCCTATTAAAAGCATAATACTTATAATTGACATACGACCGACCCAAAGAAGGACGACCTAAAGAACATGGCTGGGACGGACTAGATGCGGAAGGCGGAGGGTGTTGTGGCGCAGTCTGGGAGAGGCCTATGTCCAGCAGTAGACTGCAATAAGCTGAGTTGATTGATTGAAATACTATCGTGAATTCATGCAAGCCTAGTACTTTTTGTTAGAATACTACTCAGAAAGTCGGGCCATATTTCAATCACGATTCGAAAGACACGTAGCGCCATCTTGCATTCTAAAGCAATTGTGATCGTCGAAAGTTATTGTTCTTTTCCTCGGTAACAGTATGTTTTTTTTTTATTCTGGACGGTGAAAGTTACCATATGTCTACTCGTATATCCCTGACAACGTATATGCAAAATTTCATGATGATTGGTTCAGTGGATTAGGCGTGGAAAGGTAACAAACAAACTTACTTTTGCATTTATAATATTATATTGGCAGTGCCCCACGGTTTCACCCGCATAAGTGTCGATCCCGTGGTAATCTTGAGATGAAAAAAAGTCTGTGTGTTATTCTGATGTATGCTTATACATCAGAATAACACACAGACTTTTTTTTTTTTTTTTGACTTTACAGTAATATAGCTTTATATTACTGTAAAGTTTCATCAAAATCCGTTCAGTAGTTTTTGCGTGAAAAAGTAACAAACATCCAACCATCCATCCTCACAAATTTTCGCATTTATAATATTATTAGTAGGATAAAGTTTGTATTTAAAGAAGATATAGATTATAACACATAACATAACAGCGTGGATTTCTTCCCTTGCCTTGCTAACTTGCACCCAAATTACATCATAGTGTCCCATAAAACTTAGTTTAGAACACGATAATTTCTTAACCACTGGAAATGGTTAGCGCCTTATAAAAAGCTACGAGCAATATACAACAATACTGAACAAGTAACGTAAAACTAAGGAAAATTAAACAATAACGGCTTGTTTATATGCTCTTATTGTCCAACAACACAATTAAAGTTTTAGCTTAACCTTTACCACGGTAATATTATAATATTACCGTGCCTTTACTATCAGAGATAATACTACTCATATAAACTGTAATAAGTTATTTTATCTCAAAAGGTGTTTGCCTTGCACATTAACTCTTGATTAGCGCTGGCTTTATAAGATATATAAAACACACACGCGGATATACAACGTGTAACGGAAAGGGGGTATCAACCCTGAAGGAGGTGAATGTGCTCATGAAACTCAACAACTTTCCCCAAAGAACATAGGTCGAAATATGAAAAAAAAATTTGGCCCTCCCATAGTAAATCAATCAGCTGGTAGTCAGTTTTGTAAGGGAGGGCCAAATTTTTTGTTGCCTAAAAGGCGTAGTCGGATCAATGGCTTTGAAAAAAATAACGACGAAGGGGATAGCGGGGTCTGAGTTCGCTCGATATGCTCGCTCACTACATCCCACCCCATGAGGAAGATCACGTGGCGGGTCTAAGTTGGTTTATAAGCCTTAATAATAATAAGATGTAGTAAGCTAACCATCCGAGTCGGGGTGCCCCAAGACTCGAGCTCGCTTCGCTCGCTCTTGCATCCTAAGTCCTCTTAGTAACAGTAGTAACATTGCCTTGTGTACCTACACACGATCAGTAGGGTACACTAACTTTCTTCTGAGCAGAATTTATAGGTTGTTATAAAAAAAATCAAAACAACAACACATTCATTTTTTTTTTTCTAACCTAACCCATCCGAGTCGGATTGCTCTGAATCGAGGTGTTAACCAAAATGATGGTGTCAATATATATTTTAAACGATAGATCTAATGGTTTTCGATTAAATGTGTTTTTGGTTTGTATGCTCACACCATAAATTATTTGTTATAAGTCTATAGGATTTGTAATTGACTTTAGTATGACTATGGTTTCCTTTTCTGTTTTTTTTTATTAGCTGTAAGTCCTCCATGTACTAAAATAAAAAATAAAAAAATAAACGTTACATCCAATAACGTTATACGAAATATGTTTTAGGGTATATAAATGTTATATGTAAAGAGATTGTATCAACAGTTGGTATGTCTCACGTTTATTACATCTTGTGAACGTTATTAAAATGAAAATATTACCAAATAACTTTATATGATATGAGACGCACCCCAACAAAGTATAGGATAACACTTATTATTTTGTTTTCATTAATATCGGTATTTGAAAGGCCCGCTTTTTTAGTTGCTGTAGATTAAGACCCGTCTCTTTGTAAGATGAAGAGGCCTCCTCTGTGTCCACGCACTGGTCGCTTTATATCGTCACTAAGTTAGAAAAGCGATCTGAGATCAGCTACTTCTTATCCTATTTTAAAGAGTCAGAAAGAGGATAGAGATTGTATGATGCGTGTTATTTAATAGCCAGGTATATTATTCATTTTACAACTTCAACAAATAAAGATATAAACTCCGCAGACGTGGTGGGTATGGGTATCAAAACATGATAATAAGAAAATTAAAATTTAAAAAAATATTTTTAGCAAAAATATGTTTTTTTTCGTTTTTTTTTTTAACAAGAAATCACTTGAAATATCAGGTTAAAAATCTTTTTTTTTTTGTTTAAGCTCTACAGACGTGATCGTATCGGTATCTAAACACGATCGAAAAAAAGAAAACAGATTTTCTTACTCGTACTTTAAGTAAGAACACCCAGCGGTCGTTGACATCCAAACAAAACATCAACTCTTTTTTATTTCGTCGTGTTTAGATATCGATACCCATCACGTCTGCAAAGTTTCACTAGGTAATTTAATTTGACTCTGTATACGAGGTGTAATTTAAATAACGCAAAATCTCATAAGGAGTCTATTGTACTCATCATTATCAGTGGGTTATTTTTTTTTCTGTTTTCCTTCTTAGTTAGTTTTAATCATGATCTGTCAGTTTGAGTAACTTATGCGGCCTACCCAAATGTCCTTTCATTGGTATTGTTCGTCGAATCGTGAGGCTCCTCAAGCTCTGAGTTGAGCTGCACGATTTTCGACAAATGCGTGCATTGATTGGACAGGTCCGCTCAATCTGTGTGGTTCTTTACTCAAAAGACTATTTCAGACACCAATCTACATGGTCTTCACATGATCTGACCAAGATTATGTCTGGACTTTAAAAGAGACTGTGACCTCTGAGTTTGTTTCGGCCTTTCTTCTCAGAGTAGTCAGATAGGAAACGCCGACCTCATCTAGTTTTAAAAAAATGTGATTGACATGTAAAAGTGTTTGTACACACCTACTTACAGAAAATAAATCATTTATCATTTATCATTATGAACAACTTACACTATGGGACCAAACCAGAAATTACGAAAAAAAAAATCAGCTGTTCCCTACATTTATGTTTATTTATTTATTTAATACTTCAAGCACATAAATGTATGTACAGAGGCGGACTTAATGTTCGCATAAATCGTCAAGTGGTAGGGGACAGCTGAATTTTTTTCGCGATTTAACGTTTGGTCCCATATTAAAAGTTGTTAATAATGAAGAGTACATTGACCCCTAATGAGGTTTTGGGTTATTTAAATTACATCTTTTATACATACCTACATGGGAGATAAATTATACGCTTATTGTTGTTACAGCCGGTCGATTCTGTAAAAATCTCACTGTGAAATCATAAGTGAAGTGAGCTTGAAGTGAGCAGTGTCAATAGTGTTAATCCCTAATGTCAGCTAACTCCACGCTCACTTCACCCAAGTTTTCACGGTGAGATGGTTACAGAATCGCACGGCTGTTCTCGCTATATTTGTACACTACACGTTTGTTACGTCGACACTAGTTTGAATAATAGTTAGAGATAATGTTTTGTTATGTTTGAGCTTATTTACATAATTCTGGTACATAGGGTTTCTGCGTCATTAGCCCAAATAATAGCCTCGAGATACACGTGTAATATTGTATTGAATAGCATTATTGCTTGACGTAGGTATTGTTCATATTAGTTTTGGAATGTTTTAGAATAAATTAATAAAGAAATCATAATATTATGTCGCATCATCTTTGCTATATAAAATCCTTTAGTTGATTATAAGTATATAATGACAAAACCGACAAGTTTATCTCCAGTTGCCAAACAAAATTATTACCTAAACCAAGATCTAATAAAACAAAATTGACGACGTCATAAAAATCAGGTGTCTCTAAACTTAATACCACAAATTGTTATCGATACCTGAAAAGCTTTCACATCACTAGAGCAATAGACGTTTGAACCTTGGACATATTCCAAAGCATTTCAGTTTTATCCCCGATGTCTCGGCGGGGCATAAATTAAACGATTTTCATACGAATACAGTTATGTGCAACTCGAATTAAAGCTTTATTTATACTCATTGGGTTTTTGTACCAAGTGCGACTGTAAAAGTTTGGACCCCGGGTGGTATTTTCGATTAAATGTTAGTGGTCTGACTGCGATCTTAAAGCCGGGGTCGTGAGAACGATTTTAGTTCTGATTGAAGTACCACATTTACTTAAGGTGTTTTACTTAACATTTACGGTAATTTACTTAACATTTACGTTAGTTGTATGGAGTTTACTCCACTGTTTAACAGTGTACATTAAAAATCATATCCACTTGTCTCATCACTATCTAACCCTGTACGGACAGCATCGAAATTTCCATATTTTAACGCATCTTTGGGCGTAAATGAATAACTCCCGTTGTATGAAAATTGCAAAATTGTTACTGTAAAAACATAGGCAATTTATTCAGCCCGTCGATCCTGTAAAAATCTCACCGTGAAAACTTGCGTGGAGTGAGCTGTCAGTGTCATCCCACTGATGCTAGGGACTTACCAAGCATACATTTACAATCATAATCGAGATTTTAATAATATTTTATATGCTAATTCTATTGATCATTTTATATAATTTCAAAGCTACTATTTTAGTAGTCAAAACATTACTATTTTTTGGGGTTTTAAAATAAAATAGCAAAACAGAAAGTTAGTCAGAATCTCAATGTGGTTTTTTTTTTCTTTTTTTTTTCCACAATATAGTAATGTTCTGACAACTAAAATAATTTCGTTGAAATTATACAAAATTATCGATAGAATTAGCATACAAAATACTATTGAAACCTCGATTATGATTATAAATGTATGCTTGGTCAATCCCTAGTATCAGGTGGGATGACACTGACAGCTCCCTCCATGCTCACTTCACCTAAGTTTTCACGGTGAGATGGTTACAGAATCGCGCTGCAGGAATACAAATACATTAATTTTTAATGAATGCATTAAGTAGTTTTTTCATAATACCTATACGCCCAAAGGTCTGTTCATGTAATTATACACTCGTTTTTGTTATAAATCATCGTCTATTTCCCTAAATAAATAAATACAAAAAAAAAATAATATAGGTAATAAATAAATTAACTTAAAATATGCATATTAGCCACATCCACCAACGAGTCCGAGCCGACGAGTAGTGCATCCTTTATTTAGTTTTTTTTTTTTTTTTGGGTGGGAAATTATGAACTAACTTTTCTCGCTCTGGGCGGAGCGGTAGGGCGTGTCAGACTTTTAGTGACTAAAACCCATCCATGTTCCTGCAGTAGCATGTGCCAAGGGCCACGGTAACTGTTTTGAACAACCCGCGATCCTGGCAGGACTAGTGCATCTTTAAATCATGATTGACGAATTATGCACCAAAAAAATCCTCAGATTTGTGCCTGATTTGCGGCAAAAGGCTCGTCCCCTATGGCATACGAATTAAAAGAAGGGAAAGGGAATGTAAAGTGCATCTCTGCCTAACTCTTTAAGGAATACAGAATATACAACGTGTAACGTTAAATGCGCAAAACCTCAGACACCCAAACTGATTTTTAATTCAATTAACCTATTTCAGCGAGAAAATAAGTCATTAAAAAAATTGTAAATGTTTTATGTGCTGTTTTAGTTTTACTGGCCATTCTGATCGTTTCTTGCGTCTGCGACGACGCTTTATCGAGGGAGGAGTCGTCACCGGGCCGCTGCGCCGCGCTGACATTGGCTTGCTTGAGCTATTAATAAGTAGACTCGGCAACGTTTTTAATGAAGATTTTTTGAAAAATGTGACCTACATTAAAAAGTGGTTCAATTAATTCTGCTCGTTACTCTGATCAAACTATTTCAGGTTTTGCGCATTTAACGTTACACGTTGTATATGTTATAATTCATAGTTTACTTATAAATTGGGAACCAGAGGAAAAAAGGTTCTTTAAAACGACCTCAATGATAAGAATACTCAAAAAAACATGAAGAAAGATTATTGTTTTTTCGCATTTTATTCGTCAGCACATTATGTCTTATTTACTGTTTTCAAATAAAACTGAAACTTGCAACACATTTTGATATCACCCCACTTTAAAGGACTACGCGGGGGCATTCGTAACCGGCGCAGAGCACTTCAACACTAATTAAACTACTTAGGACCACAAAGGCCAGTTTGTTTTGCTATATAAACAAGTTGTCTCTCCACAGCACTGGTAAGGACTCGTCCACATGAGACGATACGTCTTTTAATATATACTTTTTAGGGTTCCGTACCAAAATGGTAAAAAGGAATCCTTATGGTGCGACTCAGTCTGTTTGTCTGTCTGTCCGTTTGTCACAGCTGGAAATCTCAAGAACTATCAAAGCTATCAACAAATTTGGAATAGTTTTAGATGATGTTTGCCCAACTATTTTGTAACTAAGAAAGAAATAAAAATATATTAATTTTTTGCAACAGGGGCTGAAAGGGGGGGGGGAGGGGGTCTTAAAAAATCGAAGTGGAACTACTAGGGTATGTGGAAATATATCATACGAAAGAGTGCTGTTTGCAGATTCTCAAACATTTTAGTTTTCGACTTTTAAAAATGTGAAAAAAATACAGTCCCCCCCCTTGTCTCCGAAGCTTGCATACAGAAAAATATGAAATTAGTGTATGTTATAGAAGTTTATGTAAAGATTACAAGAAAAATAGCGTCAGTAGATTACAAGAAAGAAAGCGTCTACACAGCACACTTTTTCAGAAAAAAAAAATGAAAATGTAATATATAATAATACGGAACCCTCGGCGCGTGAGTCCGACTCGCTCTTGACCGGTTTATATACTTAATACATCGACACTGACGCGGAACCTGTTACCTTGGATTCAGAAGATTTTGAACCGCCTGCGTTGAAATTTTTTGTCAGTTATTAAAGAAAAAAATTAGCTGTTCCATACATTTTGATCTCGTGGGTATTGCACTTTTGTATTAAAACACAGAAGAAAAACAGCAGCTTTAAATCTCTACGCTAGGGGAGCGTAGAAACTTTTTCGACAGTTATTAAAAAAAATCTGCTGTTTCATAGAAAAGTAAAAAAAGAAACGATAAAGGTTATCAAAAAAAAAAAAAAATTGCAGTCTAGAATCGTATGCTGAATACATGGTTTTAGTCTGAGCGTCGATGCCACCTTGTCTATTATACTTACTTAGTTTCCAAGCATGTAGTTAAAATTTATAAGTTCTACGCTAATACATATTACGATATTACGAGCACTATATAATTATATTAATTTTCTTTAAGGAAAACCAAATAACAGTAGTGCTATTCTGTAAAAATCTCACCGTGTTAACTCGGTTGAAGTGAGCTTAAAGTGAGCAGTCATTAGTGTCAATGTCTAGCTTCAGATGGAATGACAGCTCACTTCACCTAACTTCTCACGGTGAGGTTCTACCAGAATCGACCGGCTGTTGGCTTTTAACCCGAGAACTGCGACCGTTGTAAAATTGCAAAGAAAATTGGCATGATTGCGACACAGCGCGTAACACACGTACACCACCACACAAGAGTGATGGTCCAGTTGTAGCGACCGCGACTTACGAGTTGTAGGTCGTAGGTCCGAACCCAGTCAGGAACTTTAATTTGTGTCACCTCCACTTATTTCACCACCATCTCAAAATGGTGAAGGAAAAGATCGAGAGGTACGGCAAGTTCTAGGATGTAGTATGTCCTGGAAAAAAAAAATTCAAAGACATGTGACCTCTACCAACCCGCACTGGGTCTGCATGGTGGATTATGGCCCCCTCCATTTCACAGAGGGGAGGCCTGTGTCCCAGAAGTGGGGACATTATAGGCTGATTATACTTATACTTTATGTGTACGATATCCTGCGAGACAAGACATAAATTAAGACTTACGAGGGGCGTTCAATGTATTCTCGGTATCAGGGTGATTTACTAATGATGTGGGTAATTTGACTAATTAATAACTGTTTGTAGCGGGAATGGTGGGAGTCAACACGTTGGAACTGGGACGTAAATGTGCGCTGTTGATGCACTACTACTTATTACTCAATAATAAGATTGATGACGCGACTACACTAGCTCGCTGTTCATTGCTTGCTCCGGAGCGGCTGCGGCGGTCGCGCGCCTGTGCCTCGCGGTGCCTGTTCGCGGCGCCGCCAGTGCGTACCCACACTGCTCGTTATGCTCCCACAACCCAGGCGATCAATCTGCTGAACGTCCTGATTGCCCAGGAGCCTGAAGTTGACATATTTATGTGGAACAGTAAATCTATGTTTAAGTAATGTTTGTATGAAGTTTCTTAGTTAAATGTTATGTTGTTGGCTTGCTGCGCGCTTTGGTGTTTACTGTAAGTGCAGCAAGCAATTGCTATAGTAATAAATAAACAAATAAATAAATTATCTAAGGGTATAAAGGTAACATTTCATATAGTTGTGATCATTGGTTTGGTAGTTATCCTTAATCAACTAAAACTGGAATGACTACCGTGACAATGTTGAAGAAAATCGAGCACCGCGCTGTTATTAAATTCCTTACCAAACAAGAAAAAAGTCAAAAAACTGTTCACGAAGAGATGGTGACTGTTTACTAAGATTCTGCACCTTCGTTATCGATGGTTCAAAAGTGGTCAAGTGAATTTAAAAGGGGCAGAGTGAGTATTGAAGACGACACTCGCTCGGGCCCACTAAGAAATTCAAAGTCGTTCCATCTGCCGGAGAAATCATGGCAGTGTTTTGGGCCTCAAAGGGAAGTTTGCTGATTGAGTGCACAAAATAGGTGAAAGCATAAGCGCAGCATCCTACGCATCCACATTACGAAATTTACGAGAAATAATTAAAAAAAAACCGGCCAAGTGCGAGACGGATTCGCGCACGAAGGGTTCCGTACTATAAAAACGACAAAATCATGTATTTTGTGTAGGAGTCCCACTTAAATATTTATTTTATTCTGTTTTAGTATTTTTTGTTAAAGCGGCAACAGAAATACATCATCTGTGAAAATTTTAACTGTTAAACTATCACGGTTCATGAGATACAGCCCGGTGACAGTCGGACGGGTGGACGGACGGGCGGATGGATGGATGGATGGACAGCGGAGTCTTAGTAATAGAGTCCCGTTTTACCCTTTGGGTACAGAACCCTAAAAAGACGGGGTAAACTGACTACCGGTGTGATGCATCTTCACGACAACGCCCCGGTTCACACGGCGCGTGTTTCCAAGGCCGCTGAGTGAGATTGTGGTTTCGAAGAAATTAACCACCCCCCCTACAGCCCGGACCTAGCCCCGAGTGGTTATTTTTTGTTCCCTAATTTGAAAAAAAAAACCTCGTCCATTGTGTCACCCTTTGTAAAATTTCTATATTTATGTCTGTAATCTATATGGTGTACATAATAAAGAGTATTCTATTCTATTCTATTCTATTCTCGTGAGTAGCGGTTTTCCAACGATGAAGACCTCAATGCAGCAATAAATGCACATTTTTCAGGAAAGAGGATTTTATTTTTTACTGGGTATTGAAAAGTCAATTTCGAGATGTAACAAATGCATTGGGGTAGTGGGAGAACATTGAAAAATTTAAATTATTTTAATTAAATTTACGTCTTTTATTCATGCTGATACCGAGAATACATTGAACGCCTCTCGTAAGTAAGACATTTTTTTTATTTTGTTGAATCTCTTTGAAGCCACTTCTTCCTTTAATTTGAATACAGACCTATCTTCAAGTGTGGACCAGCAGGGTAGTTGCGTAACACACTATCAGTAGCAATGGGTTTCATTTTGACAGTTCAACAACATTCATTGCGTTATTTACGTTGTTGAGCAGACACGTTTTTCCAACATATGGAGCAATGGATAAGCAAATGCTTCAAAATTATTAAAATTGACAGTAATAGTGTTAGGCCCAACATAGCAGAATGTTAAACATTTTTGTTTAAATACAAGTCAAATATTTTAAAACTCCTAGTTGTTACTTTAAATAGTTGGAAAGTTTCGCTTCATGCTCCGAATAATGCTGGATAGTTTAAACAAGATAATCGTGTTGAAACATTTAGTATTTCTGGAAGTATCTTACTTGGATATTAAGGCTAAGAGGGTATTTAGATTGTTTGACATCCATGACTGAATTTGTAAGGAATGTATATTTCTTACAATAATCATTATCTTAGGGTGAAAAACCGAGTTCAAGAGCTGTCAACTCCTGCATAAGCATTCACAAGCAATGTTGGGACACCGGCCTCCTCTCTGTGAGAGGGAGTTGGTTGTTATAATCTACCACGCAGGCCCAGTGCAGGTTCCCTGGTAAAAAATACAGGCCGAAAATACGCCAAAAACAGGCCGAGGTAGTGAAAAAAACGCTGAAAACACGCCGACACACGCCGACACGCCGACATTCGCCGACACGCCGAAAACAGGCCGAAAACACGCCGACACACGCCGAAAATGGGACGAAAATACGGCGACACACTCAAAAAACACGCTGAAATGAGGCCGAAATCACACCGAAAATCATTTTTACCCGGGTTGGTAGCTGTAACACGTCTTCATTCTTTTGCTTCTTTGGTTCTAGGCCATGCCGATTTCCTCACGATGGTTTAAGAGCAGCGGTGATAAAGTTACAGAAAGAAAAACGTCTGCCTGGGTTCAAACCCACGACCTACAACTCGTAAGTCCAGGCCACCACTGCTCTAACAACTCCTAATGCGGCTTAAATGTGCTGATCGCATACAGTTTCATGGGTTTCCATGGCATCATATATTGAAAATTTAGGTAGGCAAGGCCTTAAGTTAATGACAAATAATATGCCATGTATGGATGGACCAAAAAATATTCTGTTTTCTTGAACATTAAGATTTCATGACATTTTTTATTTAGTCAAACATTTTTTTTTCCAATTCAACGGCACCCCCAAAGCTTTAGACCTCACAATCTTCAACGTCTGTTATCACAACCTATCTAGGCCTAGGACATTGATAGAACTTCTTAGCTTATCCCATCGATCCCACGAATACATCAAGGGGGACACTAAAGCCAGCTATACATCAACACGTCTTGATCCGACGTATCGTTTGACATCGAAAAAGTAATATGTCTCCTCAAGCTGTATATAAAACCTTAGCGAAATGAAACGGGTCCGCTATCAAGCTGCGGCCCGTCAATCTTATTGTCATTCAATTTGAATTTCCGCTTAGGACCGGTTTTTTGTGAGGCCTTACTAGAAGCCATAGGAGAAGCGGATTTAGAGGCGAGTTTAGTACTAGATGGATTTAGGACTAATTTAGAAGATGTAAAAGGTTTTTTCTACGGTAAAAGTAATGGTATTCATGAATACAATGACCCCGTAGGAAGTTTGCAGTTATTTAAATTACACCTTGTATTGTATACGATCTATATTCTACGATCGATATGCTATAGGTAATTCGTACTGTCTAGTATACTCACAAACTAAATAAGAATAGCTCGAGCAGTAGACTTTATAAGATTAGCAAGATAGTAGCGAGTCAGATTACCCAGGAGATATATATTTATCTAAGTATTAACACTCGTGGTGGCTATTTTATTTCTCGTTAGCTATAATTAATATTTTTTATTCTTTCAAATCAAATAATGTCATTCATGCTACGAACGTTAATCACAGATTTCAGCTCTCGTCAGGGACTAATTAAAACTCGATAGCGGTAGTCCCACGTTGGGCGCCAATTATAAATTGTTATTTTGGCGGTATCACCAAAAAAATTCTGAATCGTAAAACTGCACTTGTAGAAATAAAAAACGTAAAATCGTCATTTCATTTTAATATTTTATTGAAAACTTAATATTTCGTACTACATGGTTACATTTTTTTTGTCAAATTAAATTCCGCACATTTGGAAAATTGGTGATAACTATTGGGTATTATTTTATGTCACAGCCGCAGTAAATTATTTCACGGCACTTAAGCTTGGATTTGCTAGGAAAATGTTTCGGAAAAATTATAACGACCATTATTAAAAACTGCCGTTTTTACCAGTATTTGACATTAAAGTGTCAAAACGCTCTGTATTTAGACAGCCATTGTTGTGTGACCGTTCACGGCTTTCTTAGGAAACCAAAGCTTTGGTTATTGCTAACCAAAGCGCAATGTCACACATCAGTCAATCCAGCGTTTAAAGTGCACTACGAGTAAAACTATTCAATCTTCCACGCGTTCTTTCTAGATAAATTTGTGGCCCAACATCCAGTCTACCCGGGCGCCGAGGCCGAGAAAAACCTAACATTTGTCACTGCATCGGAATCTGTTGAATTAGACGCTTCAAGGGTTTCCCCGGATGGGAATTTGAGCTTATTTTTTGTTTCTGTTCCATATTATAGAGCATTCGAGAACATTCCCTCCGTAATGGCGTTGCTGTATCGCAATAACGTATCTGAAACGAGGGTAGGATGTTTTTTCTCGCTTTACGATTTTTAGTTGATGGCTTGATATGATTCGGTTTAAGTCGGGTATTACTTACGGTTCGGAGTTTCGTTGCTCTCGGAATATTAACTCCGGATTTAGAGGGAAGGATTCGGAAATTTTAACGGTTTTTGCTTCCGATTTATGCCAATATTTTTTTGTTGTTGTGTTATTCGTTTCTGCGGATGGTTTAGTGGGTTCAGTCGGGTTTATTTTTGGAAATTGGTAGGTACTTTGTTTCTGCTTTCGTCAAATATGGACAGTTATTTTAAAGTTAAGAGGATTTACATCCGTTACCTCACACATCTGTTCGAGTTGAAAACCAGCATCAGGCACCATTTGTCTGGCGTTTTAGCTGAACTGGGCCTTTTTGGCCCAGCCCTGAGGTACACTTTCCTGTTTAATTTCTTACATCGGACTTTACAGTTTTTTATTTGTTTTTTATCTGATTTATGTCTCAGGTGTACTGTGTGTCTTATAGTCTGTGCTAAATAAATGTATTTTCTTTCTTTCTTTCTTATTTATTTTTTTATTATCAGGAGTATGGTTCAAACTGGTTGCTAATTTAATTGTATAATTTATAACTTTTATGAGATTGCTTTAACACTCTGTGATCACTTTAACTCACACACTAAATCATTACTTGTTAAAATTTAAGGAAAATCATCTACTTTTACAATATTTGCATTTGAGCGTACCCGACCGTTATGTGTGGAGGCGACGGCCCCCGCCACTGCTGGTCGTACCATCAGCCAGGACCAACTTGCTGGCCAAAACCCCTCTGACTCGAGCAATTCTCATCATCAATTATATTCAAGTCGAAATTGATATATTTACATGTCACTGGGGTGAATTCGCAAAAGTACTATTGTTCACAATATGTTACAAACAATGATCTTTATTTTTAATTATGTGTGCGTGAATTGGCTATCGCATTTCTGTGCCTATTTGAAATAAAGAATTTGCCTCTTTTTTTGAAGGATATGTTCTTACCATCACAAATATTTTGATTAAAAATAATCTCCACATCTTTTAAAATTACTGGACTGGTTAAATTATTCCTTGATTCTTTCAAAATTAAAGACTACTTTAAATTCCTCATAACTTTCCTCTGTAAACATTATCTAAACCATAATTTTCCTTTGTAAACTTTATGCAAAACCTACTCGTAAACAAACAATCACAAGATAAGGCTCTCCACAAAACTCGGGTCTGCCCATCGATTGGGAGGACCCTTGACAAAGACGAATGGATGTCTTCCCTCTAACATGAGAAACGTCGAAGGCCTATGAAAGACGTTCACGTGTTTGGGAAAAGAATTGTGGCTCACAGAAATGTATGTGTTATTCTGTTACTCATACTTTAAAACATTATTTTCACTTTTTTATATCGTT
The DNA here is from genome assembly GCA_949629135.1 of Eremobia ochroleuca. NCBI lineage: Eukaryota > Metazoa > Arthropoda > Insecta > Lepidoptera > Noctuidae > Eremobia > Eremobia ochroleuca. The sequence continues at coordinate 4,793,281 of OX451388.1, forward strand.
ATTTGTATTTTGTGTTTCACGAACAGTGTCCAAATAAAAGTAATTCTTTCATTCTTTGTTTTTTTTTAACTGGCTTTTTTTCAATTAAAGTCAATTCAAAAATTTATTCAATCAGCAGAAACGAAAAAAACATCAAAATATTTCTAAAAAAAAAACCGGTCAATCAAGTGTGAAACCTGCAAATAGTGCAGCTTGAGAAAAAATCAATTAATTGAGTCATTTTTTTTTTAATAAATTTGTTTCACCCGTAGGAGGAACCCTATTACTCGTAAACATGGCTCTTTTATTCAAAGTAGTTTAATTATAATTAATAAAAAACTAATTAATATAATACCTATATCTTTGGTTTTTTATACGATCAAATGAACATTATGAATCGTGCACTTTTAGATTTTCCAAATTTTTCTGCTTCTAAGGGTCTTTCAAATACAACTGGGCTATCAAATAAATAATAACCGACTGTTAGACCCAGAGCTTAGATCGTTCAAACAAACAAATTCTTCAACTTTATTTTTAGTCTATAATATATTCAAATCCGACTGGTAGTTCCAGATTAGCGTGTTCAAACAAATAAACCAACAAACTCTTCAGCTGTGTTATTAGTAGGTATAGATCGATCTCCTATTTATTACTTTATTAAATGAGAATCTTAATCTCTAATAATGAATTAATCAGTACCTTATCCATCAAGCTTATCGCCCTCTTTCACAGTCAACCGCTTTTATTATAATTGCTTTATTTTTAATACATTTTAAAACACTTTTTAAACAATCCCAAACTTTTTGTAACAAACAAGAGCTTAGAAAAGCTTGTAAATAGAAAAGTACAGACGCCAGCACATCAAGCTACTACAATCTGTCAGATTTCTTTAATAGATTTTCAACTTTAGTTCTAAAGCATAAGGTTCAAAGTTGATTGGAAAAATCTGACAGTTTCGGGTAGCTTGATGTGCTGGCGTCATAATGTTAAGCTGAGGGTCGATAATTAAAATGGGATTTGATAAACAAAGTGACGGCCTGAAGAATATAATTTTTGGTTTTTTTCTATATTATTTTTGAAGTTTATTTTAAAAAAAAAAAAAAAATATTCAAAATATCTACTTGGACTAAGATGGCGGGAATTTAAATTGCTTGTAAGGGTTTATAGGTACGCTTGCTTATGAAGGAGTAGTTAAAAACGGCCAAGTGCGAGTCGGACTCACACAAGAACGGTTCCGTACCACCGCACCTACAATATTTTACTCTAGTATATTGTTAAAGCGGCCATAGTAGAACACACTTTGTGAAAATTTCAAGAGTCTACCTATTATGGTTCAAGAAGTACATTTTTGTGACAGACGGCTGGACGGTCAGCGGAGCCTTAGTAATAGAGTCCCGTTGGCATCCATTGGGTACGGAACCCTAAAAATAGTTTAAATCTTACAAAATTGACTAACAACTTAAATTGCCCGTATATTCAAATCACAACCGTCATTCTTTGACAGTAGTATGAAGTTTCACGTTCAATTGACGTATTGTGTTGATTTGATAAACAATTGATTTACACATTATTTATAGAGTAACATAGAAGGGTAATAAATTAAATACATTGTTATTGTGAACAATCCTGAAACGTTTCAGCTATCATTGAACGGTAGTAGTAAATTAATCACAGCAACCGATGCGGTTAAAACGAGATGTGATGCAAAATGCGTGTTAATTGCGCATTCAAATATTTATTTTGATACAAAAACATTTTTGACCGCCAATTTATAACACTTTAGTAAGACTTTAACGTCACTGATGTTTACCTAGCATGTGTAGCAATTTGTAGCGTAATATATTGAAGTTTTTGTTACCTACTAGTTTTTTTTTTATTTACAAGAAAACCAACAAAAATGTGTGGTCGTACTTTTGGGACCAAAATCATAATGGCGAATAAATAGTCAGCTGTTCGTTTGAGTAGGTATTGAAATTGTGTATGGAACAGCTGATTATTTATTCGCCATTACGGTTTTGGTCCCATGAAGAAAGTTGTTGAGTTTGATGGCCTGCACCAAGCCCTTAAATACGACCACACATTTTTGATATACGCATAATTGGTAGAATTGCTGTTGGTTTTTCTTGTAAAGAAAATCTAGTAATTGGAACTTCAATATAGTTAGTATAGCCTAGACTTTGTACAGACGCCAGCACATCAAGCTACTACAATCTGTCAAATTTCTTTAATAGATTTTCAACTTTATCGCTTAATCATAAGGTTCAAAATTGGTTGGGAAAATTTGACAGTTTCGGGTAACTTGATGTGCTGGCGTCTGTACAGTAATTATTAATACTACACACTTTCTTAATTTCTTTTTTTTTATTAACCTACACTGTCTCACTGCTGGGCAAAGACCTCCGGAATATTCTTCCACCTTTCTTTTTTTATACTTTAGTAAACAAAAAACAAGTAATATTTGTGATTTGTTATTATAGCGGCCATATACACACTCTATGAACATACGGTTCAAAAGATACAGCACTGTGACAGACGGACGCACAGATGGACGGACAGTGGAGAGGCACTTTTGAGACACACGTTTTTCTTGCCATAAAAACTACGGTTTATTCAACGTGCGTAGCCATGGTCGTCTGTGTTGTATGGATCATTATGGAAGCTTGTTGACAACACGGCAACACTTCGGAACGACGCCGTCGCGGTATTTCATAGAATCGTGTCATATACAAGGTCACACGATGAAGAGGCCGAGGTATATTACATATACGATAATTGATAGAAAATGTTCCATGAAAACCCGTAAACTAGAAGAAGAAGAAAGAAGAAAATACATTTATTTAGCACAACCTAAAAGACACACATTACATCGGATAAAAACAAAAATAAAGATTAAAAGAAGTAAAAAATTTGAATGCTCAGCTCAGCAAAAATGCCAGACAACTGGTGCCTGACGCTGATTTTCAATGGGACCTGATGTGTGAGGTGACGGATTTAAATCAGTTTTAGACTGCAACGTGATGTGTGTATGCATACTTAAATAAATAAATAAAATAAAGAAAGAAAAAGAAAGAAAGAAAGAAAATGCGTTTATTGGCATTACATCAAAATAAATACACATTAAAACTATAAAACAGTAAACAAAGACTATATTACTATAAAATAAATTTGTGTCAGATAAAAACAGTAACGAATATGTATATAATATAGTGTAGTATTGAGTAACATTGCAAAAAATACTAATAAATAAATAAGAGAGATGGCCGCATTATAGAACTACAACACATAATAACTGTTCTGGTTTTAGCGACTATTAAACAGTTTGAGTTTCACGAACATTTTGCATATTACATCAGATTCAATTTGCGAGTCACTTCATTAGTGATGCAGTGATGCTCGCATGACGGTATAACGAACCGTTGTCATGAAATGTTTTTATTATTAATATGTTCCGTTTTATGCTAGCCTAGTACATTTTGTATTTAAAGCACATAATTGATATAAGGCTGATTTTTCCAACGCCAGATAATTTTATTGGAGGTATAATTTTGGATTTTTCGAAAAATCTTTTTTGAAAAATCTGTTTCCAAAACTGTTTACAAAAATTTGTTTACAAAAAATTTTTGCTTACAAAAATTTATTTACAAAAAGTTTTTGTTTACAAAAATTAGTTTACAAAAATTTCTTACAAAAAAATTCAGTCGAAAAACTGTCAGACGTCAATTTTATTCCACGAATAAAAAATATCTGTCGATTGAAAGATCAGGCCTAAAATTATTATTACCAATTTCATAACATTATCTGCCTCGTTGGTGTAGTGGTCGCAAGGGCTACTGTTGAGCTGAGCATGAGGTCCTGGGTTCTATCTTCGGGTTGGGTAAACTGTTATGGGGTTTTACCATATGGAATTTCTCAGTAACAGCCCGGAGTCTGGATTTGTTCCTGGTTGATAGGACTAGGTTCGCCCCCGATTACAAGTACATGGAACTGAAGAGGCCTATTACAAAAATGCGCGTAGATGCATGATTTCCTCGTATCACAAAAATCATATACTTTTATAATAACAGAAAAAAAAAATTAAATGCCATATGAATAAATAAAAAACTACTGGACCTAGTTTATTTCTTTATTGGTACTTTGATTTTTTAACAAATAAAATTAAACTACTGTATATTTCACTGCGCCGGCGATGCGCACTCCTCCTGGCTGGAGGCCTTCATTTATTGAGGCATCCACAGGCAAGCCCGGTTAAGCAGACGACAACCTCGTAGGTTGAACTGCGAGAAGCCATTTATAAACAAATAAAAATAAAAAAAAAGATGCGAGCTTCAAAGTTGATTGGGAAATTTGACAGTTTCGGGTAGCTTGATGTTCTGGAGTCTGTATTATAGTTACACCTCTGCCTAACTCTTTGGGAAATATAGCCGTTATGTGATGTGTGTTCATAACATCACTCCTTATCCAGTTATGTTTAGTCAAAAGGCCGAAAGTCTGACAACCGGCCTTACCAAGTGGTATCGTGTTACACAGTAACTATTTTGTGGAGGTCTGATAGGTTATCGCTCTATGTAATATTGGTACTCATCCGGTTAGAATGGAAGCCGGAAAAAGCGAAGCATACGATAATGGTCACCTTATCCATAGATGTAGCGCAGTTGTCTAGAACACTCATATTTCACCAGTTATGTTATAAGTTCCAGGTCATGACAATTTAAACTCCAGACTGGCAAATTTCTAATTGCAAACCCCAATAACACTCCCGGCCCAAGGGTCGAACCCTTGTGAATATTAAAACAATGCTAATGATGCAGTCACTTGTGACACTGTTTTTTTTTAAGCATAAAGACTTATTTAAAAAGGCAGAAGATGTATATCCTCAAAATCATCGAAATCCTCAAGTGCTCATATTAAATGACTTGTCAAGACTCGTTAAGTTATAGTAAAATCAGTTTAGCCATGCGTGTTCGGATTAAAAAACTTTAGAACTTAGATTGTTTAAAGAAAACTGCTATTCAAACATTTATGTAGTTTTTTTTTTTTTTGTTAATTAACCATCATCATCAGCATGCAAATATTATATTTGCATGCTATGATGTAAGCAAAACATGAATGCTCTATAATGTATTTTAAAACAACACAGACATCCATAGTCTGTGCGGACCGCTTGTGCTCGTTACACTAAAGAGCAAAAATGTATTTCAACACAGACATTCTCTGTATTGATATACATTATACTCGTCATTTCCAAAGCAAACTACGTACGAGTGCAGAGAAAATGCCATAAACAAAACTAACACATCTCGACATAGTAGGTAAAAAGCAATGAGAACTTAGAATGCAAGAGCGAATGAAGCGAACTCGGGACGTGGGTCACCCAGACTCGGACAGGTTAGACTCGAAAGGGATGACGGGGGCTCAAGTGAGCAAGCAAAGCGAGCGAACGAACCCCACCATCTCCTTCCTGTTAGGTTCCTTTAAACCCTGTAGACAGAAATAGGGGCCCAGCGAAGCGGAGGTCTGTCGACTGCGTCTTATTATTATTGTTTGTAAAGCAACTTAGACCCGCCACGTGTCCTTCCCCACCCTAAATAAATAAAAATAATAATAAAATAACCCATCCCGCCATTTTTTTCTGACTTGTGTACTTAAAAAGTTATTCCAATTTTAAAAGTGTGATACTTAGTTTTGCAGGCTTTGTATTTCATTAAAAAAAAGGACAGAAGATAAATATAACTTAAGTTTAGTTTAGTTTGTTAACAAGGGAATCGGTACCAATGCCTTTCATTCTGACATTTTAACAACACTCATTGCGTTTACGTTTTTGAGCGGACGAATTTTTGAAACATATGAAGCAATAGATTAGCAATTCCCTTCAAAATCGTCGGATTGTCATTGAATGTGTATTACGTAAATACGTAATTAAGGTGATGGATTAGAGGCCGCGTAACGTAAGGTGCTACGCGGACATGCTACCCACAAGACGGAGCCTGACGTCTCACGTGCTGCCACCTAGTGAACGTCTCTTCGGAAAACCTTCATTACTTTATTAAACAACCTGTTTTTAATTATTCCTGTCTGTTACACAGAATGAACTGTACATATTTTGATAACTTAATTGCTAATTAGGATAAAAGTTGAAGCGCCGTTGCTGACATTAACTTTCATACAGACAAAACAATTATTGTACCTATTACTAAGTTTTGCACTGTATTTGTATATAGGCTGGCTCGCTCGACTGGCTGTTATGCTGAGTTTTCAGTGTTTCTGTTTGACTCCGAGATATTTGAAAGTTAAATTAATGTTGATAACGTTTGTCTTTTGTTGAACATTTTGTAGTTAGTCTGTTCTTATAAATACGGATTTAATATTGTTGTCTGTGTAATAGGGTGTACAATAGGACATCGGGTCTACCTTTTATAGCAGAACTTTTTACGTCATAATATTGTTTTGCATAACAACGGATAGCATAAACTTCATTTCGCAGAAAATCATTTCGCATACACTCAGTTGTCATACATTCAAAACTCATAATTTTGTTAGTCAGAATCATCTTTAGGCATAATGTTTATATCCATAATAATTAAAAAGCAGAACCATCATATCGCAGAAAATTCACAGTCAGAATCGTCTTTTGGCATACATTTTATATCGATAGTCATTAAAAGGCAGAACTGATTTTTTTCGCCACACACATGCGACGATAACGTTAATTGCTACCTCTTTCTGCTGCAAACAGGCATACAACATGCAAGCAGGCATGCAACATGCAGCAAGCATTGTTTCTGTCACGGCTCCGGCGCTGCGGGGTTTGGGCAGCGCCACGCGAGCTTATCGTCACAGATGGTTTTAACGCTCACCACCGCAGCTTCGGCTTGCCGGCAGCCTCAGCCGCGGTGGCGGGCCTTCAAACCACCTGCTCCTCAGCTCGCGGGCCGCCCTACCCCTCCGCGCCTACGCGGGTTTAAATTACACTCTAGGGGTAGGGCAGACAAGACTGCGTAAAGTCGGTTTCGCAGCGATTCGTTTCTGTCACAAAATTTTGCAGCACAACGTATTGACTTTTTATGACACAAATTTAATTTAATATTGAAAATGCTACCAATACATGCTATATTTAGAACATTCTATGTCACTTTTGCAGACCATTCGATTTTAAATACATTGCACGTAGGTTATCTAACCATTCGACAGCATAAATTTACTTTATTTAAATTATCAGTTTTATTCCATATATTATAAGTTTTTGATGTTTTGAACACTAATTTTTACAAGAAGATACATCTATTTTAATTTTTGATGTTCAAATATGCACCCATACCAAATAATCGTATCTCTAAATAAATGTTATGCTAAACAAAATTATGCATAATATTAATTATGGCAAAGGTAATTATGCGAAACAAAATTCTGCCAAGATAAAAGTATGCCATTGTAAATTCGGACACGTAAATATTCTGCCAAACAAAAGTTATGCTAAATAATTTTTATGCCTTAAAAATATTCGATTAAATAAGATTATGCCATGTGAGTTATGCCAAATAAAAATCGGAGTATCAAGATTCTGCCAAATAGAAGGAACCCTAGGACATCAGCTGCGCTTAAGCCTTTATATATACCTACAGGGTGACATCGACGCGCACACCGAAAATAAAAAAAAACAGCTGTTTCATAGAAAAGTGCAATACGTACGCGGTCAAAATGTATGGAACAGTTATTATTGTTTTTAATTACCAAAAAAAAAAATTTCAACGCTGGGGATTCGGAATCATATTATACTGAATTCATGGTAACAGTTTGTCCGTAGATGTTTCTGCCAGCCTGTATATATATTAAGCTGTTTAAATCTGGATAATATCTCCCGTATGTGATAACAAATCTCAACATCTCAGCCGACGAAGAGAAATCCAGAATCACGAAGAAGCTTGTAAAAATTATAACCTCATTAATCTGGATTTCGCGATTTAACATCAAATAAATCATGCGTTTTGAGATGACGAACAGCTTTTATCCCAGTAGATAATAAAATGGATGCTTATAAAGAAAGAAATCAAATACGTTTATTTGCGGTATACAACGTGTAACGTTAAATGGGCAAAACCTCAAACACCCCAACTGATTTTTAATTCAATTGACCTATTTCACACAGAAAATAAGTCATTAAAAAAATTGTAAAGTTTTATGTGCTGTTTTAGTTTTACTGGCCATTCTGATCGTTTCTTGCGTCTGCGACGACGCTTCATCGAGGGAGGAGTCGTCACCGGGACGCTGCGCCGCGCTGACATTGGGTTGCTTGACCTATTAATAAATAGACACGGCAACGTTTTTAATGAAGATTTTTTGAAAAATGTGACCCTTATTAAAAAGTGGTTCAATTAATTCTGCTCGTTATTCTGATCAAACTATTTTCAGGTTTTGCGCATTTTACGTTACACGTTGTTTATGACTCGTAAAAAGAACATTTAAAAAAAAATACAAGTTGGGGGAAAACATGCGTCACAGCATCGCTCAGGATAATGCTAAGACCCTATACGAGACAGAGCCCCAGCGCTGGTACACAAACATATGAACCGAGCTCTTAGCACAAAAACAGTTTTAACTAACGATAGCTCCCTTAAATGCATAATGTTGCCATATGGCAACAAAGTACGTCATTTAATTTTTGGATGTGATAGCTGTGATTTTCTGAACGGACCTCTTTTTGTCAAAACAATATATATACTCTATGAATATTAATATTATTGTATAATTATTATATATTCATTATCTAAATTCTATAGATAAGTACCTATACAATAGCATTTTTTGCAATACGATAAAATAAATCATGCATTTAAGGGTTAATATCAAACCAGTAACTCCCCTTTCTTGTGTGGTCACCTGTTAAACACTTGTACAGATTTACAGGTAGATTTCCATCTAAACTACAGTAATTAAGATTGTGGACGGCGTATCGGTGATTTATTTTTCTGTTATTAATCGCCCGAGAGATTGAGGGTGGAATTTAGACGTCTGTGGTTAGGGAGCTTCTGGCAACTGTCCCACCGCAGAAGAGGAAGCGACTAGCTAACAATGATTGTCTCGCTCAACAAACGTACAAAAGATTGTAGGTCTGGTGTAAGTGAAAGAAATATACATATGTAAGTATTAGTATAATAGTTGATCGCTGAGTGCTCACACCGCTATAATCCGATTCAGCCTTACTGCCCTTCCCCAGCGACGCCCTAAGCCGAGGTCCGTACCCCAAAGGGGGTGCTCATAGTGTGTAATCACTTAGTTATTAAGTTTTTATGCCCTGGCTGGAGGTTTTAATTTATTGAGGCAACCACAGGCAAGCCCGACCAAACAGTCGACAAACTCCTAGGTTTACTTACGAGGTACCATAAACAAAGACAAAAAAAAAAGCTGCCAAGTGCTTGTTTGTCGCAGCGGCAAGAGCTATCAAAGTAAGTACTCGCTGAGAGACTTACGCTTGGTATAAACGCATAAGAGCGAGTAATCGCTCGTCAACTAGTTTTTAGTTGCTAGCTTTACTCGTCTGCGATGGGACAGGTGCCTCATGCTACCGAACTATGGGTTATATTGCTATAGTAACGTGTTTGCTTACACTATTATAATAGTAGGTAGTATCAGCCAGCAACTGTCCAACTGCAGTCCTAAGGAATTTATATAGCGAAGGAATAATTTAGTTGGATGAACGCGTACTGCGTTATACTGAGTTTACATTTACCTACTACGCCGTGGTCGGTTCGTGGATGGGTGACCATCCTTAACATATCAAGACCCCTACGTGTCTCGGTAAGAACGTTATGTCGTTGGTCCCGGCTGTCATTCCTGGATCTTTGACAGTCGTTACGGGTAGTCAGATGCCCAAAAGTCTGACAACCTGTCTTACCACGTGTTACCCAATAACTGGGTTGTGGAGGTCACATAGGCAGTCGTTTCATGGAAAATACTGGATTCAGCGGTTAGACTAGAAGCCGACTCATACATATTTGGGAAAAGTCTAGGCTGATTGTTTTTGACATCTACCTACTACAATATCTGAAGTATGTGTGAGCGCTAGGTCAAATGTTAGCACTTAAGGGGGAGGGGTTTTCTTACGTTCTTTGCAATTTACAAGTCAGTGTCTTGTTAAATGTTGATTAAAATATTATGATTCTCGAGCGTAACAAATATGACTTTTTATTTTATTTTAACCAAAAGGAACAGCAAACAGTTACAAAATATAATATAAAATATATATATAATATATATATGTCGATTAAAAGAGCATTATCTTTCCTCTGTACTGTGAGTATTTCTATATATATATATATAATATGTATGTATATATATATATATAAATATATGTGTATGTATATTTTAGCATTATGTATTTATTTAAGTATACTTATGTTAATTTTCGCATTATATGTGTAGGTATATTTAATATGTTACTTTTAGACTTCACACATTCTTATTTTTCTCTTCATGTTCTCGCACACTATTGTCTACATTTCTTTTTTACTTCTCCTTTCGCAGGTCTGCTGGAAGAAATTTCTTAAGAAATAAGCAGTACCTTTGTACTCAAATTTTTAAAATGTCATATCTTTATGTTTTTTACTGTGTGTACATAAATAATAAAATAAATAAATAAATAAAAAGATATAAATAATATACAGCATGCTTTTTCTTTACCGTCTGCAATTTTTTACAGGATGTTCCATCCATGAATATGTATAACTTTCACTATGGAACCAACTCTGAGATCATAAAAAAAAAAAATCAGCTATTTCATACATTTTGGTCAAGTAGGTATTGAACTTTTCTTAACACTCAGTTTATCTGTACTTTTACACATCAATCAAGAGAGCTCCTTGAGTATAAGACCTTTGGACCTACTGGAAGAACATGCAAAAATATCAATGTGTTCAAAAGTCCTACTGTAGGCATCTATAATTTTTCGAACAGGAGAGCGCAAACCAGTGTTAGAATGGCAGGCACGCATGGACAATAGTCTGCCAGCGCGCACCTGTCGCTTGTGCACTGTTCTAGAGACAACATAGCATAACATGTTGGTTAACTCAATGTAGTCAAATTTATTATTGACATTTGACAATGATATCTTCCTCAGTCCGCTATATTTATACCTCAAGATGTCGGAAAGACCGGTTGTCCTTAATAACGGACAAAATGGGAGATGGACCTAAGTCCTGAGATTACACAACATTTGAATTCTCATTAGTTGACTAAGTCAGGTGTAGCAGCGCCGATTTTTAAACTTAAAACTAATATGTGTGTTAGGACCCTTTCCCACTACAAGATCCTGTTTTTAGCTGTACGGTTTTTTGCAGGATCGCGTTTAGTAGTGTACGTGTTGAAATATACATATTCACACAGGCATCTTGTTTTTAACCGACTTCAAAAAAAGGAGGAGGTTATCAATTCGACTGTATTTTTTTATTTTTTATTTTATTTTTTATGTTTGTTACCTCATAATAACCGACTGGGTGAACCGATTTTCATGTTTCTTTTTTTATTTGAAAGCTGGTGCTTCCCGTGTGGTCCCATTGTCACCATTTCAATATCTGATGATGGAATCTTGTAGGAATCGGGGGAACTCTTCAATAAATAACAGCAGATTAACCGCGATTGTTGCTATAGCATATCTAAGCATTGTTTACACCATCACACAACATAATATCACGCCTGTACTCACTACAAAGGTTATAATTTTTTATTATTATAATAATAACTAATACCAGTAAAACAACCGCGATTGCTGCTATCGCATATGTATGCATTGTTTACGCAATCGCACAAAATAACATCACGTCTGTACCCTATAAACGCAGATGCAGCTGTCACTGATATTTACATAGCATATAAAATTTATATTATTATTTAATTTATTTATATTTATATTTGATATTTGCATAGGTGTTTATATGAATTTGATTGGGGTAGATATAACTAAAAAGTGAAAAATAAAAAATTTTATATAAAAAAAAAACAACCGACTTCCAAAAAAACACTACAAAGTGAAAAATAATTTTAATTTCGGAAGTCGGTGTCAAAAAACCAAAATGCGGAACCAACGACACCGACTTCCAAAATTAAAATTATTTTTCACTTTGTAGTGTTTTTTTGGAAGTCGGTTGTTTTTTTTTTTCCAGATACTGCAATCAAGATGCTTGTGCATATTTAAACACGTACACTACTAAACAGGATCCTGCAAAAAACGGGATCTTGCCGTGGGAGACGCGGCCCTTGGGAAGTACGTCCGATTATTACAAATGTTTATCAGGACTTTATGACATACGATAATCTGTCCGTTATAATGACCTCAGGGACTCAGGAGGTTATAAAGATTCATGGCTTCCAAGTACGTACGTCTACTTTCATGTGTTGTGAGTTTGTACTTGAGTATGACTTTACAGAATTATACTCATTAAATCATCAATACAATCCTCTAAGTTCATATAATAGGATTATATGAACTTAGAGGATTCGGATCAATGACCATTTCATGAAACTACACCGTGATAACTAAGGTGAAGTGAGCTTAGAGTGAGCTGTGAATCATTCTGATGCTAGGGATTGACACTATTGACGACTCACTCCACGCTCACTTCACCTAAGTTTTCACGGAAGATTTGAGATGGTTACCGAATCACACGGCTGGTTACTTATCTCTTTTGGTGACTGTATGTACAGACGCCAGCACATTAAGCTACCCGAAACTGTCAGATTTTCCCAATCAGCTTTGAACCTTATGCATTAGCGATAAAGTTGAAAATCTATTAAATAAATCTGACAGATTGTAGTAGCTTGATGTGCTGGCGTCTGTACGTAAATATGTCTTCAGGCTCCTGAGTAATCAGGTCGTTCAGCCTGTGTTATCTTCTGAGTCTCACCTTTTATAATGACGCTTAGCCCTCGGAAGATGATTCTGCTGGCTATTCAGCCCATCCCCCTTAAAAGTAATATTCGTACTGACGTATTTCTATTAATAGTAAATATATAAATAGATTTCATACCTACCTTAATTGCTTAACACACTATCAGTCTCAATCATTTTGAAGGATATTGCTCTGTCTGTTCACCAACGTAAATAACGCAATGGATGTTGTTGAACTGTCAAAATGAAACCCATTGCTACTGATAGCGTTTTACGCAATTACCCTGCAGTTCCATGAATGAGGCTTGATTATACAATGTGTAACGTTAAATGCGCAAAACCTCAGACATCCCAACTGATTTTTAATTCAATTGACCTATATCAGAGAGAAAATAAGTCATTAAAAAAAATTGTAAAGATGTGTGCTGTTTTAGTTTTACTGGCCATTCTGATCATTTCTTGCGTCTGCGACGACGCTTTACCGAGGGAGGAGTCGTCACCGGGCCGCTGCGCCGCGCTCACATTGGCTTGCTTGACCTATTAATAAATAGACACGGCAACGTTTTTAATGAAGATTTTTTGAAAAATGTGACCTATATTAAAAAGTGGTTCAATTAATTCTGCTCGTTATTCTGATCAAACTATTTTCAGGTTTTGCGTATTTAACCCCTGACAAGCACACTGGGTACAAAGTACCCACCCCAAATTTTTATTTCGTTATAATTCTCCGTATGTATTTAACAAAGGGCTTTCCCCTCCAGCAATGTTTTGTTGAGACCTTGAGGAAGCGTGTTCAGTAGCCGTTGGTAAGATTCAGTTGTTAGGACGCAGTGAGCGCAGAACGTTGTGGGTACTTTTAACCCAGTTTGCTAGTTAAGTGTTGTCAGTCAAGTGTTCAACAGTGTTTTCTCGGATAATATCAATGTTTTTTTTTTATTTACAGTAAGTAATAATTTAAATATTTATAAGCTTATGTAAATTCATGTATTTATATGCATGTATATGTCATATATATGTATTGATTTATATAAAATATTTTTAGAGACGTTTTGAATAGTTTTGTAAATTGTAATTTTTGTTTTAGACGTGTAAACGAAGGAGAAATTCTCTTGTACTTATTAATGACGAAAGCACAGATGATGACATTACTGATGAAGATCATGGCCTTTGTCAGAAAGTGAGGATGATGACGATCCGGATCACGATACTTACCAGCCATCTACCAGTAATCTACGATGTACTAGAAAAAGACGTCGGAGTGAACAAAAACCGACCGCCGGTCGACCAGTTTCGGTTCTGAGGGGACAAGGGGACAATAAAATCAAATGGAGTCTAAAACCTACCGAACGTCGCCGTCGTTTATAACAAACCAAGCAAACATTTCATTTAATTGGAGTTATTGGAGAAGCACGTCAAGCTGAAACTCCGATTGATACATGGTCTTATCTTTTTTCGGAAGATATTCTCTATATAATTGTTGTTCATACTAATGAAGAAATAGATCGTGTATGTGCTAATATAGAAAAACTTTTGAGTTATCATGGCAAAACTGTTATTATTGAAATTAAAGCTTTTATTGGTTTACTCTATATATCAGGATATCGGAAGCAATTTACAGTAGATGTGAACGAGTTGTGGGGTGAAGAATTTTCCATTACAGTATTCAAAGCTACGATGTGTTCTCACAGATTTAAATTTTTAATTTAAAGTAATTATTAAAGTTAATATTCTGAACTAATATCAATACCGAAAACAAGATGTTCATATTGTCATTACTCATTAAGAGTTAAAACAACCATGATGTGTCCGCAGTGTAAACAAACTATGTGTAAAAGACATCGATGCCCTATGTGCGTAGAGTGCTGTGACAAAAATTATACTTAAAATATATGTTTTATGTTTATTTGAATTTTCGTGCTTGAAAATAAAAATTACTATGAGTAATAGATCTCTGATTTCTTTAAAAACCCGTCTTGTACCTACTTTTTATCTTACGCTACTTCAATGCATTCAAGTAGTAAAATAATTATACTTTTTGAAGCGAATCAAAAAACCGATCTCACCATCTTTTAGAGCGCTTTGCAAGCTTTCCAAAACACTATAATTTTTTATATTTTATTCCATCAAAATCAAAGATACGGCACGAAAACGAAAAAATCTCAAAAAGGCGTTTTTTTAGCTTCGATGGTATTTTTATCTATTTCAGTTAGCACCAATTAATTTAACATTGAATCTATTTTATGCAGAATTGTTTGAGATTTAATTAAAAAACAAAAAAAAAATCTCTAATTTTATTAGAGACCAAGATATTTGAAAATGAATTGTGTTGGGTACTTTTTACCCTCAATGCCTAAAGAGGTATACCGTTTAGATGTGTGCTTGTCAGGGGTTAACGTTACACGTTGTATACTCGGACAATAACACCTTTCCCTGTCGGTATCAATAGAATTGGCAGAAAAGTTAAATGAAACCTATTTCGATATCGAACTTAAACAATTAAGCAACCTATCAACCTCTCAACCTACGCAATTACAGGCACAAAATTTCTATACAAACATAAATAATAACAAGTCAACCAATCATTTGAAATTGGACCTTGTAACTTGGCGCGAAGTTACATTTTTCATTGGAACTGTTGTAAATTCTGTACCAAAGTTATTGTAGCCGCTTGTTTATAAAACAAACAAAAGCGGGAACTTATCGGGAATAAATGAGAGCAATCGGTTAAACTGTGATCGTAAACAAGGTGGGTTTGTAACTCAAGTGTGGGGTACACCGGTACCCAGGTACCCGGGAACTTGCTTTGTAAATTAAAAATTGTAGTAAATTGGTTTTGTGAGTTGTGTGTCGCCTACGCAGCTACGCTTCTTTGTTTTGTGGAGCGAGCGAGGTTTCGAGAGCTTTGTATGTGAATGTATGCTTGTTGTGTGAACGTATATTCCGTAGGTACTGTTCGACGTTACCTTTGGTGACAAATCGAGTTATTTGGTTGATTGTCAGTAACAGATGTGTTTTTCATCTTTGAATGTTTGTATTGCGATAGTTGACAGTGTTTACTATCTTCAAAATTCTCTTCAGACGAAACGAGCGAGCAGAACACAGTCAATATTTGCTTCGTAATCATAATTTGGTCAACAATTTTGTGTGTGAAGACTGATATTGCTGAATGAGCGTAAATTTTAACCTCCATTCCCGATTTAATTTCCAATATGGCGGATACGCATTATAATGACATTCCATTTTCAATATAAAACACACTCCTGCCACACGTGGCGCCACGCGTCCGAACATTTAACCTTCCATATTTAAAAATACAAAAGCCATCCTCGACTCGTCTAGATGTCAAGCAGATCCGGAAACTTCGGAGATTATCGCCGGCCAGCTTTTTGAAACTTTTAATAATGTAAGTGAAAAAAAAAGCAAAACTTGGGCAATAATTTAAGTGCTGCGGTACAGGTGTTTGTAACGGCCCCCAAATGATTCAGTCGTGAACTTGCAAAGTGTTCAAATTTTTCTACTTGAACTTTTTAAGGCTTTATTAGGTGAAAAAGGTCTTCAATTTGTTTTGTTGTACATTGTTTCAAATTTGTCTCGAGATTGGTAGATAAATAATAATCTGGTTTTGTGTTTCTTTTCAATTGGTATAAGTTTGATTTTTTTTTAACTTTCTTTTATTACGTCTAAGTGTAGACCAATGATGAGAAAATTTTGATTTTCTCCCGTTAAACACGCCCTTCTGTTTTTTTTTTTCTACTTGCGTATTTGTATGTGCCATTTGTAATGCACTACCATTTTCAATGTACTATATCATTGTAAATAATGACATATACGGATAAAGATGTACATCTATAACCTAAAAATCGAAATCACTGACAAATATTACCATTCCAACCCCAAAAAACCCTCGATTTGGCAACAGTCAGGGGTGAATTATAAAAAACAACCGATTCCGTGTTACTTCGCTGGCTTCCTTCCATTTCCATTAGTGGATGTTTAGCCAAAGTGTTTCCCAAACTTGCTCCCATTAGGAACAGTCCGTTTTGTCTTTGCCTCCAAACTTTTTTTTCATTTGCTTGTTCCCCCACTTTGGCCGTTAAGTGGATTTTTTCTTATGCAAGTTGAGTGACTAGTGAATAAGTTTTGGTGGTACATGACTGTGACTGTATCTAAGCAAAATATGGGGGAAATGAACTCTTATATTTTTAGATTCCGTAACCTCGGATTCACTTTCTTTAGAAAATAATAACAATCTAGATTTTAGATAGTCTTAATCTGGCAATGTTTATGTTTGGAGTGGGGAACACTCCAAACATAAACATTGCCAGATCAACATTGCTTAAAGTTTGTAATTTCAAAGAAACCGTCTAATTATTTATTTATATATACTTTATTGTAGACCAGAAAATACATAACAAAAAAAAATACGACTATTAACAATTACAACTTTCACAATTATTCTTGATATAATCGTACTGTCTTAATCAAAACTATTTTTATTTCATTAGTATTAAACTATCGGTCACAAGCGCAACTGCTGAGCGCCAGGTCTCTGGGATCCATCCCAAGGTTGCGCAAAGTGTGAATGATTTTTTCCGTCAGGAATTTCTCAGAAGCAACTTGAAGTCTGGATTCGTCATGGGAAAACCTGAGACTAGAAATGCCGATGCACTCCACCATTTTCTATGACAAATCCTTTACTGTTCAAGCATTACGGTTATGGAATGACTTGCCCGTGTCGGTAAGGCGTGCTCAATCTTAGTCCACTTTTAAAATTATGATAAAAAAGCACTTCTCTCCTTAAACATCACCATTTTATTTTCTTTGCTCCTGCTTCATGTCTACTATTATATGATTAGTATAATATACTTTATGTAAGTATTCATTGTATCGTGTAAATGGTACACCACAGACTACCTACAGTATTTGTCTCTTCTTCCCCTTTTCAATCCATCCAAAGTTTGTCTTTAAAAGATCGCTCTTAGTGATAAGACCGCCCATTGTACTTTGTAAAGTTTCTATATTTATGTCTGTAATTTATATGGTGTACATAATAAAGAGTATTCTATTCTAATTGTTCCCGGTTGACGCCTCGCCCCCTCTTACTTGGGACTAAAACATAACTGCTGAAATGTGTGTGTCATTATTGTCTGTAGTTCCTGCTTCTGCATAACCCTTCAAGGAAAAGCCGCGAGATATTACGTCATGTGTTATTTTTACAACAAAGTTGTATGAACCAAGTGACCTGAAAAAGGACATTCATTTTCAACATCATCATACATCATCATTCATTCATCTTATTAAAATGAATACCTACCTAAAACACTTTCAAAAACTGTTTATTTTTTCACAACACAACAATATATATCAAAATTATCTCGGCGACCTTCAGTGGGTGATCTTTGTACCTAAAACGTAATAGTTTCCCTTCTAACGATAGGCCGGCTCAAACCCCGAGCCGTTTTAGTATTACCAACCCTCCATTTTAACGTTATAATACCCTTTATAATTCGGCCGTTAGGCGCTAGTCTTTTATTCATCAGGCGACTAGCCTACCCTGTGGGCTGTATGTCTTAATATTGTCTTCAAATACGGGATAAAGGTTGCATGGTATATCTTATTATGTATCTAGGAGTAATATTTAGTTTACATCTTAATTATGCTGATTTTGGTTAGCAGTAAAACAGGTACGGCAGAAGGGTGTGGGTTTAGCGCTACGTCGCAAACTATGACACACCTCCTCTGTGTCCCAAAGCATGCAGTCAAAGTGAGCTCCGCGCTGTCACCTGATGACGCCGCGGAAGTGACGAAGTTTTGGGCCAACAAGATAGTCGTATAGTTGTCCCAGCGACACGAAGAAAATAGAGTAAAAAAGGTGTCCAATAAAGATACTTGAGATGCTGATGCATTCCACCAGTTTCTACGATAAATATTTTACTGTTCGAGCAGTAGGGTTATTGAATGCCTTATCCATGTCAATAAGGCGTGCCCAATGTTTATCCATTTTTTAAATGATGGTGATTTTTCTCTAAGAACACATTTAAGGAAAGAGTGGCGTGGTGGAGTGGTGTTTTTACACTATCTTTTTCCTTAAATGTCTTCTATTATGTTGTTTGCGCTTGTCTTATGATTGTTACTGTATATATTTAATTATATAGATAAGTATAATAATAGTCTGTGTATTTATGTATTTATTGTATATATATAAATGGTATACCACGGACTACCTGCGGTATTGTCTCTCCTTTCTCTCGAAATCCATCCAAAGATTGTCTTTAAAATATCGTTTTTAGCGATAAGACCGCCCATTGTGTCACCCCTTGTAAAATTTATACATGATATGTACATTCTGTAATTTAATATTTATTGTGTACATAATACGGAATATGCTATTTTATTCAGAAAACAGTAAATATTGGGCTTAGTTTTATTTACAATGGCCCACCTTCCGTTCTATCTGTTTACTTGATGACCGACTGCGTTAATGAGTGCAGCCGTGCGATTCTGTAACCATCTCACCGTGAAAACTTGGGTGAAGTGAACGTGGAGTGAGCTGTCATTAGGGATTAACACTGTTGACACTGCTCACTTCAAGCTCACTTCACTTATGATTTCACGGTGAGACTTTTAACAGAATCGACCGGCAGTTCTCGTAATTGAAGTTTAAAAAGTTACGATAACTCCAGAGTTACTGTTAAACAGCAACAGTTACTTTATAACATAAATATTCTTTCTGCGTGGATATTTATGTGTTAAGTTTACATGAAAAAATATAAGGGCGTTGCTGTAGTTGGTCGCAAGCGCTACCGCTGAGCGCGAGGGTTTGTTTCCCGAGTTGGGCAAAGTATTATTGGGATTTTTTTCATCAGGATTTTCTCAGTAGCATCCTGGAGCCTAGATTGTTGCTGAGTTCGTGGCAATAGGCTAGCCCACGGTTTTATGGGACTAACAAAACCGGCGGAATGTGGTGGTACCTCTGCTTATCCATGTTATGTGAAAAACATTAAATATTTGGACGAAAAACTAATATCTGTACAAACATTCCAAATTGGGCTTAATTTCTTTATCTTTTTAATTTATTCTTCCTCCATTTTTTTATATAATCCTACTTCGTTTTGTTCCTTTAATTTTTTATCTTTGTTCCATTCCATAAAGTAATTAATTCTAAAATAGAATGTTTATTACTTTTTGAAAAGAGAACGTTTGAGTTATTACTTTTCTCATTCAGTTTGCTGAATCATGAGTTTGAAATAGTTTAATATGTTTTTGTAATAAATTATAGCAAGTTTATCCCACGGTTTTGTAATTTTGTTTGGTTTGCATTCATCATTTTAGAATATTTTGATAATATGTTCTACGAATTCTGAAGATGGAAAAGTTGGTAAGTACCTAATTCTTAAATGAATACGAATATGATAAAATACGATATGTTTTTTTTCAAACATGCTTGAAAATTCAAGAATTATTTTGACAACTTTCTTCAGAATAAATGGAAAATGCTGTACAGGGCCCCAAAAAAATGGTAATTATTATTCCACGCGTAATCTTACCACGTGCAAACCACAGACCTACATTTGTCAAGTTTAGTATTTTGATAGTTCAAACCACGCCAATTTCGTGTTTTTTCGCGCGGTTTCGTTCATTATGTTATAGAGAACACGTTATTAGCAAATGTCGTGATTAGTTAAGGAATTGACGTTGTTTAGAAGTAAGGAATCACTAAGCGGTCCTATTGAATTAGGGCCCTCGTCAAATAAATGCGAACAGCGGGCGGCAATGTTAGTATGAAAATCCATATTTGTTGTGTTTAGCGGCCGAATAAATTACTATGACAACTCATATCAGGCGTGTAATTTAAAAATGGAACGAACTTTTTACTTCGAAACATGGCAACCAAAGAGGTAACTCATTAAAGATTTCATTTAAATTTCGATGTGGCTTGCAAATAGAGCTGTTTATAATAAAAAAGAAACAAATGTACATATTGGTGCGTGAAAAAATATCGTTGTTCTTCATTGATTCTGGAATTTATAATTAATTTACTTAGTTTGAATTTTCGCGCATTATTTAAGAGAAGTACCTACTATACAAGCCTTAGCCGCAACGGCATTGATGGACGGACGTGAAAATGTGGGCCGAGGCGAAACCGAGGCACACATACTCAATTACTCAATGCTCCTTTTGCAGGCCGCGGCAGAAATGTACTAATGTACTATACCTGCTCGGAACGTACCTTATTACTTTTTTTAAAATGAGGCAGAATGTACGTCATTACTGTTGTACAAATGTGCGGGTCGAAAAAGTGTAAGAAAATCCATTGTTAACGTGCTGAGCGGGCAGAAAAAGTGTGTTATATACTCTAAGGAAAAAGTATATGAAAATGTATTGATAACGTGCTATTTTTTTTAATTTAGGGCAATTCAGTACCTAACCTAATTAAATATCTTATAATGCCAAAAGATAAAGAGTGTATATCAGCAAGCGTATAACTATACTGATAAATTCCTGTCCCCACAACGAATTTATCAAATCAAACTTCACAGTTCTCAAACCAACTAAGTCAATGTTTCCAGGTATAAGAGTAATGAGCAGAGATTCCTGCGTTTACGTTGCCACATAACCTGAGACAATAACGTCCCATGATTAATGCGCATGGCAACCTGGCAGCCCCAGTAATACTGCCTCCGCATTGGGTGATAGAGGACATACTTAGGCTATGCCGTGTCATGGGTGAAGAATAGTTTTATGTTAAAGTGAAGTTACTCTGATTTGTATCTTTTAAGGATCTCGGGCACACTGTTTGGCATTCTTCACCAAGAAGCTTATAGATAAAAGTGGAGACAACACTCTAAATACTCAAGTGAAGACGACTGTGGTCGGACACTCTCTTTCTGAATACGTAAATATGACAGAGAAAACATATATCTCTGTCTCGTTCTTATGTGTGTGTTTAGAAAGAGAGTATCCAACCACAGTCGTCTTCACTTGAGTATTTAGAGTGTTGCCTCCACTTTTATCTACAACCTTCTTGTTCTTCACCATAGATTTTAACTAGTCTTCTTAAAGCAATAAAATAAATTGGTCGAATTTTTTGCCTAAAATAAGGTGCGTTTTGGGCTTACGAACATAAAATTAGATTAAAATTAACCTTAATGACATTATTACGTACATGTTTATCAAAAACAATGGACTAAAAAATGCTATTTAAAAATAAATTAAAAAAAATGTGTGTAGTTTTTGAGAACACGTCTCCTATTTTACAATGCGAGGAATAAAATCTGTCAAAACTCGTGACATAACTAAATTTCTGTCGCACAGGATAGTGCATACTAAGCGTTACCCGAACGTACCACATTTTCAGACACGTGTCGCGATTTGAACATAGTTAAACGGCCGTCAATCTTAGTTTAAAGAAAGACTAGTCATATTTTTATATTATTACGTGAGATTCCGGCTACATTTCAATTCTCTTTCCATCTTCCTAAAGTCATCATATAAGACTAGTAGAACCGCCAAAAAGTTAATATTACAAGTTTAGAGCCATGTAATAGGTTCATAAAAGAAATAAAGTCCGCCAGATCGTATTTCGGCCATGGCGGCCAATCTCAACGGAGACTAGCCTTCGGCGCGGGAGATGCTATAGTGCAAAAGTGTGCGCGCAGACACAGGTGCACTCCCTCTTCCCTCACTCTCATAGCCCGATGTGACGGCAATCTGACATAGCCGGAGAGAGATCAGGCGCAGGACCAATGGCTTAACCTGCTTTCCGAGGCACGGGGGTGTCACACCGCCGACTTCCAAACTCCGAGCTGTTACTACGAAATTCGTAATGGAAAAAACTCAATAGCACTTTGGCCCTCCCGTAAATCGAACCCAACGTAATAGGTACCTACATCAGAAATTCCAAATAATATTAGCCCCTTTTTAAATGTTTCAGTTTATACAAGGTGTAACTTAAATAACGCACAACCTCTTAAGGGGGCATTGTACTCATCATTATGAACAACTTTTACTATGGGACCAAACCGGAAATCGCGAAAAAAAAATCAGCTGTTCCCTACATTTTGACGAGTTATGCGAACATAAATGTAGGGAACAGCTGATTTTTTTTTCGCGATTTCAGGTTTGGTCCCATAGTAAAAGTTGTTCATAATGATGAGTACAATGGCCCCTTAAGAGGTTGTGCGTTATTTAAGTTACACCTTGTATAACTTTACTGTTGATCTTCTCTTACATAAATCATGCAGCGTATACTAAATATGGACCTTAGCACCAAAGATTGTCAAACACGTGTCGCCGTTAAACGACAGTTAATCTTAATTTAACGCGAGCATGACCGCAATTCTGGTGTAATTACAAGTCATGCACTTGCATAAATGTGGTGTAGGTATTGCTTGATCTCGTGATGTACTGGCTGTTTCTGGTAACATTTCACTTAAATGTATCTAGTTAAGTATTTTAATGTCAAATTAAAGTAACCAGTATGTTAGTATGCTTAAATTAGGGGGGGTCCTAGGTTAAGCTACGTTTGCCGCGGTTGGCCTGTGGATGGGTGACCATCTTTACGTAGCGAGACCTCTCCTTGCCTCGGAAAGCACGTTAAACCGTTGGTCTTGCGCCTGATTTGTCTCCAGTCGTGTCGGATTGCCGTCTCATCGGACTATGAGAGTGAGGGAAGGGTGTGTCTGCGTACACATTTATACACTATACGAGTATTACGAGTATCTCCTGCATAGATGGCTAGTGTGCTTTGAGATGAACTGCAATGGCCGAAATTCAGCCTGGAGGTCTATTATTATTACGCTTAGACAGTTTGGTCATCTTAGGAGGATGAATGAAGGTCGACTAACAATAGAAGAGGGGACGCCTTAGAAGGGCGCATATTGGCCTTATTGGTGACGTTCTTCAAAAAGGTCAGGTGCCTGTACTCGCAGCCGGCGTGCGTGTATGAAATGATGTATGAACGTAAACGAAGCAAAAGGAGTGGGCGTATGTGAGGACTGTTGCAGGTGGAACGAACTGTAGTTTCTGCCTACTCCCATGTGAAGAAAGCGTGAATTTATGTATGTATGTATGAAGTAACCAGAGTGGTAAGTTCTAGCGTACTACAAAAAAAATCAAATAAGTTCTAAAACTTTCCAAAATAGGTGTAATTCATAGTTTATGAACAAAACAGTGTCTCATTTACTAAATATTTTTTATTTTTTTTATTTATATATATACTTTATTATACACCACAAAATTAGACAACATAAAAAAATACATCAAACACTACAAATATTACATAATTTTCACGATACAAAGCCTTATGTGTGTTTGATTAAATAAATATTATAAACATTAATAATTAGAATACATCGACGCCCTAAAGCAATATGTCGGTACCTAATCGTAAAACTCAAATTTTACAGGAGAAATGTTTTTCTCTTTTTGATGAATACTCGTATCGTTTCAACGAGTCGGAGTATTGAGGCTAATGATACATCAAACGAAAGTATATATATATTTTTTGTATTATTCAATTACGATGTCAACATTAAATTAGCTGTGTGAAAAACCTTGCAATTTAAGAGTTAATATTACAAACATATATTATAATGGGTAAATTGTTTCATAATAAGTATACACTTACGGAATTATTGCAGTAAATTTGTTAAAAATGTCGATACGTAGGTAACCTTACAATACGGACTTCTCTAGCGTTATTTCTTATCTTAAGACGATACGTAATTTTTTATTACGGTGTTATCGTGTTTATTTTAAATTGACACAGTAACAGTATTGTTAGAAAATATTTGTCATAAACGGGACCAGACCAGCCGTGCGATTCTGTAACCATCTCGCCGTGAAAACATTGGTGAAGTGAGTGTGGAGTGAGTCGTCAATAGTGTCAATCCCTAGCATCAGCATGACTCACAGCTCACTCTAAGCTCACTTCACCTTAGTTATCACGGTGAGATTTTTCCAGAATCGACCGGCTGCATCTTAATTGCGTAAAACACCATCAATCTCAATCTGAAATAATTTTGATGGATATTACCAATGCATTGCTTCTTTTGTTCGAAAAATGTGTCTGCTTAGCAATATATACAATGGAATGAATGTTGTTGAACTGTCAGAATGAAACCCATTGCTACTGAGAGTGTGTTACGCAACTAACCCATTGTTCTTTGACGCATTGCAATACGCGTCAAATTATTTACTTTGAACCCTTGTTGGTTTCATTGCAACTGTATGAAATTCATTTATAAGTCGGTAATGGCGCCGATTCCCTTCTTCAGAAACTAAACTAAATTTAAGTTCAGTGCATTTTTTTTGTCCATCTATTTCATTATGAAAAGGACAAAAGATAAATATTAGTTTAATCCCGTGAAATTAAGATACTCCATAGTCAAGTTTAGACGTGATTAAAAAATTTGCTACTAAAAATATGTACGTCAATTTACGTCAGATGCTGCCTAATTTGACAGGACTAAACTAATATTTATCGTCTGTTCTTTTCTTAATGAAATAGAAAGAAAAAGATACACTGAACTTAAATTTAGTTTAGTTTGTGAACAAGGAAACCGGCGCCAATACCAACTTACCAAAATTAAATACTCAAAACACTTTTGTATTGATACGATAAGATACTTATCTCGTCATAATTTTGTTTTAGAATTTCCCTACAGTAAAAGTATTTTATAACACATTTGCTCGTAAAAGGTCTCTTACTGCACCAATTTCAATATCGTAATGTATCTCATTACGTACTTGTGCGTAATTGTAATGTAAAGCGCACGGTTTATCAAGATGCTCCGTCTAAAACGAACGGTACTTTTTTAAATCTTAGCAAAGAGTTTTTATGTCAGAAAAGTGATCAACATTTTATGAATAAAATTAACTTTGGGAGATAAAATATTATAAATAAACATTTAATTCTTTAATTTAATTATTTTTGACAGTTAATTACAACCATTTATCTGTAACAAAAACACAAAAGTATTAATTTACTTTATTAGTAATACTGGCTGTTTTTTGTGCCTTTGCCATAAACAAAAGACGCTGATGCGCGCGCATCGCTAATTTGTGAAAAAGTAAAAATTATTATTATTAAAAATGATTATTTTATTTATTTCCTCACAAATGTGTTATAAAACGTCGTATGACATACGTGCGGTTTGATAATTACAACCTCTGCTTTCTTATAGCCCTCACCTACGGCTCAGGCTAGCAATATCGCCTCAGCCGTAATTTTCAACTTACCGCACTTATATCATAATGTACTATTACATGATATCTTCGTAAATATCACTACGTAAAATGTGAAATAAATTACTACGATGTATCCCATTCCAGAGGTGCCGAATTTGAGATAACAATAAAAAGTCCATAATAGCACATTATCGACTTATTTCTTGGTGACATCGACATGAATTTGCATTTAATTTTACCAAAAACTTCACCAAGTTTACTCATTTCACTATAATTAATCATAAAACGAAAATGATCAAGAAATCCTCCACTGAAAGCTGACTAACCCTCATTTCGCTGATTTACTTGCCAATATCGTATATCGTTTCCAAGACACCGAAATAACTGAATAATTAGTGGAAAACACCCGAGGCGTTAAAGCAAATAAGTTTTGTAATAAATTATAATAAAAGTGTAACCTGAAACTCCATTATTCAGCCGAAGGGAGTTGGTATCTGTCTGATAAAGGAGAGTTCAGATAAGGCAGTTTTAAAATAATCTTTTGTTTTAAAATGGAACATTAAAATTGAAAAATAACTTCGTCTAAGGGCGTCGATATTTTTGTCTAAGGGCGAATTTCACCAACGCGAACTAAACACGATCAGGGATGGTTTTGATTTCAATCCTTAAAAGGGATGCCGCTATCCGTCATGTATATTATACGGCTCCATCTCTTTCTCACACTAGAGTCATGATGGCATTAAAACGTCATGATAAATCGCGCTCAAGAGCTGTCAGTGTCATTTTTGTGGAATATCTTACACTAACAGCTTTCCGTGATATGCTGATCGCGTTCACGTTCATAGGTGAAATTTGCCCTAAGTTTATCAACGCATCAGCAAGGTCCTGTGGCATGGCAGGTCAGCAGGACATTTCCAAACAATATAATAATTTTTGCTTTTATTTTCTATTGAGTACCTAAAGCTTACATACTATTATTATACCTTATGCGTTCAGAAATATGTATTATACTCATAAGATTTGAAATCCAATGCTCAAGCTGGGAGAAACTGTAGCTCTTTTGATCTTGAGGAACACAACGACTTATCTATCATTTGACATCTAATCCACAAAGCTAAAGGAAACTGTAGCACTTAGGGCGGGTTGTTTCACGTCCACTTGACGCACGTGTATACGCGAAAATGGCGCTACCTATTATCAAAACAAAAAAAAAAGCGTTGTTTCAAATTACAATTACAAAATAATGGACTTGACTTACGTCAAATAATTACGATTATGTACTCGTTATTATTTGACGTACGTCTGTTACGTTAACCCCTCATCTTTATAAACAGAACAACTTTTTCTTTATGACTACCTTAAACCTAAAAACAGCCACTCCATCGAAAAATATCCTCTAACATAACCATTTACGAGCCCATTAAAGCTCTTAAAATAACATGACTTTTTAAGAAGGCTTAAGATGTAAACTCAGCATTAAGATTTTACCAAGACTTATTAGCTAAAAGCGTCAGGTAATTAAAATTATTTATTACACTTTCACCGTTGCGTCGTCGCCTTCGCTTTAACGAATTGATCATCTGGCCCTTTCTTATCCTTAAAATAATTATATTTTCTTGCCTGTTCCTTCCGGCCTATCGCTATGCTTTAGTTTAAAGAAAACGGGACTTAGTCCTTCTTTTTCATCATGGATAGCATTGAGTTTGTTCCGCCATTTCTTATCAGGGTTCTGATAAAAAATTCCGACTCCATCCAGCTTATTTTTTTTTTAATCCGTAATGATATTATGAATTCCAAAGTAATTATCTGTCTGTCTATCTGTATGTTACGTTTCACGCCTAAACCACTAAACGGATTTCGATATAATTTGGCAAGGAGATATATGGCATCCTGGGGAAGGACATAGGCTACTTTTTGTTTCGGTAGCGCGTTCCCGTGGGATAAGTTCCAACATCCACGCGAGCGAGGTCGCGAGCAGAAGTAGACTGGGCAATTTAATTGAAAAAAAAATATTTGCTGGACAATGGACATAGGTGGCTCTCTCATAGCCCGCAATGATTGGCAAGTGGGTTGGTCTTGTCACATCTCTATGCAAATGAACCGTGCGCCCGTTTCCTTTAAAGAAATAAATATATTAATAGGGACATGCCACGAATGGACAGGTATAGGAAATACAAACAGTAAAAAGGAGAATTCAAAACAAAAAAAAACTGGCCAAGTGCGAGTCGGATTCGCGCACGAAGGGTTCCGTACCATTATCTATAAAAACGCAAAAAAGCCATGTCTGTTTTATGGGAGCCCCCTTAAATATTTATTGTATTCTGTTTTTGAGTATTTGTTGTTATAGCGGCAATAAGTATTACGGTTCATTAGATACAGCCTGGAGATAGACGGACGGATGGACGGACGGACGGACGGACGAACGGACAGCGGACTCTTAGTAGTAAGGTCCCGTTTTACCCTTTGGGTAGGGAACCCTAAATAAATATTAGTTGTTTAGTTGTCTTTCGGCGCCGTTCATTATCAGGCACCCATTGTGTGGAGACTTTTGCCCAGCGGTCATCGAAGATGCGGCTGATGTGACCTGCCCAATCTCATTTGAGCCTGGCAACCTTCTTACTACATTCAGTATACCCGTTTTGGAACGCAGCCTGGTATTCCGAATTCTGTCCCGTCTTTTTACACCCAGAATATTGCGAAAAAGAGAAAAAGAGATAGCGAGAGAACCTGGACGCGTACCACTCTTTTCCCGCGCCACCTCGAACTATCCCTAGTTCGAGGTGGCGCGGGAAAAGAGTCCTTGGATGGATTTCGATGAGGCGTTTCCCCAGAAGTGGGAGAGTATAGAATAACAAAAAATAAAGAATGTTGTGTTTAGATGAAAATTAACTAGATTCTTTGCCAGCATTATGCCAGAAGAAACTGTTTGGAAACAACTCATCACTCACTTAAAAAAATCAAAAATACTTAAAACTTAATATCCTTCACACTTAACTTAAATCTCGTCTGAACACGTCCCAATTCAACATCCACGTTAAATTGAATTAAGACATAACGATAAAAGTGTAATTACCATAAAAACTGCGTGTAGATAAATGGGGGAGGGACGGGGAGGAACTGGGAGGGCGGGGGAGGATCGCGTAATTATGTACGAGCCTTTCATCTTACCCCATAATTATGTTTGAGTTGTGGGTCGCGAGTAGTGAAATGTATTACGGATAATGTTCTGGCTGATTCTTTTAAACCAATTTATGAAAAGCGGTGTTTTGGTATGGTTAGTAAAAGCCAGTTTAATCACCCTTTATGAACGAAAACAGCCTAAAATATATAAGCTTTGTAAAAATATGAGTAAGTATAGATGCTTCGGACTGCCTCGTGGAACTTGTGGTAGCCAGCGCAACTGATGAGTATGAGGCCCTGTGTTCGATTCCCGGGTCGGGCAAAGCGTTATTTGGTTATTCCATCTGGAACTTCTCAGTAGCATCTGAAGTCTGGAATTGTGCCCGGATGGTACTAGGCTCGGGACTTAAGAACAACTAATGAAATTTGGTTGGAATACAGGCGTGATCTTACGAAAACTCACGTCTTTCGGATGATCGTTAGCAGGTGGCATTTTATGGTTTCTCCCTACCCCATCACCCTTGACAAAAAAACGTGCGTATTGTTGAAATAACAAGAACATAAGACTTGTCTCTTCAAAAAGCCCGAACACCTCGTTCGCTGAGGTTGAGGAGCCGAATAGAAATTTTACGTCCAATATCAGTCACAAGATACGCTCGTCCGGGGCAGTGACTGACCGAAAAGCCATGAGCAGCACGTCGTAGTATTAATTTACCTACAAAACATTGAAGTCGTTGCCAATTTTGCTTTTTGGCTTTAAAATTCAATGAACTTTAAGCTCTCTGTATCAAAGTTCAAAATAAAAATCAAAATCTCATTTAGCGGCTTTAATAGAATCTTCATCAAGTCACGCAAAATTAAATTTGTAAAACTGTTCAAAATTATATTATTGTGTTAATGCTTAAATCTGGTCTGGGACATTTTAATTTGGAATGACTATCAAAAGCTATTTGAAGCTGGAATAATTAAAGAGAATCTCATCAAGGCATTGCTTTCAAAAAGATATGTAAATAAATAATTAAGATAGATTAAAATCTGTTTGTGCTCTTAAATTAAGATTGATGTTTTGTTTTGATGTTTTTTTTTAATGTATTAGTGAATAATTCATTGGAGTGCCATAATTAAATAAATAAATAAATAATAAATATAGCAATCTTCACCCTAACCAGTGACAGCTACCCAGACTATTTTTTTTTCTTTCTTGACCTCTCTATTAATAACAATAATAATCATTTTATTATCAGGCAACTAAGGCCCATATATAAAATACACAAAATAATCTTATAACTACAAAAATAAACTAATACATAATAAAAACCTTAAAACTATGACTCTACTCGTATACGTAAAGTTGTTGGCGTCGTGTTTCGCTGCGTGGTGTCGCGTCGGTTACGTGACACCACGCAGCGATGGGTTCGTGGCGTAGCGGCAACGCTCTTGCTTACTGAGCGACGGGTCGGCTGTTCAAGTCACGGTCGAGTTATTTTTTTTGTGTTACCATTTTTTTTATTTGTAACCCATTGTTGCAAGCGGCATAAACGTTTCTTATAATTAAGTTACGCATGCAACTTTAACCTGAAATATCTGGATGATAAAAGAGACCCACTCTCCCCTACAATACATATAAAAGTGATGGAAATCTGTAATTCCTATGTCTGATACTCCCCTTGTAAGTCCAATGAAGTAGTAACATAATATTTCTGGAAACTGCACCGAAACGGAAAAAAACTCCTTTAAATCAAATCATCATCTGTCACCATTCTTCCAACCTAACCACAGGTAAAAAATCACTTCAAAATTCATAACCCAAAAATGTTTAAGCACAATTTTTTTATACGAGCGTAATTCCGGTCGTATTTTAAACGGGACTATAAATTAACTGAGCACAATACATGGAGGATAAATCGTTGTCACATAAGAATGCCGCTATGGGACAACGGGGATAGGGGAGGGGGTAGTAGGTGGGAAGTAATAACTGGGGTACACGGGCACACCGCAGTTAGCTCGGCGACTTGTTATTGCGTTGCATTATTTATGTGTGTGTGACGTGCTTTAGTTGAGTGATTGGAATGCTGGTGGAATGGATAGGGTTAAGTGGTGAAAGCGTTTTCTGAATAGTTATGAGAAAGATGTAGCACTTTTTTCATAATCATAAGCTGTAATATCACTGGCTTTTGGTGATCGAAGACATTGCAATATTCTCTGAGCCCTTAAGCACATATGCAACAATCTGCCTTTTTTATTCTTTGTTGGTATTTTCACGAACTTTCTTGATTCGATGTTAAACATTCAACCATTATGTACACATTATGGAATGCAATAAAGTATTGAGTATTGAGACTAAGCAGAGGGCAGTGGTGGCTCAGTGGTATCAGCCTCGACTTAAGAGTTATAAGGTCTTGGGTTCGAATCCACTCAGGCGCTTTACTTTGTGTAAATTATGTCATCAACACTGCTCTTAAAACGGTGAAGGAAAACATCTTAAGGAAACCGACATTTGTTAGAACGAAAAATTCCAAAGAAAGGCTTTAAGAGTAGTGAAAGACCAAAGAAACGATTTATGGTTTGTGTGAATGATAATGGTAAGAAGGGGGTGATTGCCGAGATGACGAATAATAGAGAAGTAAGGAAGAAAAATACATGTTGCGCCGACCACAAATGAATTTTGATAGGGGCAGGAGTGTATTAGGTTCCAGGGGCGACGGACTTGGGGACGTCCGTCGCCCCCCACACATCTGGACCCGAGGCGGCGGCGCGTAGTGTTCCACGCGCGCCCCTCTTAGACGTCGCGGGGGGAGTTTAACACCTCACTCCCACCCCTGACACGAAGAGAGGCCCGCAGGAGCGGGCCAGCACCAGCCGGGGGTTGCGGAAGTATCGTTCGTTCCCGCGACCCCCGGCGTAGGTGAGAGAGGGAACACCGGGGTGGTTTTTAGTCAGTAAGAGTCTGACAGACCCCGTCGCCCGCCCCAGGGCGGCGGACATCCATGAGGATTTTCCACCCCGAAAAAAAAAAAAAAAAAAGGAGTGTATTAGGTATGTTGAAACTGTGTGTACGCCCCGTCACTTGTCCATAAAAGTTCATTAGAAAACCAGCGTCAGACAACATCTATCTGGCATTAATGCTGAAATGAACCTGTTTGGCGCAGCCCTCAGGCACACACTATTGTTGTTTGAAACATTATTTATTTCGTTAATTTTGTTTCTCGTATTTCACGATCTGTGTCCAAATAAACTATATTCTTTCTTTCTTTCAGGAGAATTATGAAAAAACTTCACTGCAGTATTGGGTATATTTTCGTACAAAAACGTACCAAACAGTGAAAATATTTCTGCACTCTATCTGCTGTCCCTAATTAACTTTTTCATTGTGTTATAAAGAAATTACAGTGTCAGTTGTCAGATTAAATACCACTACGAGTTTTGTAGGAAACTCCGCTAATTAATATTTAGTAGGATTTCCATTTCTGCAGGATTAAGATATAAAATACAACTTTGGTAATAAATTGTACAGACGCCAGCACATCAAGTTACCCGAAACTGTCAAATTTTCCCAATCAACTTTGAACCTAATGTAATGAAAATCTATTAAAGAAATTTGACAGATTGTAGTAGCTTGATGTGCTGGCCTCTGTACATCCTAGGTCAGAGATCGTTGTGTTGTAGTTTTATTAAGGAATTTATACTATTACTAGTTTTTGCCAGTGGTTCCACCCGCGTGGTTGTTGGAAATTATCCTACAAGAACGTATTACCGGGAATAATCATATGTGTACAGGTAAAAAATAACTATGCGTCAAATTTCATGCGAATCCGTTCAGCCGTTTTTGCGTGATTGAGTAACAAACATTCATACATGTCTACAAACTTTCACATTTATAATATTATTACTAAGAGTAAAGTAAGATTTTAGCGATGTATATAAATTATACAACGTGTAACGTTAAATGCGCAAAACCTGAAAATAGTTTGATCAGAATAACAAGCAGAAATTAATTGAACCACTTTTTAATATAGGTCACATTTTAAAAAAAAATCTTCATTAAAAACGTTGCCGTGTCTATTTATTAATAGGTCAAGCAACCCAATGTCAGCGCGGCGCAGCAGCTCGGTGACGACTCCTCCTTCGGTAAAGCGTCGTCGCAGACGCAAGAAACGATCAGAATGGCCAGTAAAACTAAAACAGCACATAAAACCTTTACAATTTTTTAATGACTTATTTTCTCTGTGAAATAGGTCAATTAAATTAAAAATCAGTTGGGGTGTCTGAGGTTTTGCGCATTTAATGTTACACGTTGCATATGTGCATGTTTAGGATAAAGCATTTCCAAAGTATTTATGAGATCTGATGTTTTTTCAAAATTATTTGAGAATAGAGAGAGAGAGAGATACACAGCATAGAATGAGGTTTTTTATTCTACTTGAATATAATTAAAACAATAATTAAATTTTTCACAAAGGAAAGTGAACAAAAACTAACCTGTCACAGGCAGATCCTAGCAAAAGTCTTTGAGTAATAAATAAAATAAAAACTGATTGATGAGGGAAGACAAAGACTTTGAAAATTTTCCTATCAAAATAAAAGACGGGGAGTAACGTACAATATATCTCACTTTAACTTGAACTAAAGTTATATAGTTAATTTATTCATCGGTTTTCTAACGTTTTATAGAGGAGGCTCACGAAAATATTTTTATCAAGTTTCTAGTGGGATGAAATGAACAATTTTCATCATTGATGTTAGGTACTTATATGAAGAAAAATGTGAAATATTTCTAATTTGTCTTTCGACCTGTTAGTATTTATCCAATCTTGTCTTTGTTTCAACATGAATCAAACGAAAAATACCTGTTGTTATTGTCATCAATATATCAAAAAAAAAACACCATGTTTATTCCAGTAAACCTTTATTTTAATAGAAATCCAAAGTCGATGCCTATTATTCTATGTTCCGTTCCTCGGAAAGAACGTGAAGCCGTTTGTCCCAGCTGCCATTAGTAGATCTTTGACAGTCGTTACGGGTAGTTAGAAGCCCCAAAAGTCTGACAACCAGTCTTACGAAAAGGTATCATGTGATCCAGTAACAAGTGTGTGGACTGTTAATTGTGGAAGTCAGTATTTTACTTAAAATACTGGTATTTAGCATCCGGTTATACTGGAATTATAAAAAAGGCTAGGCCATTCGGCAATAAAAAAAAAAATACACAAATTAACGCCATCTACAAAAAATGAAGGACCCCTTAAATCCTACATGTTCTAAAAAACAACATTCTAAAAAGTCCACGTTAAAGAAACTGAACATCAAAACACTTTCGGAAAGCAATCGATCGTAAAGCAATTAGTCGAAGCAAATTCTCGGTGTTTAACGGAAAAAAAGCGCTTAATTAATCACAAGAGCTTTACTTAGCAGAAAAGAACTTACAAGAAGTTTTTCCGGAGAAACATTTGAGTTTATGCTTAAGGATCTTGTCCTACAGAAAGATAGAAAGTGTTGACAAGCGATAGAGAATGTTCTCCGTAAAGAATAGAGCTATTGAAATTTTTCATGTAACTTTAAACAAGATATTTCTAATACATAATATACATACATAAACTCACGCCTTCTTCCCATGGGGGTAGGCAGAAACTACAGAACGCCACCTGCTAATCACTTACATTATGTATGTACTCCTGGGTACTCCTTATTCCTAATAATTGCTAGACGCGCCATTAACAGACCAATAGAATGCTATGTGTCGAGTGACAAAAACTCAAGCTTACTCATCAAAACAATAATCAACTCTAAAACGTTCTCACT
This sequence comes from Eremobia ochroleuca, assembly GCA_949629135.1. Taxonomy (NCBI): domain Eukaryota; kingdom Metazoa; phylum Arthropoda; class Insecta; order Lepidoptera; family Noctuidae; genus Eremobia; species Eremobia ochroleuca. The sequence continues at coordinate 4,828,244 of OX451388.1, forward strand.
TGAAGGCAAAAGACTGGCTCAGAGACACCCACTTGTTTTTTTCTACAAGTGACTGTATACGACGGTTATATACAACATTATTTTTAGTATATGGCAAACCCGAAACACGTTTCTAGTATTTTTATATAAAGAATCTGTGTACAAAATTTCAAAACTGTATCATGAAAAATAACGAAGTTATAAGCTGTTATATATATGTTACCTGATTGTCCGTACAAAAAGTTGGTTACCACTTAACACGCACCACCGGCCGACCGGCTGTGACCTGTGTTGTGCGCATATGATTGCGGATATCTACTTAGTGTCGCTCGGTGTGCAACTTTTTACCATTTTAAAATATTTTTGGGACAAAATATAACATGGTGTAAAAACTATTGGAATCGCTCCAGTTACTTATTCTGAACAAAATATACATATTCAGGTTTGCAGTATACTAAAAATAATGTTGTATATGGTCTCGCGTACTCGCTTTTAGCCAAGTGCGAAGCCAGAGAACGAATGTAACTAAACTCTCCCTGCTATATTTAGCTTTGCTTTCGTCTCGCTATCCGCTGACGATGTGACGCCTCCCTTAAATTGTCCTCTGCCTGATCGGTCCATGTTTACACTATGCTCAAGAAATAAGATGAGATAAAACCGTATTTATAGCGAAAGAATCGTATTTGCTTTTATCATAAACCGTTTTGTTATTTGTTGTGGTTTGCTATTTGTGATAGATATTGTTGACATTATCGATTACGGACACGGACTGTTGTGGTTATAGGTTAGAACTATTTTATTAATTTTATTTTGAACTTTTGTCTGTCTTTGTCTGTCGGTCTGGGTTACTTTGTGCTTATGTAAACTGATATCTTCATCTATTATTTCGTTTGTCTGATTCTTTTTATGTCATTTTTTTTTATTCAAACGACTTTTTTACACATGTAATTTGGGAGTAGGTAAGCTTTCAGTTTAGCAATTTACAAGTGTTTTAACCCTTTTTAGGGCAGATCTTAGCTTTTATGTTAAAAACAAAACACTGGGATACTAATACTAATATTTATTGGAAAATTTTGTGTTACTTTTTTTTTCCTTAAAAAAATGATGGTGTCCACATTTTGGACAATGCCCCTTCTCATGTATGAATGTGTGCAAAACATGGTGCAATGCATAATGGTACTTTACATTTGACACATTCTATTTTGCTCTTTTTCCAAAGAGCTTTACTGCTGCATTTGTGTAACGTTTTTTTTTTAGTTTATCCGTGAAAATTCAAAACGTATGGTGTCCAATATATGGACAGAGAGACATAAAGGGTTAACATGTATTTTTGTCATGAATTTGAACTCAAACTAAACTTATTTATTTTTTTATTTATTTTATCCTACGCTGTCCCACTGATGAGTAAAAGTATTCCCCAAATCGTTCCAGGCATCTTTTTCTAGAGCTGCCTCGATCCAATCTTTGCGGTACGCGTAAACAAAGAGGTAAAATGGTGTATTTCTGAGAGGTAAGCTGTGGAAGTACTACTCCGATTATAAGAAAAAAAAAAACTCGTATAGAAAACTGCACTAATTGCCAAGTGCCATTGGATATGTTTTATTGTAGGTATAGTGACTTCCCGGTGGATGGAAGTCGCGGGCAGAAGTCGATAATAATACGAATACAATTAAAACATCAAATTATCCTGAATTTTCCTAAATCGTCTGTTTCAATTTCTGGAGAAAAATATTGATACTGCGGTATGCTGTAATAGGATTTGATATTGAAGCTCTGACAGCCTGTCCGTTTGGGTAGCGGAATCCTCTAGTAACTAGGTTGTCGAGTTCAGATTACTGAAGCTCCGTGCAAAAAACTGATACTCGGCCGCATTCAGAAGAGGATTGAATGGTCATCATTTACATACGTCACTTGTACCTATTTCACAGAAACTCATGGCCTATAACCTAATTACGTAACTCACTTTCAATCACAATCTGAATAATTTTGAAGAATATTGCTAATCCATTGCTTCATATGTTCGAATTTTTTTTTTCTCACTAATATAAATAACGCAATGAATTTTGTTGAACTGTCGAAATGAAAGCCATTGCTACTACTTATGTGTTACGCAACTACGCCGCTGTTTCTCTACCTCCAGACACGTTTTAGGTCTACTTATCTGGAATATTATAAAGTTACCAATTTTTGCCTTTTATGTAGACATAGCCCATAAGTCTGACAGCCAGTCTTACCTAGGAGTATCTTGTTACCCAGTAACTGGGTTATGGAGGCCAGATAGGCAGTCGCTCCATGCAAAGTACGTTCAGCTGCATCCGCTTAGACTAGAAGCTGACTCCAACATGGTTAAGAAAAAACTAGGCCGATTGCTTGATTTTAATAATAATAATTTATTTTAGCAAAAAAGAAGAAAATACAATGCATTTTACATTAATAAGATATTACATTTTTGCTCAATTTTTGTGAATAATGACCCCGATGCTAGGAAAATCCTGTGTTATAGGGGCCATCCATTCGTAAGTTAAGATTATTGTACAAAATTCAGGAAGCTGCAACAGTGTGTAAGATTTTGATGTATACCTACATGAATAATGCTACATGAATGGTTGGTGCATAGTGTCTATTCTGAACACATAAATAGGGGTCCATACAAATGGACGTACCCTGCCGTGCGATTCTGTAACCATCTCACCGTGAAAGCTTGGGTGAAGTGAGCGTGGAGTGAGCTGTCATTCGCTAGGGACTAACACCATTAAGTGCTCACTTCACTTATGATTTCACGGTGAGATTTTTACAGAATCGACCGGCTGTTATGGAATCCTGCGTACTTGAATATATTTCTTTCTCCCAAAACAAAACTCTAAGGCATGCTACACTCCTGTTTGGGTTAGCATGATATGGCACAGCCGAGCGGCTCAATGGAATATTTTATTATATAGGGTGACTGGTAATTAGTGATCGATACTTAAACACATGATTCTACTCATGACAACAAACAACTTTTACTATCGGACCAAATCCGAAATCGCGAAAAAAAAAATCTGCTGTTCCCTACGTTTTGACGACTCGTACGAACATAAATCTATAGATCATCCCGTACGCAAAATACGCGCATTGACGTGGAGTTCCGGACACCAGCCCGTATTACCGTATTACCTAGCTAGAGAGGGAACGTGTTTCCGGTATCCTACTTGCAGAATAAACTATTTCATTTCATTTCCTAACGATCTAAAAATCTATGTGAAACCAAAAGTCCAAATAAAAAGCTTGACAATACAAAAGCCTTTACCAAAATACCCTAAATCTTGTATAAACGGTGCACCCTTCACAGTATTATTAAATTCTGCTTATCCGAAACACCGCGAACTGGCCTGTGTCAATAGCGTCCAACGACCAGCCATTTGTTATACGGAATTCTGTTTTCGATGTTGATAAAAACCCGGGCCCTGATCGATAGAGATATTGTGACGTCGACAGAGGTCACTTTAGGGCTGGCCCGGGAGGAAATAGTTCTGGAAAATTAGGAGGGGTCATTCTAATTTGCATTTAAACGAGCATTACAGTACGACCCCATTTAAAGATTTCATCGGTAGCAATTGCTAATTTATTTTGCTCGACTGATGAAACATTCAAAATTATCGTAGATACCATCAAGTTCGTTTAAACTGAAAACGCATACGTTGAAATGTGTGGAGTCTACTTGTAAGGTTCTGCTAAGCATACGTCAACCACAAAATACAGGGTGTTTGTCAGAACGTTGAACATACGAAAATGGTGGATAGGTGGGGTCATCTGCTACTTACTCAGCCCTAATTTATTTGGCCCTGGCCCACTGGGTATTAAAAAAAAAAATCTACTTTCTTTTAGTTTCACCACTTTCTTAGCCTTAAAGTGTAATTTTTATATGGTGTAATTTAAAATGGGTATAACAGGCAATATTTTGTTAATTTTTTTTAATCTTTACGTCTTAAGATTTTAAAGTTAAAAAAGTGGTGAAAGCAGAAAAAGCAAAAAAAAAAATTTTTAAAACATACGAAAATGGTGGATAGGTGGGGTCATCCCCCACCTATCCAACATTTTCGTATGTTCAACGTTCTACCAAACACACTGTATACAAGGTGTAACTTAAATAACGCACAACCTCTTAAGGGGTCATTCAAAATCAATCAAAATCAAAATCAAAAGTCATTTATTCAAACTAGGCTGAGAATCAGCACTTTTCGAACGTCAAAATTACAAAAGACAGTCCCCCAAAACGCCCGCCCTTCACCACTTCCTAGTGCTTTCGCTGGGAAGAAGAAGTGGCGCAACAAACTCCCCAGCAGCACAGCTGTCTGTTCAGTTAGAAAATATACTTGACTGAATACAATACAAGGTATGCAAAGCAATTAACATTACAAGACACAGAACGCTAAATTAAATTATTTGCCATATGTCAGCTGGCAACGCCAATATACCAAGAAATACAATAAAAAACTATACATACTCAAGCAAAAATTAATAAATGGAAATTAAATAAAAGCCTCCAGGCATAAAGGGCGTGACCGCTAACATATTTATGCAATGCTGGGTTCAGTTTACATAGCTGTCGCTTGTAGTCACAAATGATAAACTAGGACCATAAGGAAACTAAATAAACAAGTTATTAATAATGATAACAATGATAATGATACAAACCATGGTCAGCAAGACGACCAGTCACCACAAGCAGCACCCGTTCACGAGCATAACGCAAAGGTCAGCCATTACCCCCCTCGCCATATTTGAGGGAAGGAGACAACCCGACCCCCGACGCTACCGCAAGCAGTGACATCTAAGGGAGCATGACGAACTTGCTGCCGGTTGCTCAGGTAAGAATTATATGATCAATTGTCGAGGTCACTAGCTAACCACATATTGCAATCAACTCATTAGAAAACATTCCAATGGGTTGATTATGTCAATAATAAAATTAAAATTAAATTAAACTGATTTGACTTATACAGCCCAATAAAAAAACAATTGTATAATGAGCTCATATAACCTATCAGTAATTCTTTGTAAATTAATTCTGGAGAAAGAACATAAACATTGTCTTGAGTTAATCAGGGCGACCAACTATTCTTATCGCTTAAGTAGTCGTTGATAGAATAGTATGCCTTTGAACAAAGGTTAGATTTTACTTGAGCTTTAAATGCATTAAAAGGCAAATCTAGCAAAGAAGAGGGTAGCTTGTTATAAAAGGCTATACCAAGACCAAGAAATGAGTTATGAACCTTATGAAGCCGGTGAAAGGGAGCACGTAGTTTGTCCTTATTTCTGGTGTTAACATTGTGAATATCACTGTTTTTAGTATACAAGTGTATATTTTGCCTAATATATAAGATGTTGGCAAAGATGAATTGTGATGCAACCGTGAGAATACCAATATCTTTAAAAAAATCTCTTAGAGAAACTCTAGCACCTAGCTGGTAAATTGCTCGAACAGCTCGTTTTTGAAGGACAAATATATTTTGTATATCAGCTGCTTTGCCCCACAGCAGAATACCGTAGGACATAACGCTGTGAAAATAACTAAAATATACTAAACGAGCTGTATCAACGTCAGTGTACTGTCTTACTTTCCTGACGGCGTAGGCAGCCGAACTGAGCCTTCCTGCTAGGCTCGATATATGTGGTCCCCACTGAAGTTTGGCATCTACTGTTATTCCCAGAAAAACTGCCGAACTCACAGTTTCAAGCGCCTCTTTATCTAAGACGATGTTGGGTCCTAGATTTCTAACATTCGGTAAGGCGAACTTTACACATTTCGTTTTCTTGGCATTGAGAACTAGGTTATTTGACGTAAACCAATCCGTAACTATTGAGAGTGCACTGTTTACGTCGTCAAAATCTTGTCTATTCCTATCTACTTTAAAAATAAGAGATGTATCATCAGCAAACAGTACAACGTCACAGATTCCCTTTAAATGGAATGGTAAATCATTAATATACACTAAGAACAAGAATGGACCCAGTATTGAGCCTTGCGGTACACCTAACTGAACTGGTAGCGCGGAAGATTTCACACCATTAACATCTACACATTGGAACCTATTATGTAAATAACAATTTATTACGTTGAGAGCTTCGTTTTGGACACCGTAATGACTTAGTTTACGCAAAAGCGTGTCATGGTGCACGCAATCAAAGGCTTTGGAAAGATCACAGAAAACTCCGATAGCATTTTGCGAGCTCTCCCATGCGTTAAATATGTGTTTCAGCAAAGCAACACCCGCATCTGTAGTCGAACGACCTTTTGTAAAGCCATACTGTTCATTATGAAGGAGGCTATTTAAATTAAAATGTCTTAGCAACTGCTTGAGTATTAATTTTTCAAATATTTTGCTAAATGCAGGTAAGATGGAAATAGGCCTAAAATTACCAACGTCGTTTTTATTACCTGATTTAAATAAAGGTATGACTTTACTACTCTTCATGAGGTCAGGAAAAATTCCTAAATCAACACATTTATTAAAAGTACTCATCATTATGAACAACTTTTACTATGGGACCAAACCGAAAATCGCGAAAAAAAAATCAGCTGTTCCCTACATTTATGTTTGCATAACTCGTCAAAATGAGACCTTGTATACGAAGTACGCAACAACGAAGTAAGAAATACATAGTAACTTACACGAAAATAAACATTAGAATAAGTGAATCCAAATATCGGCACCCCTAAATACTCACGATATTCCACGGGTACGGGTCGCCCTGTTCCTAATATGCTTCTTCTAGCCCCAAATCTATTGTTCATTTGATCTAGTTTATTAAATAAAGATCCTTTTGGTAACATGTGGTTTGGGAAAAAGTAATATTACGCTCTCCGCTGTCCATCCCGTATCTAACAGTTTTTGCATTCTGTATTTTTTTGTGAAATTATTTCTCTGTTATGATTTTTGGTGACCCTAATGGTTTTGATTCAGTTATAGAAATAAAATAATGTAAAGATATAAATCTTCTGGAAAGGGGCTGACTAATAGAGAAGTAAGGATGAAAAAGACATGTTGCACCGACCACAAATAAATTGAGATATTGGCAGAGAATAATGACGATGATAAATCTTCTAGAAATTGGTGTTTTCATTACACACTTAGCAGAAATAGTTCAGTATGAAATGATATCGAGCGCTCTTATTGAACGCGAACTTATTGTAAGCTACATCACACTATCACACTAATACGAGAGTAGATATTATAATTATGCATGCTGTGGCCTCCTTTAACCCTTAACAACCCAGTATGCTTTAGTAACGTAAATGACCAATAGTGTCTAATGGACACATTAAAAAAATATATGGTATTTAAACGAAAATAAAGGTATTGTGAATAGAATTTCAACCAAATCTTTTTAATCCTTTATTTGACTTGAAAAATTACCTTATAAGTACAACCATTAATTACAAAAAGATAGGAAAGTCTGGTAAAAAAAAATTATTTACAAATATTGCAAATAATTTTTTTTACAGAGTGCGAATCGATTTTTTCCTATTGAAGCACCAAATATAGGATTTCCAAATATCGGATCCCAGAATTCTCGAAAATCTACACCACCCTGTTTATTGACACCTATACTCAATAAGAGTCCGATAAATGCTTGTATTTCGATATTATCAGTTTGTTTCCACCTGTCTTGCAGCACTCTTTGAGCTTCAGCGTTAGTATGTTTCACTATAATTTGTATTATATTTTCGTTAAAAAATAGTTTGAAACTTTCTATTGGATCGGATATAACTTTGCCCGGAGGAAGAATCACCTTATGAACATCACCACGAATTATGTTGTGATAAGGAGTTCGACTTTGTCTCTCAGGTTCTGATGTCCAAGTTGTTCCATCTTTGCCTTGATAAACGTTAATCGATGCATAATTTTGTAGTGGCAAATCATCACCTTCACTCCATACTTGTTCCTCATCGGATTCCGAGGCTGGTTCTGTCGCGTTACTTTCATTGTCCGAACAGCTATCAACACAAATGTTTTCATTATCACTGTCATTTTCACGTAACAAAACATTTTCATCACCACTTTCATCAAGAGCCTGTTGAATTTCGTCCGCTGTTAGTCTTTTTTTAGACATTTCTACGATCAAAAAAATTTTATATAAAAAAAAACAACCGACTTCCAAAAAAACACTACAAAGTGAAAAATAATTTTAATTTTGGAAGTCGGTGTCGTTGGTTCCGCATTTTGGTTTTTTGACACCGACTTCCGAAATTAAAATTATTTTTCACTTTGTAGTGTTTTTTTGGAAGTCGGTTGTTTTTTTTTATATCAAATTTGTTTTTTTTTCACTTTTTAGTTATATCTACCCCAACCAAATTCATATAAACACTACTTGCTATGTAAATATCAGTGACAGGAAGCTGCATCTGCGTTTATAGGGTACAGACGTGATGTTATGTTGTGCGATTGCGTAAACAGTGCATACATATGCGATAGCAGCAATCGCGGTTGTTTTACTGGTATTAATTATTATTATATTAAAAAAAAATTATAACATTTGTAGTGAGTACAGGCGTGATATTATGTTGTGTGATGGTGTAAACAATGCTTAGATATGCTATAGCAACAATCGCGGTTAATCTGCTGTTATTTATTGAAGAGTTCCCCCGATTTCTACAAGATCCCATCATCAGATATTGAAATGGTGACAATGGGACCACACGGGAAGCACCAGCTTTCAAATAAAAAAAGAATCATGAAAATCGGTTCACCCAGTCGGTTATTATGAGGTAACAAACATAAAAAAAAAAAAAAAAAATACAGTCGAATTGATAACCTCCTCCTTTTTTTGAAGTCGGTTAAAAATAAGTCCGAGTAGGATAACTTTATCACAATTACTAATAAGTATTGTACGTACTAAAACCAACCAAGTAATAAAACTTGTGAGCACAAGGATAGTTTTGTAATACGAATAATAACACTGCGAATGTCGGTTATACTAAACCAAGATACCAAATGATTATAAAGGCTACTACACAGCAATGTTTAGTTTACAATCCGACCTACCTACCCACATATTCCTGTTACAAATTGTTATTGTGTCTTGCGGACACTTGTGGGTTGCTGAGTTACTAACGTGGTTTATTGATTATAAAAAAAAAACTAATAATATTATAAAAAATTTCATTACACTTTTGGAATCAGTAAACTATAGGGATAGATTAGATAAAATGGTTTTTTGCAGAGACAAATACTTTCGATTTTATACATCTTTAAACCTAAAAATGAGTCCGAAAGACACTTGTGGGTTGTTAAGGGTTAAGTGAAGGAGTATCACTTACGTGATACCTATGTTGTTCCTAATTTAGTTTTAATGGTCTGTGTACATCTTTTGTTGGAGATCCTAAATAAATAAAGGCGTCTGTGTGTGTGTGTGTGTGTGTGTGTGTTTGTATGTTTTTTACTTCTTCACGCTCAAACGGCTGGACCAATTTTGATGAACTTTGGCATACAGATAGTTTATAACACATAATAATTTTTTATCCCGATATTCCCACGGAATCGATACTTATGCGGGTGAAACCGCGGGGCGCAGGTAGTTTTTACTAAAATTCGATTCATCTTTAAGCATATATGTACATAACACTAACTTCTGCCGGGGACTTTGTCCGCCTGAGTTTTCAGGTTCCCCCGACCGACCCCGTCGTATCGCTTAGTTTTCCTTCTGATTTTTTTTCTTTTGTGCTCAGGTCCTAAGGGTCCTAGCGTGATGTTAAAAAGCCTTCCTCAAAAATCGGGCTATCAAATGCGAACATATTTTTAAATCTGACTGTTAGTTTCAGAGATTAGCGCGTTCAAACAAACAAACTTTTCAGCTTTATTAATAGCATAACATTTTCCATGACTATTTGTATAATAACAAAAAAATTTGACCTTAAGGGCCGGTTTTTTGATCCGTACTTAATTCAATCAATTGTTAAAAATAGTAACTAATGGTTAAATTTTGGCGAAATGTGTTACTTACTATTTAACAATTGGTTGAGTTAGTTAACTCAACCAATTGTTAAATAGTAACTAATTGTAAAATTTCGTTTCGGTTTTTTGATCCGTAGTTACGGATCAAAAAACAGGCCCTAAGAGAAAAGTGCACCTCCTCCATTCAAATTCTTCTGTCTATAAAATACTGCTTTAAATACACACAGATACTTGTATTCTCTACGACTAACCCAAATAACCAAGTTATTACAAAACTACATAAATTTATTTTCTCCTTACGATGTAGCAGCCATGTATATTTTGTACTAACAATATCGGATATTTTCCCCGTATTGTTATTTCGACTCGAATACGGTGTATTTTTGGGTCATCATGTATTGTTTTCTTAGAAAACAAATATGGTATTAGTTACTTATTAAGGGCAAGTTGTTCGAGTTAATTAGCTGATTAGTCTTGTCGTGTTTATGTTAAGGAGAAAACATCGTCAATGCCGAATTAGTTATGGAACTTAGCAATATATCGGACAAACAGAAATTGGTGAATGGATAATACAAAACAGCCGATCTTTTCTGTAAAAATCTAACCTCGATAACTTAGGTGAAGTGGACTTGGAGTGAGCTGTCAATAGTGTCAATGCCTAACATTAGATGAAATGACAGCTCACTTAAGTTTTCATGGTACGATTTTACCATAGACATAAAGAATGGACTGAGCGTACCGTATTCAAGAGGAGAGCAGTGGTGGCCCAGCGGTAATGGCCCCAACTTACGAGTCGTTGAGCGTGCGTTCGAACTCAGGAAGGCGCTTAACTAAGTGTAAATAATTTCATCACTACTGCTTTCAAAACGGTGAAGAAAACATCGTGAGGTCTTAGAACCAGCCGGTCGGTTCTGTAAAAATCTCACCGTGAAATCATAAGTGAAGTGAGCACTTAATAGTGTTAATTCCTAGCGAATGACAGCTCACTCCACACTCACTTCACCCAAGCTTTCACGGTGAGATGGTTACAGAATCGCATGGCAGATGTCTTAGAACCAAAAATTCGAAGACATGTGGCATTTACCAACCTGCACTGGGCCCGATTACAGCCAATTCCCTCTCGAAGAGAAGAGACCAGTGTCCCAGTAGTGGGAACATTATAAGCTGATTGGAGCCGGCGCTGACTGACGTCACGACACGGCACGGCACGATAAAGGATTTTATTTCTGATCAAGTTCTTTTTATCCTTATTTAAACTCATTAGTTTAGAATGCATATTACTTTATTTCCATATAATCATACCGCGGCACGTCGTGGCATGCCGCGAGACGCCGCGGCACGTCGTGGCATGCCGCGGGACGCCACGGCACGTCGTATCATACCGTGGGACGCCGCGGCATGTCGTGTCACGCCGTTTCATTCCGCGGATTGCCGCAACGTGCCACTGCGTCCCGCGAGCCACATAGGTCACAGGATTATGACAGCTAAACAAATTGAAATAAGGTTTTGGCAGGCTGGGCTCTCTGCTGTATGCCACAACGTGACGTGGTATGCTCCGGCATGCTTCGGCATGCCGCGGAATGCCGCGTCATACCAAAGCGTCCTTCGGGCTACGAAACTACGCCCTGCCGTGCCGTGCCGTGCCGCAACGTCAGTCAGCGCCGGCGCTTGTGGTTCCGTATTCAATTCTGCAGTGAATACAGGCTGAAAAGTACGAAAGTGACAAAGCGAATGCGCGGCCAGTAGGTGTCACTTTCTAGAATTCTGAAGGCCAAATCCCGTAAGTAAAAACGTTAAAATCTCATCTCAGCGACAATCGGTGTCAAACACTTGTCGAAAATTTAGGAAAATGACAGGTATTTTTTGACAGATTGAGACCGAGATCAGGCTGAAACTTGAACGTTCTTAAAATTACGAGAATTGCCCCTTTGATTGGTCCAATGGTTGCACCCTCAACTAAATACATGGTAACAGGCTGCCAGACTGAATTAATAATTCCATAAAACTCTATGTACACGTTGCAAGTATCTTGCCTGCGGCATAAAATAAAATTGAAGCAACCAATGAATTTGTATTGTTGCATCAATTTTTGGCACGCCACAGGCAAATGAAATCGCACCGTGTAAATCGGGCTTTAGTCTGTGGTGGTATTTATGTATTAACTATGCTCATTTGTTTTTTTCTTTCTCAGGTCCAGTGGCAGCTTCGTTGCTACTTCTGCTCGTCAGCAACACTTTTGCTATGTGGGACGTCATACTTAGGTAAGTCGTAGAAGTACCGTGTTATATTTATTTACTCGAAACGAACGCTACGTATTTGGGTTATTAAAACGACTTTCATTTATTCATTTTACTAAAATTGTCAAAATGATTTCATCGAAATATAATAAATTTATTAAATTTTGTTTCAAAAGTTTCCTACTTATTAATTTCGCCTCTTTATTTCCAGGAACATCCTGCGATGATGTCTGGCCTCGGACGACTGGGCTGCTCCGATTTTTATGTAAATAAGAGGGAGTTTTTAAAATAATAAACTGAGTTTTAAGTTAAAATATATTATAATGTGGGTAACCGTTACACGTATACGGGAATGTCAGCTACACACGTGGTTTTTATTTACCTTTTGTTACAGAAACCGAAAATTAATTAATTTTTTTTTATTCATCTGAAGAACTAGATAATGGAAACTATTGAACTAAATTATACGCTTTTATTAGTTCAGTACTGTCACTATACAGGGTTAAATTAACATTGCCACCAAAACTTCACAGACTTGACCGGTATATCGGACCGGATATCTGAACATTATAAAGAAACAATTACCAACTTCTTTTCCTTTTCGTGTTTAGATATCGATACCAACACGTCTGCGGAGTTTTGCTAGCTAATTAAATTTGACCTTGTATAAAAGTATGTAGGCTATACGCCTTATTAGATGAGAAGGCTTATCTCTCCGGATTAAGAAGCATGTTATATCATCGTCAATACGCCTGAGCTAAACTCCACAACATATTAGACTGACGGTTAAATGTGAAGAGGGCTTAACTATCATAAGCCACGTTGTGGCTAAATCTTATTATTGAAGCAAATCCTGCCAGTTAGTCGGTCTAATGCTTAATGGGTTTATGCATAATAACTTTATAATAATGTTCAAACTATGCAATTATCTTTAACCCAGTCAGATTATGGATGACGATACGGTCTATAGCAATACATTGGTATAAGTATATTAAATGTTCTATGAGAACAATAGTACTAGCCTATTATTATCCCACTGGCAAAGGCCTCTTCTCAGACGGAAAAGACACGAGTTTTAATCACCACGCTTGCTCAAGACGTGTTGGTGATTTCGGGCTTATATTAACTATAAAACATGTCTCGGAATTAACGCACACCACCAAACTCCCCAATTATGTTATAATAATAATGCATGCACTGAATTTTTACTGTTTTATATAAAACATGATGTATTTATTAAATTAGTTAGGTATACTGATTCTGGGAGAAAATAGTGTTCGCATTGCAAATCCACGCGCACATACACACAGTTGCACACGTATACGGGTTTAGCATGCTAGGTATACATCGTTTATTTTGGTTTGTTTTTACTGTACAGCGGGGTTAAATTTTATCTATATTAAAAACGACATAAATCGACTCAGTAAACGATTCCAAACAAACTACTTTCATAGTGTGCATCAATTAAATAATAATAAATAAATAAAAAAGCTTTATTGACACAAAAATATTTTATAAAAATGATTTTGGTAAACAGTAGGTACAATTCTGCATTTGAACACAATTCAGTTACGCGTTGTATAAGTTCAGGTTTTCTCGCGATATTTTCCCACAATGATGTCAGTAACGTCCAAGATAAACTCAAACACAGTACAGACGCCAGCACATCAAGCTACCCGAAACTGTCAAATTTTCCCAATCTACCTTAAACCTTATGCTTTAGCGATAAAGTTGAAAATCTATTAAAGAAATTTGACTGATTGTAGTAGCTTGGTGTGCTGGCGTCTGCACATATGAATTTTAAATTTCACATTGTTACTATGAGAATCCTTAGTAATATGACATTAGTTTGACAGAAATGATAGTAATTCTCAGACACTATAAAATTTCAAGCAACTGTTTTATATTTATTTGGTTGAAGATAAAAAGCATGTTGTTTAAGTTCAAATATAAAGATGTAAAAAATATTTCCCATCGCATACAACGAATGTTTCACGTCTATAATTTCTAGTTTTTTTTTACAAATACGTTTATACTATTTTATGTAGCATTTTTGAAAAGCCACGAAATTAAGGAATGTATATAGTTATGTAATATATAAGTGATGATAAATTCATGGATGTCCTTGTAATAAATTGTGTGATCCGTAGAATTTAGTAGATATATATTAGCCAAAATAAATTTTAAGTGTAATAATTTATCACTGGATGTGGACTAATGGGCCACTCATATTATGATCGTGAACACACGGCGCCACTTTTGCAGACTACTTATGTCTGTGAAAAAAGTAGCTCAATTTTTATTTAAGGTTTTATTTTATTTTGTAAAAAAATATGTGTAGCTATCCTGTTACTCTTCATTGAGCTTAGAAAAGTTACTGATATATTTAATTATTAAATATAATTCATTGTGAATCACCAAGGCTAAGATAAAATTGTAATATAAAATAATTGGAAATCTTAAAACTCATACATCTACTACAGACATCTATTGTAAAAAAATTCTAAGAGAATAAGACCTTTTGAGATTCTTTTAGGCGTGAGTACTTAATTTTTAAACAAAGTATATATTAAATGTTTTTTTTTTTTTGTAAGAAACGGTTTATTTATATTAGGTTCATTTTGTAATCGTTGTAAAGAATTTGTCATAAGGTCTTCGTAGTGATATTTGTGATAGATATTATTATCCCTTATATTATCTATTACTTAGAAAACCCTGACTAAAACTCGCGATATCTATAATAAATACATGCCACTCCAGATTCAATGATAATTGTATAGAAAAAAATAAACAGAACGAATATTGAATTTTATTAAATATTGATGTATTCAATATCGTGTGGATAAATGATGATGTGTAGAATTGCGCAACTAAAATGTTGCTCTTATGATCTTCTAGTGTGTAAGCTTCCTTTTCAAAAGGCTGTCCACACACTCCAATTTTATTGATCAAAAATGTTTTGCGCTCCTTGTATATCGATGTATTCGTCACAAATACAAAGCATTGATTTGTTTGATGGCATATTTGATACCACATCCATTAGTTTTATTTGAGGAATATGTCATTTTGTCATCAAGTTCGTTTCATATTTAATTAAAATTAATACCTATTCTGTTAACTGCAACTGGGGCAGTAATTGTTCAGAGCAAGAATTTTATTTATGAATTAAATACGTTTCGAAGACTGTATTCCTCTTTAATACAAAACGCAAAAGTGTTCCAAATATCTTTGTCTTAATTCAAAGTTAACGCGAATACAAGTAAGCATTATGTCTTATAATAAATCTCGAAACACGCAAAATATGCCCAAAGAGTAACTTGTAAACTTGCCAAGTTTAACATTAGCATAAAAATGCCAAAAAACTTCTGAACGCTGATAAAATCTTTTTTGCGCTTAAAATGAAATAAAATATCGTGACTGTTACTTTGGAAAGTGTAGTGTGTGAGCGCTAAGGCTGGCTGCATACCTCGCCACAAAAATGTAAGAAAATCCCTTAGAATGAATTGATATTATGATGCGGCTTATAATCGTCGTGTGTGGCGCTAGCTAATAAGTTGATGTTTGCGCAATCATTTAATTGAAATTGAGAGATATGGTTGAAAGAAGTGATTGGTTTAAATATTTTTTTTTTTACATTAAAAAAAAAAGTAACCCAACGATTGAAATGTAAACTTACGACTGGAACTGAGGAGTATATGCGACTTAAAAGTCACTAACAGACTGGAGCCGAGCATACCCGATTCAGCTTCACAGACCAACCGTTCTACTTATTCTGTAAAAATGTTACCGTGAAAACTTAGGTAAAGTGAGCTTGACGTGTGCTGTCAACAGTGTCAATTACGTCGAATGACAGCTCTCTTCATCTAAGTTTTCTCAGTAAGATTTTTACAGAATAGATAGGCTGTTTCGTTTACTGTTCAGAAAGAGCGCTAAGTGCCCCTAAAGAAGTCATCTCTTCAAAATGATATACTTTTCATTGAATCAATCACTTGTTTCACTTATAAACTATCTAATACCTAAGGCCGCTTTCACATTAGGACGTTAGCAGCGACGGTACCGCGGCCGCGGCAGAAGTAGATGCCTTCACATTACAAGATCTACCCTAGTTTGGAACACTGTGGCGCACTTAATTACAAAAATGTCTTCCGTCGGGGAAACATTTTTGCTCGTGCTTTGTACCTACATCATTCTTGCCAGTTTTTATTTTTTGAGATCCTATTGTTGTAATCGTCCCTTCTTGAGTCCCAGAAAATAGGACGCATTTAAATTCCAATAATAAATAATTCGGTGTCAAAATCGCTCACTGTGCAGTCTACAATCACGTGGGCCGAGCCGGCTACGCTTGTTTATAATTCTGACTGGGTTTTGGTCGCGCGTCTGTCGCGCGACTGTCGCGCTGCTAAAGACGTCTAAATGTGAAAGCGGTCTAAATAAATACATCAACACGTCATCACCTTAAAGATAACTGTATGTATTAAAATGATGTAGACAATATTAAATTCGTGTAAGAAATCTATTGAAAATAAACATTGATAAAATAAAGAATTGTTAGTAAAACGTGTCTCTGAAATATTTGTTTATATGAAAGTTTTATTTATAATATAGCTATTAGAAATAGTGATTATTTCGTTAATATAAATTTTATACGATGAAGTTTCATGTTCTACCGTTGATTTGCTCAATGATGTTGTCATTTTCATTTGATGAAGTCTGTTAAATAAATTATACAAATAATATATTTTCCTTGTTTTATTGCTCCATTGTTTTATAATTCCATGATTTTAACTATTACTGTTATAAGGTACAGGTATCAGGGGAATCAATTGCTTATCAAATTAATAACTTTGTGAAATTGCCGAATTAAAGCCACTTCATACAACAGCCAATAAATGACAGTTGTGTTGTTAATATACGGACAATTTGCTTAACAACCAATTTCTCAGACTATACAAAATCACATAAAATTCATAAAGTTTTCTACGCAAAAAATCAAAATTCATTTATTCAAATTAGGCTGAGATTCAGCACTTTTCGAACGTCAAAATTACACAGAATTAGACAGCCCCAAAATGCCCGTCTTTCGCAGAGGTTCAATCAATAAATGTTCCAGACTGTCAGACTGGTTGATATGATAACAAAACATAACACCACGCTTGTCTATCCCAATGGGTTATGCCACCCACATTTCACCCTGTAAAAGGGGCTGACTCTATTACCATCAACCGGGCACGAATCCGGACTCCGGGCTGTTACTGAGAAATCCCAGATGGAAAAACCCAATAACACTGCCCGACCCGAGAATAAGGCACCTCGCGCACTAGACGGCCACGACCACGACCAGTCGTGCCGGCTCGGTGTGCGGCCAGTTGGCCGTTGCGGCCAAGTGCGCGACGTTCATATGGTTTCTTTAGTTAATCTGGTCGTTGCGGCCACTGGTCGTGGTCGTGGCCGTCTAGTGCGCGAGGTGCCTTAAGCCCAGGATCTTCTGCTCAGCAGTACCGCTTGCGACCAACTAGATCGACGATTATTAATAACTAATAGCACGCCGCGGTTTCACCCGCATAAGTGTTGATCCCGTAGGAGTATCGGGTTAAAAAGTATCCTATTTATTATTCTGATGTATAAGCTATACATGTTACTGTAAAATTTCATAAAAATCCGTTCAGTATTTTTTGCGTGAAAGAGTAACAAACATCCATCCATCCTCACAAACCTTCACGTTTATAATGTCATTATTAAAATATTATTATAGTAGGAATTAAGTAGGATAGGATATGATGAACATTATAATTGGAAATAATAACAAAAACAACATAATGCCTAACTAAAATACATCAAAGCATATGTGTCGTTAAATCTCGACACATATGTGCTGCTCATTCGTTTTATAACGGTCCCGTAAATTAGAACACAGACACGCTATTAGTAGCAACTGTACTAGTAAATGTGCTAATTAATTCTCCTAGACAACACAAATATAATAATTAATATTGTTGTAGAACAGACTCATTATGTTTTCGAAGATATTAGACAAAAGTTAAACATTTTTGTAAAATTAAAATAAATTATCCCCTCATAACATGGTGACTAGTTGGAAAATAATGTCTAAAATAAAATAAGCAAGTTGAATAATTATATTTGAAATACGCGAAAAAAAAATATTTAAGGTAGTTCATTTTCTCATACATTCGTTTTTATTGTTTCTGAGGCTGTACGAAGTTCGCTGGGTCAGCAACATAGTTATAAATATAAATCATTGTTTTGTGTCCTAACTATGCCATCAACTTATCAAAATGATCATAAAGGTGGTATTTAAGCATCAAATAGGCTATAATCTCTGCATTACAAAGCAAAAGAAAATCGTCACCTCAGTTAAAAGTAAACACAACGCTTTCCAAGATAGCAATATATAAAATCTTACACGAATCTCCTTCAGACGTCCGCTCACAAATATTGCCTAGTGGAATTACTGGCATAACAGCCGGAATTACAGATAATACAGGTGGAATTACAGTTGTAACGCGGCGGATATACCGGTAGATTATACAATGTTGACAGACAATGTGGGGTTAGATTTTCTGGGCTAGTTTTTTTGTTTGGGTTTAGGATTTTGTTTGTGTTTTAGATTCAGGTAGCCCAAAACCTTACGCTTATGTTTTTTTTCCAGTTTGTTACGCGTTAAAATAATAATAATAATACCAGCCTATACTGCCGGTCGATTCTGTAAAAATCTCACCGTGAAATCATAAGTGAAGTGAGCTTGAAATGAGCAGTATCAATCGTGTTAATCCTTAATGACAGCTCACTTCCCGCTCACTTCATCTAAGTTCTCAGGGTGAGAGTTTTACAGAATAGCACTGCAAGTGGCAGGGAAAAATCTGCTGTTTCATACAAAAGTGTAATACCTACCCGGACAAAATGTATAAAACAGCTGTTTTTTTTTTTACCCTTGACCACCTACCACCGCGGTCCCTGAGACCGCAACGTATTTTTGCATTCAAATATTTTGATGTGTAAGTGTCGTAGGATAGTGCGAGTATATAATAATATATATACCTTTTCTACACATTCTTTATTTAGGAAAAAACAATAGTCACACAATGCATTAGTGTGTGCAATGAAAATAAACTTACCTTAACCTTTATTTGCTAGTTGCCGTTGCAGTCTCTGGGACCGGTGGTAGGTAGTTACGGGTTAATATCCGACAGGTATTTTCAACGTAGTGGAAGTCAGTCCAGAATCATGAACTGAATCCATGATAACAGGTTGCTCGTCAATGTTCCTACCACCACCACTGATTTTACCCATTTCGTAATAATATCCAGAATGACACAAACAGGAAAATAGGCGCAGGCCGCAATAACCTACAGAACACAGACCTAATCAGTATAGAAAACCAAACTATTATCAGATTTCAAGTATCAGTAACCGACTCGGATTCGATAAATGGTCTCGGTTTCGGTCTTGTCTTGAGTTTCAAACTTCGGTAATTGAATACATCAAAATGGTGAACCACAATTGATGGCTCAAAGCTAATATTATTTAGACTTATCTCTGATACTAGAAATATTATTATAATAATAATAGTTGCCAATTTTATTTTGTGTAGATATTGGTAGGTAATTAATTCAAACTCAAAATATTTATTTAGTGTTCTACCATTTATAGGCACTTTTGAATTATCAAGGAGTGAGTCAGTCAGAAATATGAAGATAATTACCCATTCTAAAGCGTTAGTACTTACCTATGGGGATGAACGGACAAGAAACTCCATGGACACTCTTTTAAATTACATTGGTACAAAATATAAGTTACTTCATTAACGTTGAATTTATAATATACTAGCGACCCGCCCCGGCTTTGCACGGGTGCAATGGAGAAACTGATAATTTTAGAGCCATTATTTCTCGTAAAAAGTATAGGATAAAAAATGGTTATTGTGGGTTATCCCTAAGAGATAGACATATACCATCGCGGACTTCTTTGTAGACCTTTTTAAGGTGTACAATACTGTAGTACATTATTTTGATCTATCTCGACGGGTTCAGCCAGCGTTTACAATGTAAGCGCAAAAAATTGTGTTTATTTACGACATTACATTAGAAACCTCTAAAATTACCAGCGTTTATCTACTATATTATGCATGTATTATACATATAAACCTTCCTCTTGAATCACTCTATCTATTAAAAAAAACCGCATCAAAATCCGTTGCGTAGTTTTAAAGATCTAAACATATATAGGGACAGACAGACAGGGAAGCGACTTTGTTTTATACTATGTAGTGATTATACGAGTACTAGGTACAGTTTTTCTCCTGATGCCTGTGGGAATTTTCCAGATGGATAGAAAACTCCTCAAATAATGTGGTGAACTTATTTTGCAAGATAGTTTTTTCATGATTATTGCTTAGAAATTATGTTTTATTTTTATAAATATTTTAAATGTTATTTAAAAAATACGTTTACTTTTCAATCAAAGTAGTAAATATATGTACTGCAAAAGAACTTTATGACTGAAAGTTAAGGTTTATAATCAAGTTATATGCAATCGCGGCCACTTGAGCAATGTGTTTTTGTTCCTAATCCTTAATCTAGTGCTATTGCTGAAGCGTGCAGCTGCTATTATTTAGCCATGATACACCAAAATCAACAAAGAAATACACACATTAAGACCGGTTGTTTCTAACGGTTGGTTAACGTAACATACCTACGTACGTTAAATAATAACGAGTACGTAATCGTAAATATGACATAGACGGAGGGGCTTGTAGCTTAGTATTAACAGCCGCACGGGTCGATCGATCAGGATAAGCTACGCTTGCAGCGGTTGGTCCGTGGATGGGTGACCATCTTCACATACCAAGACCACTCCGTGGCTCGAAAAGCACGTTAAGCCGTTGGTCCCGGCTGTTATTTTTGATCTTTGACAGTCGTTACGGGTAGTGAGAAGCCAGAAAGTCTGACAACCAGTCTTACCAAGGGGTATCGTAATACCCAGTAATTGGGTTGTGGAGGTCAGATAGGCAATCGCTCCATGTAAAATACTGGTATTCAGCTGCACCCGGTTAGACTGGAAGCTGACCCCAACATAGTTGGTAAAAGGCTAGGCGGATGACCGTGTCTCACTGCAGGAATCCAGCTGAATATCAGCGTCAGGTATATTTGCCTGACACATGCTGAGCTGGACTCCCATTGGGTACAACCTTGAGACGCACACCGCACTGTGTATTTACGTTATTTAGTATTTGTCATGGTGTCATTTTTATTTCGATGTGTATGTTTTTCTATTTGTTTTTCTATCGGCACCTTATTTTTAATAATTGGTTATCATCTTATTGTACTTTTGTGTGTTGTGATGTCTTTTGTGTGCGCCAAATAAATGGTTTACTTATCTATCTATCTATCTATGAAGAATCGAAAATATTTGACGTAAGTAAAGGTCATAATTTTGTAATTGTAATTTAAAACAACGCTTTTTTTTACGTTTACGCGTGCGTCACGTGGATGTGAAACAACCCGCCCTTACACAGATACATTTCATATTTACTGTAGAAAGTCTAATAATAATATTTGAACAACCATTGGAAATATATTATTTACTTTGTCGCACAAAATATTTGCTTAATATGACGTCTTCCTGTTAAAGGTCAACGTAGCATCAACCTTGGTATTATATGAAGATCCTTTCCTTTCAATGTATCCCTCATTACTTCCTCAGAGTATCGGAAAAGGGGACTCTAGTGGGTCGAATATGAAAAGAAATCTATTGGCAAGAAAAATATCTTATATCCATGAAATCATTTTGGTTGTACCTACCTACCTAATCAAAAATCGCATGGTAATTTACTATTGAACTTGAGAGTGGTTTTAGTTATATACGAGTATACATATATTTAAATAAGTTAGGTAAGGTAAGGTTTCGGTTCTTACACTTACCGCGCTCAGTGAGTAGATGGGTGACCAGCCTTAACACATCGAAGCGACTCCGTACTTAGAGGACGTCAAGCCTGTGTTAGTCCCGGATCAACATTTGTATGTTTAGTGATCATACGCACAAGCGACACGCGTCAGCGGCAGAGGCAAAAATTATGAGAACTGCTTTGATATTAGAAAATTGTTAATAGTTGCACTAGTGAGAATAAACTTCTGATATACAGGGTGACTCGATCTGGACCCCCCATAGCAAATTCGCATATAGAGGAGGTCATTTACTAATTACTGAACCTTACTTTCCCTAGTTAAAGTTTTATAGTTTGAGAGATATGTCACTTTTTATACTTTATTGAGATTTTTCCGAAATGATTAAAATTAATTATTGAAACACCGTATTCTTTTTTTTAGGTCGAATTTGATCGTAATGTTTTTTTTTTTAGCGTAATTTCTTATTTTTTAACCCTAGTTTGAGTGAAGTTTCGAGGTATTTTAATCACCAATGTTTAGGACTACCAACAAATTCGACTGCCGCAACAAACACTATCGAAACTGCAAATCACGCACTTCAAAGGAGAGCAATTCAAAGTTGTAATTCGATGCAAAATATTTTGTAACTTTGAATTGCTCTCCTTTGAAGTACGTGATTTGCAGTTTCGATAGTGTTTGTTGCGGCAGTCGAATAATAATAAAAAAAAAACTACTAAAATAATCCAAAAAAAAAGTTGTGAATGCTTGAAGGTCAAATTTTGGAAAAATCCTTGAATTTTGGACCTTGTACCTATTTTTCTGTTTTGTTTTTTCTTATCTGTTTATATATGTGTGTACATAAATGGTAAAATAAATAAATAAAAATCTGAATAAAGTATAAAAATTGACATATCTTCCAAACTATAAAACTTTACCTAGGCAAAGTAATTTTCAATAATTAGTAAATGACCTCCTCTATACCTATGCGAATTTGTTATGGCGGGTCCAGATCCAGTCACCCTGTATACTCAAAACGGCTAGAAACACATCAGAAATAATTGAGGGTTCATTATAAATCGAAGGCTGACCATCCTTCTATAAAGACTAAGGACGCTCTGTTCACAACCATTGGCGTTTATTGAGTACAGATTTGATCTAGAAATCATAAAAATCCTCAGTAATTTATATGTAGGTTCATAGTCGTTGGCCCTCAAACATTCCTCACGGTAAAGAAACGATGGTAATGGAACTGTGTGAAAGATGAGATGGTTAGAAAGGGAGTAACTACCGAGATGACAACTAATAGAGAAGTATGGAATAAAAAGACATGTTGCGGGACCACAAATACATTGGGTTAAGGGCAAGAGAATGATAAAATGAAGATGAAGCTTCTCGGTCTGAAACGAAGCCTGGCGCGCACAAACAATAAGCTAAGGATATATTTTTTCTTAACATCATCTGCCTAGCCTTTTCCCAACTATGTTGGGGTCAGCTTCCAGTCTAACCGGATGCAGCTGAATACCAGTATTTTACATGGAGCGACTGCCTATCTGACCTCCACAACCCAGATACTGGGTAATACGATACCCCTTGGTAAGACTGGTGGTCAGAATTTCTGGCTTCCCACTACCCGTAAGGACTGTCAAAGATCAAAAATAACAACCGGGACCTTTCCGAGGCACGGAGGAGTCTCGATATGTAAAGATGGTCACCCATCCACAGACCAACCGCGGAAAGCGTAGCTTAACTTAATCGATCGACCTGTGCAGCTGTTATTATTTACCCACGGGCCCCTCTTTTTTCTTATCATACTTCCGCGAAAAACACAAGCATCACCACGAGAAAATACTACAAGACAATTTAAATTACGTTAAGGAATCCTTAGCAAGAGATTGTAGGTATTTCCCCGTAACCGGAATACACAATTGAACTATCCAGTGTAACCTGACCTTGTTGCCAGGTCATAATATTTGGTAAGAAAGTTCAGGATATACTAGTTTGTGTGGATTGTGGGTAGTAGATAATAATAAATGTAAATTTTAACGTTTGTATGAAGTCATTTTACTTTGTTGCTCGTTAACTTTTGTGACTAAACTAGTGTCATGTTAGGTTTATATTACCGCTATCATAAAGTTACAGATTTGAGCCTGGTATAATTTTATTGAAGGATTAAATATACCAGTCAAATTCAGTGGCTTTATTCTTCTACCTTCTCAATATGTGGGACTACTCAATCAATAAGCACGAAATCCGTAGTTACGGAGGTTTCCTGCTCTATATCACTGACGGACATAAGATTAGTTCGGGGCCCGGACTGTTATAGAATGACAACAAGTTTGACATTTGTTTTGACGGATCAACTACTTTTGGATGGGACCGTTTCTTTGTTGAATGAGTTACAGAATCAAAAGGATCATCCAGAAAAAAATACAATCAATGCGAAAGATGAATTTAAAGGGATAAATTAATAAATTGATTAATTCATTTTTAAAATTTGACAGCGATGCGGACGAATTTTTTGATGCCCAATGAGTTCCTGCCTTTTTCTTTATATATTTTTTTGTTATATACTTGTGTATATAACAAAAATAAATTAATACTAAAAAATATATGTATATTTTTTTGTATATATTTATCGTTTTAAATTTTCAGTAAATTTTATGATGCGAAAGTGAATTTGTTGGTTTATTTGGATGAAATTTGGCACACAGATAGACCATGGCCTGGGAAAGGTCATAGTCTGTTTTTGATCGCAGACGAGGTCGCAGGCAATAGGTAGTATAGATAAATGTTGTCGTAAAAAAATCCGTCCAGAATTAAAATTATGGGTTCGATTCCCGGCTCGGGCAAAGTGTTATTGGGTTTTTCAATCTGGAATTCTCAGTAGCAGCCTGGATTTGGGCCCGACTGATGGCAGTGGTCTCGCCCCCTACCGCATGAGACTCAAACATAGCTGGTGAAATATCCAGGTGTACTATAAGTAAACCTCTGTCTAACCTTTCGGGGAATTCAGGCGTGATGTTATGTTATGTAGATAGGTTCCTATGTAAAAAGGAGCATCGTCTCCTTAAGCCACTATTCAAATACAGGGTCAGTGGGTCTTTTTAGGGGCGGATTTGTTGGAGTTGGAGTATACGCTTAGGGGCACTTTGAGAACCAAAGAAATGTGAAAAAAATAATTATAAAAAAAAAATTTGGGACTTGAAAAATTTTTGGGTTTTTTTTTTCGGAAACCTACCAATTTTATTGCAGTATATCTGGTTAACCTTGACCATAGAAACCATTTAATTTCTGAGAAGCATGGCCCTACGACGCACCGTTTTAGAGCATGTTAACACGAGCATCGTGTCCTTTAGCCATAGCGATTCAAACACAGCATAGTTCAGGGAGGTCGCATCACGACTTGTAAACGTGCTTACAGTGCCACGAGTCAGGGCATACCGCGTGCCTCCCCGCTCGATGTTCCTAATGATCACAGCGCGTTAGACGCTTCTCACTAGCTGTGCTTGCGACATCGTTCGCGTGCATATCGGAAAACAAAGATTCTGCTTTGAACTAAGCAGCATAATTAGCCTAAAATAAATAAATAAATAATGCTCCCACTGTTGAGACACACAGTGAGAGGGAGTGGGCCGTAATCCACCACGCGGGCCCAGTGCGGATTGTCAGGTGTCATATTCGAATTTTTGGTTCAAGAATATGACGGTTTCCTTAGGATGTTTTCCTTCAGCGTTTTGAGAGCAGTAGTGATGAAATAATTTAAGCGCCTGACTGGGTTCAAAACTACGATCTACAACTCGTAAGTCGCAGCCATTTCCACTGGGTCACCACTACCCTCAGCTACCAAGAAAGTTGAAAAATAGCGGGTTTGACAAATTGCAAAAAAAAAAAACAACCAGTTTGCCAACCAAACGTGCTATTCATATAAAAAAAAACAACATTAAACGCTCCTACATTACCGCGCTCACAACCCCCGAAAGCACGCAAAAGAAGGATGGGAATATTCGTAGATTTTCGTGTATTTTCGTATATTCTTTCATTTGTTACGTGCCTAACGCCACTCAAAGGAGCTTATTACGTTTGACAGGATCCGTGTTCGGCCTGCGAGCTGTTTATTTACTTGAACTCGCATGAGATTTACTCGTTTCATGTAAACGGACCTGGTTTAGTGGACTTAGAAAGGATTCGCTGGATTGGTTCGGGATGAAATTGGGTATTGACTGTGTGAGACTGTTCGTTGAAAAAAGGCGAAAAGTGCTGTTTTGTTTAACCTTTAAGTCCCTCAAGGGATTGTCTGAATAACAGTAATAATACCAGCCTGTTATTCCATTGCAGGGGAAATATCTCTTCTTATATTGAGAAGGTACGAACATTGATTAAAGTCCAGGTTTCCTTACGATGTTTTCCTTCACATACGAGTATGTCAATGATGTCCATGATAAACTGAGAAAGTCACATTGGTTCAAATCCGAGCAAGTGCCAATGCAACATCTGGAGTGTATCACATGTTCGCCGCGAAACCACAGCAGTTCCACCGTGACTTATCCATTGTGTCAGAAGCGAAACTGCGTGTTCTAACGCACAGATTTCATTATGATTCTCTTTCCCGCATGAATTCGCTGATCTGCTCACACGCACACATAATAGATATCTGAGGTCATCAGAAAACCTGAGACTATAGATACCGATGCATTCCACCAGTTTCTATAACAATTTTTTTACTGTTTAAGCAGTACGGTTATGGAATGACTTGCCCGTGTCGGTAAAGCATGCTCAATCTTAGTCCACTTTTAAAATTATGATAAAAAAGCACTTCCTCTCTCCCTAAACAGCATCATTATATTTTCTTTACTCTTGTTTCATGTCTATTGTTATAATGTATATATTTTTTTAGATTAGTATAGTATACTTTATGTATGTATTCATTGTTACGTGTAAATGGTACACCACAGACTACCTACAGTATTTGTCTCTATTTCCCTTTTCAATCGATCCAAAGGTTGTCTTTAAAAGATCGCTCTTAGCGATAAGATCGCCCATTGGGTCACCCTCTGTAAGATTTCTATATTTTTTTGAATAACGATTAACTATTTTGAATAACGGTGCACACAACAGGCGAAACGGAAGACAAAAATCAAGAACAGTTTCGTTTTTCACTAGTTATGCTTTTCAATTCGCACAAGCTACGGTTTCCTAGAAGAGCGGTGGACGCCACATAACGGCCGCAGTGACGCTTTCATGAAAAAAAAAAAAATTCAGGTTTGACTTTACTGGGTCCAAAAACGCTCTCTATGTATGTATACACTCCAACTTACTTTTATAAACAACGTTTCAGTGACGTCATTTACCGGTAAATTGCAGAAGATATGTGGCGCACACCGCAGTCTTAGGAAACCATAACTTTATGGCTTGATAGTTGGATAAAATCGCTGTTCTAAGAAATATAAATCCATATTCCTTTAAGCACCAAACAAAAAATCTTCAAGGATACATCCACATTCCATTCAAAAGCCCATCGATACTTCGCTAACGAAACTTAATAGCGACCCTCCGTAACCAAGCGACTACGAACCATATTGATTCCAAAACTACGAAGTTCACTTTAAGCCATTCACATTCAAACTCATTACAGAAACTCTAACATAACTTTAAAAGCATCTCATTTCACTTGAAACTTACCTTGAGAGTGAACTGCTAATCTATGCAAAGAAAATTCTATAGATTTTCAATATCCTGAAAGAACTCTTTGGTCGAACTTTAAGAAGTTATTCGGTAATATTTTAGAGTTATGAACCTGTTTGTTTGTGGGATTTATGCTGTTATTGGTGTTACGTTATTGGTGGGTTAGACAAGGTGCACACTATGCGACATGCGACTGAGACAGCTCGGCGACTATGTGCAATGACAAGTTTGTTTGTTTTTTTTTTTTTTTTGGGAATGGCGTCTCGCAGTTCATCCTATGGGGTTGTCGTCTGCTTAACCGGGCTTGCCTGCAGATGCCTCAATAAATCAAGGCCTCCAGCCAGGGCTTAAAAAACTTAAAAACTAAGCGAGTACACGCTAAGGGCACCCCCTGTGGGGTACGGACCTCGGCTTAGGGCGTCGCTGGGAGAGCGCAGCAAGGGACAGGCTGGATCGGAATTAATGCAACGGCAAGTTACGGCCGACCATTTTTATACAGCATGTCCCGGAATTAACGCACACCACCAAACACTCCAATTGGAATATTATGTTATAATCATATACTAAATTGTTACTAATCGTTACACATCGTTTATTTATTCATTTTTTCTGATTGAGAGAGAAAATTGTGGTCACATTACAAATCTACGCATGCACACAGTGGCCCACGTATAAGGTCTAGCGTAATAAGTACCTCCTCCATTTTGGTTTGTTTTAACTGTACAGAGTGTACAGCGTAGGTGTGACTGTAATTTACGTAGTTTTAATTATTTTCGGTTAAAAAAAATACCCATATTAAAAATTACAGAATTCAGTAAGCTATTCTGTACAAACTACTTTCATAATGTGCATTAATTTAGTTACACATTGTATATTTTGTTCAAAGCTCCGCACACTTGGCGTTGAGTTGCAGAGTCGCAACGACATGCTAGGGTCACACGCACTCGCTACTTGTCGCAGCGACTGAATGAGTATTATCGATTATAGTCTAGAACTCCCCCTTACAAAAAACAATAACAAATAAGGTACCAGAAAATTATCAAATCAAATAAAATCAAAAATATTTATTTGTGAGAATCATAATAATAATATCATAATAGAATATCAGCTAATTCGTATAATCATAATAGAATATCAGCTAATTCGTCAGAAAGTGTTTATTTATTCGTGGGTATTTTTCCCAGCTCTTGTCAGTTCCTTTGTCGTAGCTCATGAATTGTTAGCTTAACCCCTTTTTAAGCTCCATTGTTTACAGGAAATACAGAGCGACATTTATACTTTGTAGAAAAGTATAAATGTGGACGAGTTTGACTCCTACCTTAAGGACCGGGTGGCACTCGCAAAAGACGGAATTTATTTATATAAACTTTATTGTAAACCACAAAAATACACATCATAAAAAAAAAATACATCAAATACTACAAAATATACAATGGGCGGCCTTATCGCTTTCTGCGATCTCTTCCAGGCAAGCTTGGAATGGACAGTGATTTTCCTGGACAATTGTGTGGAAGGGAGAGGGAGGCCTCAGCCCTTCAGTGGGACAATACAGGTTAGTTAGATTAGATTAGATAAAATAAGAAAAGTAAAATAATGGGTTATCTATAATCAGCATCTCCCTAGCCTTTTCCCAACTATGTTGGTGTCGGCTTCCAGCCTAACCGGATGCAGCTGGATCCCAGTATTTTACATGGAGCGACTCTCTATCTGACCTCCACAACCCAGTTACTGGGTAATACGATACCCCTTGGTAAGACTGATCGCCATTACCATTAGAAAATGACAGAGCTCACTTCCCGCTCAATTCATCTAAGTTCTCACGGTGAGATTTTTACAGAATAGTAGTAGTTTTGCAGTCGTTTTTCTTTATTTATAAGGCACATAACAAAAATGTTTTCTATTATTATAAAAGTATATGACATTTGCGATACAAGAAAAAATTGTTTTAAAGCATTATGTTCAACAGAATCTGCAAATTAGAGCTCTCAAATCAGTCCTCCATTAATTTTTGCCTAAACATGCACCAGGAGAACGATTATTGCTAAGTAAATAGATAAAAAATAAAAAAAATCGCTTAATTATTATTGAATAAGAGGAAACGAACTATCTTTACTAATTAATTGTTATTTATACCAACCAACGAATAGTATTCAATTTCAACGAGGAAATCATGCATCTACACGCATATTTGTAATAGGCATCTTAAACATTACTGATGACATGTTGGTGTACTCCAGGAGGGTAATTGCGTAACGCACTATCAGTAGCAATGGGTTTCATTTTGACAGTTCAACAACATTCATTGCGTTATTTACGTTGTTGAGCAGACACATTTTTCGAACATATGGAGCAATGGATTAGCAATATGCTTCAAAATCATTCAAATTGAGAGTAATAGTGTGTTACGCAATTAGGGTGCAGCTGCACCTCTGTCTAATCCTTCGATGAATATAGGCGTTATGTTATGGTATGTTAAATAATGGTTGGGTATTCACAACTTTAGGGAATTATAACTGAGATCAGTCGGCATCTGATATAACGGATTCTTTAACACAGCCAGCCTAATTCGATGCCTGCTAGCCTGATGAGGGGCCCCTGACTAAATAATAACAGCCACACAGGTCGATCGATCAGTTTAAGCTACGCTTGCCGCGGTTGGTCTGTGGACGGGTGACCATCCTTACATACCGAGACCTCCGTGCCTCGGAAAACACGTTAAGCCGTTGGTCCCGGCTGTCATTCGTGGATCTTTGACAGTCGTCACGGGTAGTCAGAAGCCCGAAAGTCTGACAACCAGTCTTACCAAGGGGTATCGTATTGCCCAGTAGCTGGGTTGTGATGGTCAGATAGGCAGTCGCTCCACTTAAAATACTGGTATTCAGCGGAATCTGGTTAGACTGGAAGCTGACCCCAACATAGTTGGGAAAAGGTTAGGGAGATGATGATGATGAGTCAGCCTGATTCAATTATTGATGATCACGGAAAACAACACCAGAACATTAAGTATATTGTGGTGTTGTTTTCATGAAAATTTAGCCACCAATTTCTAGAAATCCCCAAATAAATACATTCGCTTCTCCTAAATAATGTTATAATGTCCAAACATAAATAAAATAAACGTAACACTTTTGTCGGGCGTAAAAATCCAGTTTCACACATTCAACAGAATAGGTTCCTTTAAAAATAAACGATTGGCGCTTTCAAAGAAATTGCCTTTTTTTCTACTTCTCTTTACAGAGAATACAAATGAAAATTTTATCTAGTTCTTTTACTAAGAGTACACACTGGTAACTAATACTGATTGTACTTTTTTTCAGTTAAGTTTATTTATTTAGTGCCCTAGACATGTCCTTTTTGCTCCTAATTTAGATTTGTGCGAATACGGCGCCTTTTTGTACCTTTTGGGAGGAAAATTAAGGTTAATTTTCAATATACATTGACAGAAACTATTTACGTTTTCAATTGATTCTTTTATTTAAATACGATTTACGAGGTGTGCCCGTGATTGAGCCCAGTAAAAAGACCAGCAGGTCGATTCTGTAAAAATCTCACCGTGAAATCATAAGTGAAGTGAGGACTTAATAGTTTTAATCCCTACCATTAGGGAATGACAGAGCTCTCTTCCCGCTCACTTCACCTAAGTTCTCACGGTGAGATTTTTATAGCATAGCACTGCTGATTTAGTTTTATTCAGAAATGTAGTCCAAATCAACATCCTGACTTCGTAACACACTATCAACTTCAATCTAATTCAATTTGAAGGATATTGCTAAACCATTGCTTCATATGTTCGAAAATGTTGTCTGCTCAGCGACGTAAATAACGCAATGAATGTTGTTGGACTGTCAAAATGAATGCCATTGATAGTGTGTTACGCAATTACCCCGCAGTCCTTCATTTTTACAAAATATTTACCGCTCTATCTTCAAAAAATGTTTCTTTTATACAATTTTTCCTTGTTTACACTTAGCTGTTAATGTGACTTCGTTAATGTTGCCCATTTGAGTTCAAGAATATAGTTTTCCGAACCCTATAATGTGTTATTTCGTACCAACTAAGCACAGTTTTGAACTCTCTTGTATGGCTGTCCAGAATTTATTTGTCGTATTTTCGATAGAAAATATCGAGAGGCGCTGAAGTAATTGTTGTTGAGATAAATTGTAGGATTTATGTTTTTTCTGGGAAAAATAAAGACAAAAAGTCTTTTGAAATTATCTGACCAATTCTGTGTATAAAATGAATAGAAAGGATAGAAAAGATTCGATTTTTCTGTAGATATATTTGTTTGTTACGCTTTCACACTAAATTTTTATCGGATTTGGATGGCATTTGGCATATGGGTAGACCATGATCTGGATTAGGACATTGGATCTTTTTGTCCCGATATTCCCACGGGATTAAGACTTATGCGGGTGAAACCGCAGTAAGAAATAAAATGTATTAAGAAAGAAAAAGATACAAAAAACATATTTACTTAAAAGAATATTTAAATACTTTTCTTGCTTGAAAATAGAAAAGGGAATGTACAAAAACAGCATAATTTATCAACACAAATTGTTTTACGCGCCAACAGCGTCGACTGCGTGCCTACGTGAAAATATGCGCAGAATAAACCTCTTAACGCCATTTTATATTTTCTTTGATGGACAAGGCTTAAATAAAAGAGCAAGTAATGGCTACAAACATCTTTAAAAAAGCATAAGTAATAAAAATTTTGTTTAAGTTACTATCCACAAATCTATTTCAAGCATCATTTTGAGAATCTTTAATTGAAATGTGCATTATTATTAGTTTTGATATTTATTTTATATTCTCGGCTCGTCGGAGAGAGCTGATAACACGGGCCTAAGCCAATTGGTTATCAGTTGGTGCGGTCACGTGCTAGGTAGGTCGTGGTGGTAGGTAGTATGATGGTAGCTTATTATTATTATTATGAGCCTGTGTTGTCCCACGGCAGGGCAAAGGCCTACCGTCCCTCTTTCCACTTTTCCCGGTCTACTGCGAGTGTGGGCCAATCCTTTAAGAAGGAGTCCAGCTCATCTCGTCATCTCTTTCTGGGCCTACCACGCGGTCGTTTCCTGCCATTTAGGATTGTTGATACCTGCCATTTAAATGTGCATTAATTATTTTAAAAAAAAGTCTCTCAGTAGTCTTTGGTTGCTAGCGAGACTGTTAAGCGGGAGGTCCTGCGTGCAATAAAACCAGGTAAGGTAACAGGTTATAGGTTTTTCCATGCTCCATGCAAAATACTCAGTAGCAGCCAAAAACCTAGATTTGTGCCCGGTTGATATCATGATATGGCAATAATATTGTGACTGGGACAGAAGACAGAACACATATACATACATAATTCTGGCAAAACTGTACAACAGCTTGTCGACACTTGTACTCGTTTAACAATGGTGCATTCACTTCTGCTTTCCCCTTCGATGAGTACAGGCATGATGGTATATCAAGGCTAATTAAAAAGAATACAAAGTGTTGAACAAACAAAGATTCATTCATAGAGCACGTTTGAGTATCTCGTCTTCTTGTTACGGTTTTATAGCTGGCTAAAGTTTTTTAATTTAAATTCTTGTTTCCCCAGGACAAGGCAATGTTACTTTGTTGAACTGTGCAGTTGACGGCCAAGATTTTGGGACCTTTCTACACTCGTAAAACATTGATTTATTGTACAGACGCCAGCACATCCAGCTACCCGAAACTGTCAGATTTTCCCAATCAACTTTGAACCTTATGCTTTAGCGCTAAAGTTGAAAATCTATTAAAGAAATCTGACAGATTGTAGTAGCTTGATGTGCGTCTGTACGAAAACATAGATAAAAAGATTTTTTTTAATTTTTTATCTAATTGACTACTAACCTAATTTGTCCGTATATTCAAAAGACAAACACGGCAAATTGCCAGTGTGTCAATTTGATAAGCAATTCATTTCTTTGGCCCTACATACATATAATGTATACGGGCGCCAAACCATTATTTAATTTTAATTTTAAGCTTGTTTTGATTATTTTATACTTGATCTGACTTCCATGCTTTTTATTGAATTAATATTTTAATATATTTAAAATATTGTTGTTTCCGGTTGAATTTTTATAAAGTTTCTATTTTGTTACTTCCTTTTTATTTATTTTAAATATTGTAGTTTCCGGCTGACTTTATATTGTTTCTATGTTGGTATTAAGGATTTATCTTGCCACATCCGCTTGAATTATTTAAAATGTAATCTAGAATTTGTTTGACATATCCGCTTGATTTATATTTGGCGGCAAGTTTTGGCGGTGTTTTTGTGTATAAAAACTGTTGTACTGCGAATGGAAGAGCATGTATTTCCGATCCAGCCCGTCCCTTACTGCCCTCTCCCAGCGACGCCCTAAGCCAAGTTCCGTACCACACAGGGGGTGCCCTTAGCATGTAGTCGCCCAGTTTTTAAGTTTTTTAAGCCCTAGAGTCTTTAATTTATAGAGGCATCTACATGCAAACCCAGTTAAGCAGACGACAACCTCATAGGTTGAGCTGCGAGATTCTATTTATAAAAAAAAAAAAAAAGATACGCACTCAGTACTGAAATGTACGAGCATCTTGATAGCACACACATTTTAAAGCATGCAAAACGAATTCATAAATTGGAAACATCAATTGAAGAAAACAAATTGTTATTTTTTTTTTTTGTTTTCTTCAAGAAATATGTTTAAAAAATCACTAAGCTTTACAAGAAAAAAAAACTAAGATAAAATGATAACAACCTAAAAGAAATGAGAGCGAAACGTTCAAACGCCTAAATCAATTTAAACTTTTTTTGTCTTTCCACAGACTGTGTTTTATCTCGCCAACTTTTTAATGATTTAGAAAGCGAGCACGGGTACAAAGTGACTAACCAAAACACCTTTTGTAAAAATATTAGCATGATAGTAGATAGATAGGTTAGACACATGATATGATCAAGTTTTACTTCTGTGGAACCAAGACTGACTAAAAAACATTAGATTTTTCCAACAAATGTGCAATACCCTCAGTAGTAATACACTATCAATGATTTTGAAGGATATTGCTAATCCATTGCTCCATATGTTCTAAAAAATTGTCTGCTCAACAACGTAAATAATGCATTGAATGTTGCTAAACTGTCGCAATGAAAACCATTGCTACCGATAGTGTGTTACGCAATTTACCCCGCCGGAGTACTTTATTTTGGAGTTTTTTGTATTATTTTAACGTTCATTCGTTCGTTTAGTACAGCCCCAAAGTTGGATACCGTACGTCCAAATTGCAAAAAAATATGCTTGTCTAATATCATTTTATTACCTATAGCCGTACCCGCCCGCTTCACTGGGCGTTCCGCAAAATGATATGATTATTTTATAAAAATAAAAGATTTTTTCTAAAATAAAAGTAGCCTAAGTTACTCCTTATTACATTAGCTACCTGCCAATAAAAGTCCCGTCCAAATCGGTCCAGCCATTCCAGAGATTAGCCGGAACAAACAGACAGACAGACAGACAGACAAAAATTGTAAAAAATGTTATTATATTCATATTCATATGCATGTAGTAAAAAACGGTTATTTCAATATTACAAACAGACACTCCAATTTTATTTATATGTATAGATGTAGGTATTGTCTCCCGATATAAAACAGTATATTTTTTCTATATTTCAGACTTTGGCCCTAGTTAAAAGTTATTCTCATGAATATCAGAAGAAACTGGACTGCATCATCCTTCATAAAACATTGAATGGAACTATAGATTGCAGTGAACTTATGAGCTCATTAGAAATTAAAATTCCGTCGTGGATTTTCAGTCCTAACACTTATAATTTATTTACATCTATGGCTCAAAAACTAACCTCGGTCATTACGCGGCTGTGCCAAGACTTCAACGTGTTATCTAAAACTACGAATTTAGACATCTGCATTTTCTGTATAAATATAAGAAACGTTAAATAGATTTAATTTAAGTACTTAAGTATATAAGTATTTGTAAAAAAGTTTCGCCACTGATTTTTCTGTTGAAAATACTGGTTAACCCAACCGAAGTGATTGTATTATTCCAAAACAAAAGCTGGCCAGTGTTAATTCGCACAGCAAACCTTAATGAAACACAAGGTAATTTTTTAATTAACCACCGCGTTGATTTTACCGATTTACTCACCGTTTACACTGGGTGAAAATTTTAAAAATAAATATTGAACTTACAAAAATAAACATGATGTGTCTCGCGCTCTCGTCGAAATGAATTACATAAATTGCATAAAATCGTTTCGTGTGTTTGGCACAAACTGTATAAATAAATAAAAATAAAAATCGATTTTCGATGAAATGACAAATATTTGACGACAGTGAAGTATCGATATCTACTTGTCGATAATATAAGTCTGTAATCTGGATTGGGTTAAAATGGATATATGTATAATGCAATAAGTGAAATGAATGAGAGTGCAAATCGTTATGTCAACGGGAAATCGAATAATTCAGACACGTTATTTAACTAGCCGTAAATCGTGAGTGACTAAAATGAAATTAATGGAGATTAAAGATTTTGATATGGAGCCTGGTTACATTTTGAACAAAAAAAAATGGCGTGACAATTCACGCCATTTTGTTTTTTTTTTTCAAAATGGCGGCTTCGCATGACACCTTGTATAAATCGATAGCTGACATTCGTAAAGCGTCACGTTTCCAAGATATTAACATTCAAAATTGATCACATGACATTCATATTTTTTTTAACTTGCGTCGCTTAGATGTTTGAAATAATCACTCTGAAAGTTTAACGTTGTGAAAGTTTACGCAACAAGATGTACGAGCAAGTTCAAAAGATATGGATGTCACGTGATCAACTTTGAACGTTAAATATCTCGGAAACGTGGCACTTTACGGGGTTAGGACTTGTTATACTTTCTGTTTGCATTGATGTCAGCTATCGGTTTATACAAGATACATTTTTAACCAGTGCGCAAACTGTAACCATGAATTCTGTATAATTATGATTCTGAAGCCCCTGCGTTGAAATTGTTTGTCGGTTATTAAAAAAAAAAATAGCCCTGCCATACATTTAGGCCGCGTAGGTATTGCACTTTTGTATGGAACAGCTGATTTTAGTTTTTATAACTGACGAAAAATTTCTATGCTAGCCCGTCTAGAATCATGTGCTGAATTCATGGTCACTAGTTCATGCGCACTAGTTAAAAAAAATCCTGTATAGTTTTCATGCGTGGCCGCCATACTGGCGGACAGTTAGGTAGGTATGCCATGGAACTTCAAAGTCCTTTGTTTTTTCAACAGTTTCTAAAACAATTCGCTACAACTAGCTTACAAAATGATGATGATCATACTATGATTGATGACCGATGACATATTATGATGTGATTTTAGTTCAACTTTTCACTGTTTGTTAACTTCTAATTAAAGATATTCCATCATCATCTGCCTAACTTTTTCCCAAGTATTTTGGGTCAGCTTCCAGTCTAACCGGATACAGCTGAATACCAGTATTTTACATGCAGTGACTGCCTATCTGACCTCCACAACCCAGTTACTGGGAAATACGATACCCCTTGGTAAGACTGGTTATCAGACTTTCGGGCTACTGACGACCCGTAAAGACTGTCAAAGATCCACGAATGACAGCCGGGACCAACGGCTTAACATGCTTTCCAAGTCACGGAGTTGTCTTAGTATGTGAAGATGGTCACCCATCCACGAACCAACCGCGGCAAGCGTAGCTTGACCTGATCGATCGACCCGTGCGTCTATTATTACTTAGCCACAAGCCCTTATAATTAGAGATATTCCAATTATTATGAATAAATGAGGTACCACCATTACGTTAAAAGATCTTACTGTTCTGTCAGAATTAATAATGCCTAACTACCCAATTTGCTAAATGTTATTCTACACATTCTACTGCTGTGCCGCATTCCAGGCGAAATCCGTTCGGTTGTTACTGTTTGCTCTCTGAGCAATCTAAGCATTCCTACGTACAATTAGATTCAAGAAAAGACTGGAAATAGATGGCATCTTATATTAAATCGGATATAATCATCAAACATTGATGGATAGAACGGCAAAAATTGAAATTAATTATCTCATTGATTTAGTATTTCTAGATCTATTGAGAGATTAATAATAATAATAATAATAACTATTGTTGCCAATAAGCCTGATATAGTGGTGGTGGATCGATTAGAGCGGCGCGCTATGATTGTTTACATAGACGTCCCGCATGATGAAAACCTCGTGAAAGTCGAGAAAGACAAACAAATTAAGTATCTTGACTGGGCTCGCGAGGTTGTTGACATGTGGGATGTGGACTCAGCGATCATTGTGCCGATAGTCGTGACATCCAATGGATTAATAGCCAAAAGCCTCGACCAACACCTGAGGAGGCTTTTGTTAGGCAGCTGGATCAAGGGATTGATTCAGAAAGCGATACTTCTGGACACGGCTCGCATTGTCAGGAGGTTCCTCTCTCTGGAGCCCTGACTGCCGATAGCTTGTTCTCGTTACCGGTGGGTTACTATTTTTATATTTGTAAATGTTTTTATATTTATTATATTCTAATATTTAAAAATATAATTTATATGTATTTAATTAAATAAAGGAGATAATACCTAGTAATAAATTTAATTTAATAAAAATGTTTACAAAAAATGTACATGTAGCCAACAGTAATGATGGATCGGAATTAGAATGTTAAGTAGCGACCCGCCCGATCTAGGTTTATTCAAACCTGTGTTTGGCCCAGTGGTAACGGCCCCGCCACTAACGACTTGTAGCTCGTAGATTCGAACCCCAGCAAGCACTTTAATTTGTGTGAATCATTTCATCACCACTGCTCTAATAAAAAACGGTGAAGGAAAACATCGTCGAGAGGAAACTGGTATGTCCTAGAACCAATAATTCGAAGACATGTGAAATCCGCCAACATGCACTGTGCCCGGGTGGTGGATTACGGCCCACTCCCTCTCATAGAGAGGAGGCCTGTGTCCCAGCAGTGGGGACAATATGGGATTAGGCTTGTTCTAGTGAGTGCAAGTGTGAATAATTAGTTTGGGGTACAGCAATGCGATTCTGTAACCGTCTCACCGTGAAAACTGACGTGGAGTGAGCGTGGAGTGTGCTGTCAGTGTCGTCCCACCTGGTACTAGGGATTGACCAAGAATACATTTACAATCATAATCAAGATTTTAATAATATTTTTTTTATAATTAATATCATTTTATATAATTTTAAAGCTGGTATTTTAACTGTCAAAAAATACTATTTTGTGGGTTTTTAATCTAGGAAAAAGACTAGTTCTTATATAAGGACTAGTCTAGAAAAAAAAAAAAAACCAAATTGCTGTTCTGTCTGTTTTGCTATTTTATTTTAAAGTAATGTTTTGACAGGTAAAATACTAGTTTTTGCAATTATATAAAATTAATGATCAATAGAATTAGCTTAAAAAACGTTATTAAAATCTCGATTATGATTGTAAATGTTTGCTTAGTCAATCCCTAGCATCAGTGCGATGACACTGACAGCTCACTCCACGCAAGTTTTCACGGAAAGATTTTTACAGAATCGACATGCTGGGATAGAACTCCAGGTTGAATAGAGCTATTCAGTTTTTCTCTTATGAAATTGTCTATAGCAGCTTAGATTCCACATTAGAGGCCTTAATGTGGCATCTCGTCAGAGGCGTCCAACAAATAGGAAATTATGGCAAACTTTAGGGGAGGTCTTTGCCAAAGTACCGATGTCGATGATTTATAAAAAAATAACTATAATTAATGAAACCATTACTTTTTTTTATTTAATCTAGATAATATGTAATTAACAAATGCATGGAATGTGAATAAAATGCTTATATTATTTGTAGTTTTATCCAATTCATTTTTATCTTGTTTA
Organism: Eremobia ochroleuca; assembly: GCA_949629135.1. NCBI lineage: Eukaryota > Metazoa > Arthropoda > Insecta > Lepidoptera > Noctuidae > Eremobia > Eremobia ochroleuca. The sequence goes on from OX451388.1 coordinate 4,867,875, forward strand.
TTTCAATAAAGTAAAAATAAATTGGATAATACTTGCATATAATTATAATACCTACAGTATTAGAAATAACGGCTATTTGAATTTGAATTGAATAAAGGCGTTTGCCTCTTTTTTTCTTGTAAAGTTGTGTAATCTGAAAGGTTAAAATAAAAAGAAACCTATTCAGTATATAAATACCTTATCCTCCAACAAAACTGTCTCCCAGTCACCTAAAACTCGAAAGCCGTACCTTTCAATTAACATATAAGGCTGGCCATAAGTAATAATTACTTGTAGTCCTATATATCACGATTTATAACGACAGCGGCGTGTAAGTGAAGGAAATACGCGAGTTTAGGCCAAAGTTGTCGGGCCTCCAAGGGCAAAAACTCACGGTAACGACCGCCAACATATCAGGGAACATCACCTACACAGAACAGGTAGGCACAGAGGTCGGGTTCACACAACGAGTGAAAACGTACACAAACACGTTTCACGTGCAGCGAGTGCGAGTGCCCTCGCGATTGCCAATTCTTTGAGGAATAGGGTAACAGACTACTATCTATACGTCCTTCTAATATTATAAACGCGAGTGAGGATGGATGGATGGATGTTTGTTACTCTTTCACGTGAAAACTACTAAACGGATTTAGATGAAATTTGGCACACAAGTAGTTTATTACCAAGGTAGGTAGGACTTATGATACTTTTTATTCCAATATTCCTACAGGATAGAAACGTATGCGGGTGAAGCCCCGGGGGGGGCTGTTAGTATTATATAGAAATAATCACGAAGAATTTTTGTTTGTATGTATGTTCCGGATTGGCGCAAAAACGGCTGACCAGATCTGGATGAAATTTGACACACAGATAGCTTATAACCTGAATTAACACACAAGCTACTTTAAATCTTGGTAGTACGTTCCTGTGGGACATCCCCACATGACAAGCCACGGGCAAAAGCTGTTCAAAGATATTCATTTTTATAGTAGTCAAATACCATATTCCTTAAACAAATGCCAGTCGCGAATTCGTTTGCATTTGCTGTACTTACCATTTTGCATGACAAGGATGAAATAATAACTTCTAAAGCGTGTTGATAATTTCCCAATATCTCCAACGATTTCTAAATTTTTTTTGTTAACAAATCGTATTTTTTTTATTATCTTAATAATAAAAAAAAAACAAAAAGCTGTCAAATAACCTATTGAGTCCGTTTGTTTTCCGTCTGTGTGCGTGCGTCTGTTTTCTTTCGTTGGCTGTCAAATATATTGAGACAGCTCTCAGTCTATGTTTCTGTCTATGCCTCTGTTTTTGGTAGATATATGGAGCAATCCTTCTGTAGGTACCTCTCTATTTTGTGCATACTGGCTACGCACCGTAAATAATGGAACAGGTAATTCTTTTTCTCTCCAACAGATAATTTTCACTTCGGGTAACGATGCTTTTTGAGAACGTCACGGTTTTATGGTGCTTCCGAGAAAATTGTTAAGTTTTATTGGTATGTTGAATTGGTTTTGATAGGTTGCGTTATCAAAAGAATATTATGTCTTTCAGATAAATCATTTTGACTATATCTTCCTTATGGATAGTCATGTTCATTTGTTATGACTGTGCTAGATACTAATAAGGCTTCTACTCAGCCTATCGCAGTCCACTGCTGGACATAGACCTCTCCCAGGCTGCGTCATAACACCCTGTCCTCAGCCTTCCGCATCCAATCTGTCCCAGCTACCTTCATAAGGTCATCGGTCCATCTAGCTGGGGAGCGTCCCACACTACGCTTGCCGATACGCGATTAATACGGCTTATCATCTTCAAAATAAATACTAAAGCTAGGGTTTCCTAAGACTATGGTGGCCGCCACATAGCGTCTGCAATATACCGTCGTATGAAAGTAATTTGGTGTGAGCGTTTTTTGCTACCGTAAAGTCAAACCCCGCTGCCACAATTTTCATGACGGCCACTGCTATGGTAGAAAACCGAAGCTGTAGTAAATGATTTGTTCCTAAACGTTTTTCTACCGAGCGCGTCATATTTTACCACGACGATTACTTCTGTAGAAATGATTTTATCGATTCTTGCTATCATCCCAAAATAATTCTGTTCCCCATATTCTGTTGCTATGATAAACACCAAAGAAATACGAATACAGCCCTAATTCTCCTATCAAGGCATAGAATTACACAATGTTGCCTGAGGCAGTCTGATTGCGACTATTCAACTAATTGGGTAACCTGACGGACGTTAGCAACAATAGTAATTAATTAGTTACGTATTCAATACGTTGACAGACTGATGTTCTGATTGGAATTCGGTTTTCTGCATGAATTTTAGGATCGTAGTACGACCGCCCATTTGCATTGTGCTGTACTGAAAAGTGTGTTGTGTAAGTCATAATATTTTGTAAATAATAAACAAATAGTCATTGCGAAACTGGATTATTCGAATCGAAATCGAACACACTTTTAGCTAAAAAGACAGACTCATTTCTAACAGTCAACATCTTCCGTTCCCAACATTTTTCCTAGAAACGTATACCTACAGCTACACGAACAAAAATAAAAACCTTCAATTCCCGATAGGTTATCGACAAACGCTAAAACAGATGAGTAATGGAATATTATTTTTCCATCTTCGTCGTGATAAAGACGTTTAGCATCGGGGTTACCATCACTTGCCGTCAAAATTCAGTATTGAAGCAGTCTTGGTTGCGTTAACGGCTTCGTAATGGTGTTTTTTATGTTTTTTTTCCACCATCAACAGTGCCTAAAGCTCTATTGTTCCACGCAGCGTGATTTATACCCGTCAGAGATGTATAAGGTGTTTAGAGATGCGCTAAAGTGGATTTAGACGCGTTCTCTGTGAAATGATGACAGTTTATTACCCAGAATGATGTGGGGTACGGACTTGATATTCTGACTTATGGGGTTTTGTTTATTTGAATATGTGTCGTTGTTATTGAGGTGAGCCTCTGTTCGAGGGCCGTTTCAATGACTTAGAGCCGGTGTTTCTGTGAAAATCTAATCGTGAAAACTAAATTGAAGTGAGCTGTCATCCCACCTAATGCTAGGGATACACTATATTGACAGCTCACTTCACCTAAGGTTTCATTTTTACAGCTGCCGATCTATTCTGTAAAAATCTCACCGTGCGTCAAGCTTGGGTGAAGTGAGTTTGAAGTGAGATGTCTATGGTTTCAATCCCTAGCATTTGATGGAATTACAGCTTACTTTCGGCTCACTTCACCTCGGACTTCCCGGTGACATTTTTATAGAATTGACCAGCAGGCGGGTTACTGTCCGTTTTTGTACTTATGAATATTAAAAGTAAATTAATGTGTGAATAAATACATTTAATATTAATATATTAAATGCTAAAACTTGGAAAGAACGGACAAATCGTGTAGAGACTTCAGGCGGGCTTATTAATGATGTAATGATCGGCATTAGGCCAATATTTAGAAGCCCAAAATACGACTTGGCATAGAAATCTAATCTGTCATACATCACAAAGCTTCATTAATAGACAATTGCCGCCCTGTATCGTTCTTGTATCCACATCTGTGATCATTATCAAATCCAGATTTTCCGAAACCTAACGCTTTATCATTACAATTGTTCACATACACATAAAACACTTTTACATCAAACGTCGATAAGCCGTCACAATTTATAACAATATGATGTTTACTGTCAATTCATTGTGCATACGTAAATATGTTGGCTATAAAATTTATTGCTTCTTTGCCATTCGTTGTGATTTTATTGTCCTGTTAGTTTCTGTGCTCATAAAGTCTGTAAAAGGGCTGATTCTTTTTACGTCTCCTCCTCTTATATACACGCACACAGGCTTGTGAAAACTCATCCCACCATTTGTACACCAACGGGCTTTGGTAAATGTTTGCTTGGCTCGATATTGCACGCCACATGACGCTTTTTGCTCTCTACTCTAGCCACCGACGGCTGTTTGAAATCATGTCCTGTTTACAAAGATAACTTTCCTCTCGAATGGCACGGTTACATTAGTCGTGCGACTGTTTTGCGTCCGGGGGGCGAAAAACTAATTTGTGCGCGATACGTAATGTACGTACTTTGTTTTGGTCAATATATTATAAACTAAACGTTTCTGAAAACAGCCTTTTTCGGTTTCCTTCTCTAACATACTCTTCTCACTAAATTTTTTTGAGAATTTTAATCTTTTGCGTTATGAAGTGAAGTGAAGGGTCCCGTGGCTAAATAATAACAGGCGCACAGGTCGATCGATCAGGTTAAGCTACGCTTGCCACGGTTGGTCCGTGGATGGGTGACCATCTTTACATACCGAGACCCCTCCGTGCCTCGGAAGCACGTTAAGCCGTTGGTCCCGGCTGTCATTCGTAGATCTTTGACAGTCGTTACGGGTAGTCAGAAGCCCGAAAGTCTGACAACCAGTCTTACCTAGGGGTATCGTATTACCCAGTAACTGGGTTGTGGAGGTCAGATAGGCAGTCGCTCCATGTAAAATACTGGTATTCAGCTGCATCCGGTTAGACTGGAAGCCAACCCCAGCATAGTTGGGAAAAGGCTAGGCAGATGATGACGTTATGAAGTGAAGTGGCAGTGGGCAGGGTACATTGCTCGCAGAACAGATGGCCGATGGGGCCGCTTGGTTCTGGAGTAGTGACCGCGTACCGGAAGACGTAGCGTTGGATGGCCTCCCAGAAGGTGGACCGACGACCTTGTGAAGGCCGCAGGAACCCGTTGGATGCGAGAAGCACAAAGCCGGTCGAAGCGGAGGTGCTTGGGGGAGGCCTATGTCCATCAGTAGACGTCTTTCGGCTGAAATAATGACGTTATGAATACTTCTGAATCCGTTTTTTTTATATATCTTCTATAACAGTGTTGTCTATTTAGCAATGAAATGCCATGACGTGAAATATTTTTGGTCTTGCGCTACTATTTTATAGTTAAGAACATAATATATCCAACGAAGCTGACAAATACACGCTTATGGCTCATGAGACATCGGCAGGAATTTTAGCCATGAAAGAATAAAGGTGCGTCCACACCGAAGTTAATTTTTGTGGCAAAGAAGCAACGTTTGCAAGTATTAGTGGGCAGCGACGGATACAAAAAAGTTATTTATGAACCATACAAAATGTTGCTCTTATGAGTAACAGGGTGTAAGGTTCACTCATCGTCCATGAAAAAGCGAGGATCCTCCGACCAGACAGATGGGTGTTGTGTTTGGTGGGCAACTGCCCGACGTTTGATATCGGTATGTTGTATATATGCTAGTGGCGCGCTAAACTCTGCTTGATACAGGATTTTATGTGACGTCAGTGTGATGCGTAGTTTGCATGTGGCGATGTAGATGCCGCCACATCTGCCGCCACACTCTACAAAAAGTAGCTTCAGTGTGAATGCATCTTACAGTCTAAGGAGTAATGATAATTATTTTTGCTTGATCAGTAAACCTCGATAGCTATATACATAAGCTCAAACTAAAACCTTAACAGTAATAATGACAAAAGTTTGATTGCACGGACGTCAAAAGTGACACGTTTCCTGCTTGCAACGTATAGCACTTGTATAGCACGCAAGAAATTTCAATAAATTTGAATTTAAGATTACCAACTTGTATGAGCGTTCAATATTGATTAAGAATGGATACCGACGAATCTGTAGTAGACGAAAAGCCTATCGAGGATGTTTGGAGAGCTCCCGAATATGAATCTTCTGAATCAATAGATTCTCTAGAGGGTTATATAGAACCCGAACCCGAAGACTCCCCAAAGCTCAAGTTGTTGAAGGAGGGTCTCTATAGTCCTGGCAGCGGAGAAATATGTGCCAAGTATATATCTGCGTCAGCTAGCTCGGTGTTAAGACATCCTTACTATGATTATGCAAGTATTAAAAACCCAGGCATAGAGAAAGCGCTATTGTTTCCAGGTATGCAAAGAGGGACAAGGGCAGGAAGAAGAAGAAGATAAAGGCGCTCCCTCACCTGGAGCAGCATTCGCGTGTAATGTAACGTTACAGAGTCGAGCGTTACATCAGTGAGGGAGGAAAATCGAGCATTACAGCGCGCACCTTGTTATGATACAATGTACATATAATACCTTGATACAACTTGTAACATCAATGCGCTCCAATTGTAATTTGTCCGGCGGGGCGCGGAGCGCTCCCCACCCCGCAATCTTTAATGTTACATTAAATGATAAATGATAAATGATAAATGATTTATTTTCTGTAAGTAGGTTTGTACAAACACTTTTACATGTCAATCATATTTTTTAAACTAGATGAGGTCGGCGTTTCCTATCTGACTACTCTGAGAAGAAAGGCCGAAACAAACTCAGAGGTCACAGTCTCTTTTAAAGTCCAGACATAATCTTGGTCAGATCATGTGAACACCATGTAGATTGGTGTCTGAAATGGTCTTTTGAGTAAAGAACCACACAGATTGAGCGGGCCTGTCCAGTCAGTGCACGCATTTGTCAAAAATCGTGCAGCTCAACTCAGAACTTGAGGAGCCTTACGATTCGACGAACAATACCAATGAAAGGACATTTGGGTAGGCCGCATAAATGACTCAAACTGCCAGATCATGATTAAAACTAACTAAGAAGGAAAACCGAAAAAAAGAAATGACCCACATAGTCTTCACACTCACAGTAATAATAATAAAAATAAGTTACTTTACAAAGTAAATATCCATGTCATTGTTTATATAAAATTCATCAATGTCAATGTGTATATAAAAATCCAGATATAATCTTTGAGGACCATGTAGATTGGTGTCTGAAGTGGTCTTTTGAGGAAAGAACCACACTGAGTGGACCAATTACACGCGAATGCTTGTCAGTTAGGGAGGTAGTATTGTAATGTAATGCTCAAAATCGAATTTGAAATGTTACATTACAGGCGAATGCGCCTGGTGAGGGAGCACCTTTACAGGGTCATGTATTTCACGCGTATTACACGCATTTGAGGCTCCCACCGGCTGGATGGATTTTAATATATGAAGTGACTATCGACTCGCCTAGGTCACGCAATGGTTTTATAATGGCTAGGTTTTGTGTTTATGAAACCAAAATGGCGGATTTGAGACGTCATTATGTAACGTGTTAGTACCATGACCGTGTGGGGTATTGCCAAGAAGAAGTAAGTACTTTGTTCGTTTTAGTAAAACCACTTATGAGCTGGATAGTAGGTATATAATTTTGTCATCGTCACCACCCCACCAAATCCCAATTTAATTGGCATCAGCGCATGTACTTCTCTTAGTATTAAATAATAATGGATTATGTTACTTTGCACATATTATCTGGTTTTCCATAAGATGCATTTTCCTACAAACAATACTTAATACGCTATTTTTATATAAAATTCTCTCTCTATTTTGTGTTGTTTAATGTGATGAAAGTTGGCAATAAAATTGTTGAGGCGGACGTGCACATGGCCGTTTAGAGACGTCCAGAGGCTCAAACTTTCAGCTGGCCATCCCATCCGCGAGGGATCTCATAAATATTAAACAGCACGCCAGTTCAACGCAACACTTTTATTTCGAACATGTATTTGACGCGTATTTCGTGCTCATATCATCTGCATATTCAAGGATGAAAAACTGTGATGTCAATCAAAAAACGCTGGTTTTTTGCGCTTGTCCAAATTGGATAAAACGAAATTTGGAGGCACAAAGCGTTGGAATATTGAGGCTTTATGCTATATCAGGTTTTATGAAAAACCTGATATTTAACTTATGGAAGTTACTGGTTCTGTTACACGGGTGAAAAATTATATATTTTATCACTCTTTGTAAAAAATTATATATTTTATGTCTGTAATTTATATGGTGTATATAATAAAGAGTATTCTATTCTATTCTAATAAGGGAAAGAATTAACTAATAAAATTGAGCACAAACAATTTTGCTAAAACTGAGACCTGCAGGGTAGTTGTGAAACACACTATAAGTACGAATGACAGAATGAATTTTTGACAGTTCAACATGATTCATTGCGTTATTTACGTTGTTGAGAAGATTTTTTTTCGAGCATATAAAGCAATGCATTAGCAATATCCTTCAAAATGATTGATATTGTGATTGATAGTGTGTTACTCAATTAGGGGGGGTGCAGGTTTTTCTGTCAAGGTTTGTGCATGTTTGTGGAATAGTGTTATGTCTAAAAGAAGTTACAAGTTGTAGCAGAGGGAAGAGGTGAGAAGAACTATCAAATTAATTGGTTATTTCTGCCACAACCCATAGTAAAATTTATATAATTGTTGTTTTAAATTAGGTAAATGACACTAATAATATTTATAACATAATGTTTGGATTTTAAAAGAGTCCACGACCTCTGAATTTGTTTCGGCATTTCTTCTCAGGGATTAGTCATCTAGGAAATGCCAGCGCCATCTAGTTTTTAAAATAGTGTCGTATAAAGTGTCTTAAAATATCTACTTAGTTTTCTACGCGCGGTGCGGGCTTTTTAGGAAATGATAAATAATAAAAAGCGGTTCTTCTTCTCACGGCGCGTACCGGTAGAAGGTTCTTCTCTTAGGAGCCCTGACCACCGGTAGCCTGGACTTTGTTCCCGATACCGGTAAGCTACTATTTTGTACATTTTTAAAATGTTTTATGAAAATACTAAAAAATGTAAATTATATGTAGACATATAAATGAAATCTATTTTTATGGTTTATTTGAAACAGCCGGTCGATTCTGGTAAAATTTCACCGTGATAACTAAGGTGACGTGAGCTTAGAGTGAGCTGTGAGTCATGCTGATGCTAGCATCAGCATGACTCACAGCTCACTCTAAGCTCTCTCTCTCTCGGATTGACTCTATTGACGACTCACTCCACGCTCACTTCACCCAAGTTTTCACGGTGAGATGGTTACAGAATCGCACGGCGGTTATAGGTTTACACATTGACAAAATAAACGAAAACAACTGCAAAAATAAATTACAAAGCTGTCAGCGAACCATTTTCACCTCATGAATAACCTTATTTTTTCCCCATCAGGAGCAATCCAACTGATCCGTGCACTCCGTCATAGTAATGCTCTTGTGGAGCTAAACCTGTCTTACACCTGCCTCTGTGTGGGGGTCGAAATTGGGGCCTTACTGCGCATAGAAACATTGAAGGTGCTGGATATTAGCCATAACAGGTAATGTACCTGCAGTGCTATTCTGTAAAAATCTCACCGTGAGAACTTAGGTGAAGTGAGCTGTCATTAGGGATTAACACTATTAACACTGCTCACTTCAAGCTCACTTCTCTTATGATTTCATGGTGAGAATTTTACAGAATCAACCGGCTGATGAGTATTCGTTTAAACATCAACAAAGGCTTGCGTCAAGTGCGAGTCGGACTCGTGCACAGAGGGTTTCGTACAAATTTGTAGGTATGTAACTACAAATTTACAGTTTTCAGATTTTTTTCTTTACTTGTGCTACATGACATTGCTTCTTCCCGAATTTCATGATTCTAGGTCAACACAAGATTTTGGTGCCCTTGCGGGTGTCAAAATATGCGGCATAAACGGAACATAAACGCCCCTATCTTTTGATTGCGTTTACTTAGAAGTTTGACATGACTGTGATTCCGAAGATCGTGTTCTGCTTATTGGCAACGATCACCATATTATGTCAGAGCCACTTAGTATTCAGATTGAGGCTTTTCTTGCCTTCTTAAAAGATTTATCAGCTCCGTTGCAATTGATCTGTCATTAATCAAGCTTGTAGTTATTTCCACCAGCTTCCATAAAACGATGCTTATTACCACAATTGAAAACGTTCGTTTCTACGCCTCAGTCTTGAATTAAAACTGACAGTTTAAATACTTTCCGTTTCTTATCATTGTGCCCATGTTATAAAGTTACATTGGCAGTATCCACAGAGCATGGAAACGCCGCGACGGCTGCATCCAGAGACGGCAGATAAAATTCGGCAGGTAAAATGTTGTCGGCCGTCTGCTTAATTTTCATAACTTCTGTTACGGACTGCCATTCAAAGAAAGAAGATACGTTTATTTGAGGTATACATGACGCAGAGAAAGAACACAAGCATAAAGGCTCGTACAGACAGGCGCGACCCGATGGTGCGACGCGATTCTGCGATATATATCCGTACAACAATTTCTATGGAAACGCGCGCGACAATTCACACAGGGGCGACCTGTCGCGCCGCAGTATGGTTGCGCCGCGACTCCAATAGGAACATTTTGTATGGCGACGCGGTGATATCGTGGTAGCGGCCGCGATTCGCGTCGCTCTAGTGTGAAAGGTGTTGCGGCGCGATAATATCGCAGAATCGCCCCGCGCCACGTCGCGCGACGAGTCGCACCAGTCTGCACGAGCCTTAAAAAGGGCAAAATTAGGGAAAATTTGCGTCACATTCATGCAAAATGGTTATCGCTCAGCATAATGCGATGACCCTATACGAGACAGAGCCCCAGCGCTGGTCTTCAGCGACAGCTGGTATTGATGACCTCAACCGCCAAACCCATCAGTTTCTATACATCACTGGTGTCGTAGTGCGAGTAAATGGTGACGCACTTTGTTTGTATAGAAATCGTTAAGAATATCGGTCTAGCAGCGGCCGCCGAGACGTTTCCGTGTTCTGTGGAAGTAACGAAGAAGCATGAGATCCGTTTCCCTATTAACTGTAAATGAGACAAAATTATGTCTATTTCGAGAGAGACACTTACCTTAGAGGTAAATAAAGACGTTAAAAGAATGACGCGTCAAACGATGCCCGTAAATTATTGTCACTTTGTGTATTCTGACCTTAATTGAAGACGTTTCAGGGATGGTTTGTTTATGCGAAGTAATAATCAGGATGTCAAACCCCCGGTGCTTTCGTGACAAACAACTCGAATTTAACGTGTCGAGTTATTCTCATAATCATCTCCTTTGTCATAGAGATTGGTGGTTGGGAGTTCTCTACTGGGGAGTTTGTTGCGCTACTTCTTCTTACCAGTTAAAGCACTAAGAAGTGGTGAATAGCGTTGCGGGGGACTATCTTATGTAATTTTGACGTTCGAAAATTCCAGCCCAATTTGAATAAATGACTTTTGATTTTGATTAATGTTTAACTAAAGTTGTTGTGGCTTGAGAAAAGCAGTTCTTCAAAATGCTCCAATCACCAACACACAGACGATGACTAGCAACTGTAGCAAACTAAAAAGGCACAGTAGACATTAACAACCTTTTTCATTGCTAGTGATTTTGATTTTACTATAAGATGCTAGCAAGAAACATTTCAAGACAAATTCGAATTGAGGTTTTCAGATCTCAATTTTATGAAATATAACTTTCAGTGAACATTTAGGCGGGTGCCTTAACGCGCTGAAACTCGATCCAGCCGGTCGATTCTGTAAAAATCTCACCGTGAAAGCTTGCGTGGAGAGCTGTCAGTGTCATCCGACTGATGTTAGGGCTTGACCAAGCATACATTTACAATCATAATCGAGATTTTAATAATATTCTTATGCTAATTCTATTGATCATTTTATATAATTCAGCGTTGTTATTAACCCAAATAGAAGAAATATCCGAGTGTTTTAAGTCATCGAGTGCTAACGGTGTGCCTGGCTGACGGACCATAGAATTTAATCCCACGTAGTTTCTATGGCGTGATCACTTCACCCGACTCACGGAATGTCGTAAATCGTCTAGGAAAAAAAAAGAAAGAAAAAAAAACATCAATCGAAGCAATCACCCATGCAATCAATGCATCTTTGCCAACGCAGTGGCAGTTTATTGATGCCCTTCTTAAAGAAATCAGCTGGACGGGAGGCAACAAATTCTTCAAAGGCATTTTGCCTCTCGGTTATTGAATTTATCCAAATTCTGGAAAAAGTAGTAGTCTGTAGGCGCAAGGTCTGGTAAGTAGGGCGGATGACGGAGAGCTTCCAACCCCAGTTCTTGCAACTTGGAGACCGTCTGCTGTGCAGTATGAGGTCACGCGTTGTCGTGCAGGAGCAGCGGAGACGAGCGATTGACCAATGCTGGTTGGAGATGTGCCAGCTTCTCCATCATTGTGTTCAGTTCTTCACAGTACACATCTGCAGTAATGCTCACCCCGTTTGGTAAGAAGCTGTGATGAATCACACCGGCGCTAGACCACCAAAAAGCGACCATCACTTTTCTAGGGGTAAGTTTTCGTTTAGGGCATTGTTTAGGTGCTGAACCAGGATCCAACCAACTTGCTGAGCGCTTGCGGTTATCAAACAGAATCCATTTTTCATCGCAGGTAACAATGATGTTCACAATTCCTTCATTTGTGTGTCTGTTGAGCAGTGCAAGGCACGTCTCAACGCGTACTTCGCGTTGGCGATCATTGAGTTCGTGGGGCACCCATTTGTCAAGATTTTTTACCTTGCCAATTTGACGCAAATGGACCAATATTGTTTTGACGCTAACGTTGAAAGCTGCTGCTAATTCAGCCGTAGATTGTGTATCATCAGCTTCCACAATCGCCTTTAATTCGTCACTGTCGACCAAAGTCTTCGGACGACCGCAAGGTTCATTTTTCAGGTCGAAATTTCCAGAACGGAAGCGAGCAAACCAATAACAGGTGGTGCGTTGGTTTGTAGTGTTAGCTCCGTAAACGTCGTTGATGTTGCGTGCCGCTTGTGCCGCGTTGCTGCCACGACGGTACTCATATTCCATAATTACTCGATTTTTTAACGTATCCATGATGACGAAAAATATTGAAATGCGATGAAAATGTAACACTAATCAATAAACAAATGACTACTGTTGGAAACAAAATTCCATGTTTTTAAAAACAAAAATTAATTAATATTTTTATTTTTCATAATTTTTTTTAACAAAAATTATTTTGATTTGAAATGGCCAGTACTGCAGAACGGCAATTTCATAGGTAAAGACCTAATATTAAAAAGACAATTTTTTAGGTCACGCTGATTTTATTTTTTTATTATAGACACAATAACTAAAGTTAATAATGCACATTTGGCTCGTCCTAAGCGAATCCATTTGTTCTGAGAAAGGTAATTTAAACAGATAATATCGCCGTAGTCCTTGTGTTGGAAGGAAAATTAGTTGTCTTTACTTAGAAGTAGGGTATACAGAACAATCCGTTGTTATCTTAAGTTTTATCGTTCGTACTGAAATATTTAATTTGTTTCTGTAAAGTGAAAGCCCCCGCACAGGAAGCGTGACATTTTATGGCGACATTAAAGTAACTACCGCGATTAAGTACACACATGCGGCACGCGTCAACGGTAGAGTCAATCCATCTACAGCTGCTGTCGACAACGTGCTACTTGTGTATTTGAGCCACAAGCAGCACGTTGTGGACGGCAGGCGTCAACGGGTGACGACGGCTGCAGTTGCCTCTGCCAATGACGTGTTCCATACGTGTTTATGCACACTAAGTTATAAAGCTAGAGAACGTGGAGATCAATCTGACATCTCGTTTCTTTTGTGTGAAGCAAAGACATCGTATGCCTGCAAATGAAAGACATTTCACTTAAAGCGTAAGTAACTAGATCTTTATTTTGGAACCGGTCAGATCGGTTGGCTCTCAAAACGGTGAAGGAAAACTGCATCAAGGCATCTCCTAGAACCAAAACTTCGAAGACATGTAAGATCTACCAACCCGCAATGGGTCCGCGTGGTAGATTACAGCCCACAACCCTCTCAAAGACAGGAGGCCTGTGTCCTAGCAGTGGAAACAATATAGACTGATTAGCTGACCGGTCATTTACAACAACTTAACCTTTGTATCGCTAAAACATTGCTTCACTCGGCACTCACTGCAACGAAAAAATTGTTTCTATGCAACATAAAGAGTTCTCAATGAAACATTTTGTAAACATAGACGTGATAAAAAAATTGATGCTAAAAATACGTCAATTTACGTCAGGTGCTGACTAATTTAACAGGACTAAACTAATATTTATCTTCTGTCCTTTTCTTAATGATATTTCATTAAGAAAAGGACAGAAGATAAAGGAAGAAGGTTTCCATTGAAAGAAAAAGGTGCACTGAAATACAATTTAGTATAGTTTGTGAACAAGTGGATCGGTTCGGTACCATTAATTTATCCCCATGCCTCCATTTTAGTCCATGAAATACGACGTACAATGCACCCCTAGCTAGACAAATCAACAACTCGAAACACAGCTCAAGTAACAAACAACAGTTAATTATTCCAATACGACCTACAACGCACATCTGCGCTTATCAACCGCGTGTCGATAGCCAAAGCGTACAGTTTGGAAAACGCCACCGCGCCACCGCCCTCTGGTGGAAATTGATTGCACATGACATGACGTAACACGCTGTGGACAGCGCGATGATGTTAGAACTACGCTTCGATATCACGTGACCGCAGCAAAGGCACTCAAATGCTTTGAGGTACTTCAATTAGTATCCAATTGATACTTTGGATAATTAGTTTATTTAGTGTATGGGCTTGTGTTTTATCGTTATAATATTATCTTGTATGATTTTAGTTGCTACTTAGTCTACTTATGAAGGCTTGGTGACATTTTGTAATGCAGTCTTTGGGTTAATTTCTTATCACGCTTTTGGTTTTAATAAAATAAAGATTTGCATTGCATTTTATTGCGTGGATATTGCTACTTACTCGTATCTTAAAAATAATTGTATTTGTTACATCTAATGATTAATTTTTGTGTGCATTATTTTTCTATACCTGTTAGTATTTAGTTACCTATAATCATAGAGCCGATATTAGATATGGTAAATTTTAAGAGCCCGTAGACATAACATAAACATCACGCCTTAAATCCCCGAAGGGTAAAACAGAGTTGATAATATATTAGACTCAAATTTCTCCAGTTAAAGTCCCATATGGACCCACATGGTCCCATATGTACATAAAGGGGCGACCCTATTGCCATTAAAGCCAGAAGTTTCTTTAGAAAAATGATTAGATTTTCTATTTTTTTTATTTAGCTTACACTATCCCACTGATGAGCAAAGGCCTCCCCCAAATGCTTCCGTGCATGCTTTCCAGCGCCAGCCACCTCGATCCAACCCTTGCGGTGCGCGTCCAGGTTGTACACCCATCTCTCCACCACATTAGGATTATCTTTCTTCAAAGATGATGAACAAAACCAATACGTGTCGTACATAATAGTAAGAGCCAGTGAAAAGAAAAATACCGCGCACACGAAGCCGTTACTTTTAATTTGCGACGTAAGTGCATGCTGCCTTAAAAGATTAAAGACCAGACGCTGTGGCTCTAATTACTCGTACTTTCAGTACAAGTGGGCTAGGAGATGCTCCGGTACTGAGACGGTATGTATACAATATGAGGTGGTTCGTGTCTTGAGTTGGAGGAGCAAGAATTTTGATTGGTTTTTGGCGTGTAGATAAAATGTTAATCATAATTAGGGGATGCAATCTCGTTCTCGCGAGATCTCGGCCTTTTTTAGCGAGATTGATCTCGCTTACTACTGCAGTAGGTATGTCTCCTTCTTTCATACTTTTAGTCGTCATCTCAATAGTCACACCGTTTTGAGCCTCATCTTTCGCGTTCGTTCCATTCTTTGGTCAATTATTAAGCGTGATTAGATATTAATTTAAAGTTCGATGTAACTTAACCAACAAACAATCGTACCAGCATGTCGAATTCTGTAAAAATCTTACCTTGAAAACTTGCGTGGAGTGAGCTGTCAGTGTCATGCCACTGATGCATAGGGATTGACCAAGCAAACATTGGCAATCATAATCGAGATTTTAGTCATATTTTTTGTGCTAAAAATATTATTAAAATCTCGATTACGATTGTAAATGTATGCTTAGTCAATCCTTAGTATCAGGTGTCACACACTGACAGCTCACTCCACACTCACTTCACCTAAGTTTTAACCGTGAGATGGTTTATAGGCACTCAAAAAAACCTTTTCTGTTTTTTCGAACACTATCCTTTATGTGCCCTTAACCCCATCTCTCCGCAACTGCAAGACGTATACTTCAAGGTAAGAGTATTATTATCGCTAGTTGGCTACGCGTCAATGAAGGTAGTTTAGCGATCTGTCTCGTCTAGACGGCAGTTGATTGGCTGGCCGCGTGTTGTGGACACTGTCAATTAAGTCCCTGCACTTAATCAACGTTATGCCTGCACAGACATTGTTCACGGTGGCCTTGTCTGTACTGACCGCTTGGAAGTGACATAGAAGAAGCGTTTATGTTCGAACTGATATATAATCATTATGTATAATCTGATTCAACGCTGATTCTTTGGGCTAAAAAGCCTTTCGGTCACTTACCCCATTGACAGCGATGCGGACGAATTTTTTGATGCCCAATGAGCTCCTGCCTTTTTCTTTATATATATTTTTTTTGTTATATACTTGTATAATATAATATTTGTATATTTTTTAGTATTCATTAAGTATTAGTTGTTATTTGCTTAGTTATTATTTTAATTTACAGAAATAAATAATAATTCAATTCATAACAATTTAATGTACTTAATTCAATTCTATTACAATAAGTCATACACAATAATAACATAATTAAATGAACAAATTACATAAAATAACAAATTTAAAATGAAGTAAAAGCTACCTACTTACTGCTTTTTTGTTGGGTTAGTAGAAAATATAAAAACACCTTTACAAAATGATACTAACGAATACAAAGATATTCCACTAACATTTCACAACAAATTAACCGGCTTTAATGCAATAACGCCATGCGAAAACCTACATCACACAGACACAATTATCTTGATACATTTAATCTAAAAAAATATCCTGCAAGCATCAAGATAACCTCGCTATAAGCATTCAAATCGTAAAGGATCTTCTTTTAGTATCATAAAGCTATTTCTTTCCCCACATTTAGCTAAAATGAGCTGTGAATGGAGCATAAAGTCCCGAGATATTTTCAACAGTAAACTCTGAAACTATATTATTTTCATAAAAATGTGAGATTCACTTTAAAATTTAAATAACTGCTATAGAATTTTAACGAGTTAGTATGAGACAGTGGCCTTTGGAGTTGCTAGTGGTTCTGCTAAGAGTAATTATGCTGGATCTGTTGGAAAAGGGGGTAAAACTGGACATAATCCGCACCTCAGTCTGCTTCAATTAACAACTGGTATCATTTAGCTTGAGGCTTCAAAAACAGCGGAAATTATGGTGTTTTTTTTTTTCAAATCGATATTTTGTATTATATAATCGATAGGTTTTTATTTTCTTGTTCGTTCTCAATCTATGGATGTCTTAATTGCTTATTTAGAGTAAAAAGGATGATCGTAAATTATTAAAACATCCCATGGGCCTAGCAGAAACACGCGGATTAGGTAAATGTAACGTAAATTTGAACGATTTTAAAATTGAAAATACTCGTTTCGCACATAATATTTATTAAGTTTTACGTCTTTATACCTTTGACACAGAACATATAATACCTTTGGGTGATACTAATTGTGCTTGCCGTATAAAGTGGGGCACCATTGTATGGAAATTATACTCACGCTGTACAGAAATAAAATAGGGTGGAATAGACAAATTAATGTCTCTAGTGTACGATAGTATGGGTTTCATTAGTGTGGGTCAATCAACCAACCAATCAACTCAGCCTATCGCAGTCCACTGCTGTACATAGGCCTTGGCTGGGCATAGGCATAGTGTGGGTACTGTATTTTAAGTAAAAATTTTTGTATTGGGAAAAATTTAAATTTATAACACATTCAACGCGGCAAGCTTCTGACAGAGTTTGCTCGTCCGTGTCCCTTATCAATCCCGTATTCCGTCCAAAAAAAAAAAATATACCAAATTAAACGAGGTAACTTAACAAGGTAAAACTAGTTTGGTTTTTGTACGCAAGTTTCCAAAAACCCGATCAGATTACGCCCAATTACCTTTAAACCAATATACTGTAGGGTAGTTACATTTTTTATTAAAAAGTCGTTCCAATTTACGTTACGTTTACTTCGCGCGTTCCTGCTAATGCCTCTGCTCAATCAATCTGCCTAGGATTTTCCCAATGTTATTGTCTTCGTCTATTTGGAACCAACGGCTTAATGTGCATTCCGAGGCATGGAGGGGTCTCGATATGTAATGGATGGTCACCCATCCAAGAATCGGCCGCGGCAAGCGTAGCTTCACCTTCGATCGACCCATGCGTCTGTTATTATATAGCCGCTAATGCCTCTGCTATTGACATGAATTTATGCCTAAATCCCATCTTTTTCATTATCAGCGTAAACACTGCAATCATTTTCTTTACCGCTCCTCTAGAAGCCGCTTACCTATAGCTATTCATTGTACACAGGAAATTAAGCCCTTTGTCGTTCGTTCATCTGGCTTTTAAGATTCATTTTTGCTTGCGTGCCTCGGAAACTGCCACTTCTCGGTAACATTGCTTACCTTGCTAATGGACATAATTGAAATATAGACTCTATTGGAAACTAAATATGGGCTGTTTTCCTGTGTTTTGTGAGGTGTTGCATATTCTTTTCCCGTTGGTGAAGTCCAGTGCATCGCCGTGGAGATACGACCCGCTGCGCTGTTGTTGTGCACTTAAAGTAGATATTATAGGGTTCGTACTCGGTTGTGGTTAGGTGTAGTATTACATTTTGTGTGTACCTGAGAAATCTATTGCTTTTATTTTAGTCACAAACTAAAATAAAAGCAATAGATTTCTCAGGTAAAAAAATTTTTAGTGTCGTGAAATGAGAAAAAATAATGCAATGCTTTTTTGGTTTAGAAAAATAGTATTTTTGCTATCATTAAACACATTAGCGAAACCAGGATTACGAAAAAAAAAAAAATTGTTTTTGTTTTAAATAACTGACAGAGTCTTTATTTCACTAATAGAATCGATATGCAGAGACATAATTACATTTTTTTTTATCAGTTTGTTAGATTTTTGTATATTTATTCAACCTGTCAACCCTAAGGCACTCTGGCGCTGCACGAACGCAAGTGACTCGGCTCGTTTTTCAGTCCGGTGCACATTACTGCCCGCGACTGTACTACAAACAACATTAAACTTTTTATCTCTGACTGTACCTGTCTGTCTGATAGTACAAACTCCATCTGCAGGCTGCTGCAAGGATTTCGGCATATTTTTATTTATGTACTAGTAAACCGCACGGTACTTCGCACGGTTTATTTTTTGTACTCCACGAAACAGCACAGCGCAGAACACAGCGCTGCGCACAGTGTTTTGGGTCCTCTATAGCACAGCATCATGCCGAGTGCCTTCTTCTCATAGTCAGGACGTGCAGCTGTCGACTATTTCTGTTTTGTGCTCGTGATTATAGATCTAGTTATTCTGTTTTTATTTTTCTTCGACAAGTAAACTGACTTTATGAAACAGTCACTTTAGAATACATACTTACATAAACAGCGTGTATCAGAAAGTTGTGGTCATATTTAACATTTGTATTATTTTTGTTTTTTTATATATATATATAGTATAAAACAAAGTCGCTTCCCTGTCTGTCTGTCCCTATATATGCTTAGATCTTTAAAACAACGCAACGGATTTTGATGCGGTTTTTTTTAATAGATAGAGTGATTCAAGAGGAAGGTTTATATGTATAATACATGCATAATATAGTAGAGGAACACTGATAATTTTAGAGGTTTCTAATGTGATGTCGTAAGTAAACACATTTTTTTGCGCTTAAATTGTAAACGCTGGCTGAACCCGTCGAGATAGATCAAAATAATGTACTACAGTATTGTACACCTTAATAAGGTCTACAAAAAATTCCGCGATGGTACATATCTATCTCTTAGGGATAACCCACAATAACCATTTTTTATCCTATACTTTTTACGAGAAATAATGGCTTTAAAATTATCAGTGTTTCTCCATTGCACCCGTGCGAAGCCGGGGCGGGTCGCTAGTTTATAATATATAAATATATACAAATTCAAGGAAGAGAGATGTTGAGATGACTCTACGCTATTTATTTTGAAAATAACTCTGCAATTTCCGCTTAAATGCATACCGTCTAGTGGCCGTCCTGCCGGTCGATTCTGTAAAAATCTCACCGTGAAATCATAAGTGAAGTGAGCACTTAATAGTGTTAGTCCCTTTCGAATGACAGCTCACTCCACGCTCACTTCACCCAAGCTTGCACGGTGAGATGGTTACAGAATCGCACGGCTGATATCAAGAGGAAGCGTATTCCAAAGTAGAATGGACTGAATATGAAAGGAAGAATGTACAAAGTCAGAAGTATGAGAAGGACAGAGTACGAGAAGGTTATTAGAAGAACGCAGATTCTTAGCATGAGAAGAACATAGATATTGGAAGTGAGAAACGAGATAAGAAGTAGGAGTGGGAGAGTTGAGAAGGGAGAAAAGCGTGGTCAAAGCGCGCAAACTATTTTTTTTTTTTTTTTACCTTTTGTGTATTTGGTAGCGAAAGTTGCTTAGAATGACGTGTAGAGTCACACCCTTGACGGATGCAGGTAAGTAATTCGCCACATAATATCACTCACACTTTCGGACAGGAAAAAGAAACAATTCTATCTAATAATAATAATAATAATATTCCACAACTTTTACACAACGCCATCTAGTCCCAAACTAAGCAGAGCTTGTGCTATGAGTACTAGACAACTGATAAACATACATATATATTTCTAAATACATACATATTATAGATAAATTACACCCAGACAAAGAACAAATGATCGTGCTCATCACACAAACATTTGTCCTAGGTGGGAATCGAACCCACGACCTTGGGCATAGCAGTCAGGGCCACTGACCACTAGACCAACAGGCCTGTCAAAGTATCTTTTAAGTATCTTTTAATCATAGTATCTTAGCCAAACTATGCAAAGTAAAACTAATCCAATATTCAGCCTCAGTTTAACAGCACCTTCGTATTAGTTCCACCCTTCACCGGTCTATTGATACCTCTCGTAATCCGTGACTAACTCATATAATATCATTCATAATTCGGGTCGGGATCGAATTTTATGTAATGGTGGAAGCTTGGTGTAAATTCTGAGCGCGGTCGCCGCGTGGCTATTGGGAGCACTCGTGTCACCTCGCACTACGGTGGAGTTGTGTGGATACGACTGGTCATTATAATATATTTATGTCACAATAATAGATTTCAGACTTTATATACAACATTATTTGTAGTATATGGCAAACCCGAAATACGTGTCTAGTATTTATATGTAAAGAGTATATGTACAAAATTTCAAAACTGTATCATGAAAAATCACGAAGTTATAAGCTTGTTACGTTACCTGATTGTCCGTACAAAAAGTTGGTTACCACTTAACACGCGCCGCCGGCCGACCGGCTGTGACCTGTGTTGTGCGCATATGATTCCGGATATGTACTGAGTGTCACTCGGTGTCCAACTTGTTACCATTTTTAAATATTTTTGGGACGAAATATAACATGGTGTAGAAATTATTGGAATCGATTCAGTTACTTATTCTGAACAAACTATATGGTTTGCAGTATACTAAAAATAATATTGTAGATGTGTCTAATGCATCTTTTTGTAATGTTTTAGTGGTAAGTGCATAGCGTGAGTGTCTAACTGATCACGTTATTTTAAATTTTGTGGCTGCCACAGAGTGATCGGATCAGGTATAAAATTGCAGAAGAAAAAAGATCAAGCGAATTGGAAAATTCTAAAATGTTCACGTAATTTTCCAGGATGAAGAACTATACATATAACTAATAAGAATAACTTCATCATTTGATCGAAATTGATTCAATATATTGGAGCTGAAGATACCAAACAGGTACTAACTTTTTTATGTGATTGTATACTTCCCATACAAGTTAGTTGAAAGAATTGGCGCGAGCGAGTAACGTCCAACATCACGCGTTAGGTTTGCCTCAGTTTTGTTAGAGCTTAATAGGCCAGCCACCGTAGATATAAAAACCGCGTTAGATAGTAAAAAAATGAACTTTTGTAAAAATGGTCAGTGTTTGAAGTGCTGTATCTCGAGTTTTATTGGACCTACAGACCTACGGCTCAAATTATATAATTTTTTATGCTTTAAAAGTGTAATTTTTACTCGTAGGATGCACTTTTCAGTTGTTATAAGCAAATAAAGACGAATATTTCGAGGTTTTTTGAGCACCACGCAGTGAGCAAAGGTTTTTTAAAGCTGCAAACTTAGTTTTCCTAACCAAAAAATCGGTGGGTTTAGCGACCCATGGTTTTCTAAATGTCTGGACTATAAAGCGTTCAGGATGTATACAAGGTGGCGGAAATATCGACGCGACCATGGATTTTGTACATGATTCTGAATTCCCTGCGTATAAAGAACAATGGCTAATTTTGTATGAGCCCCGTACACAAAAAAAAAAAAAATGTCTGTAGCATTATGAACTATTCTGAACTAGTCTGTATTTTAAGCCCTTGGGGAGTAGTTTAATTAATCCCAGGAAAGCATGTCTCAATTCACTTGGAGAAAAAAGGTATATGAGAAAGTAAGATTGATTTCATAAAGGGAAATATTTAACTTACTCATTAAAAACATATTGACCTGCTGATGATGGACCCTTTTTGAAATTAGTAAACCTCCAAAAACTTCTTGCGCTTCTAATAATGCTCTTTAAAAAAAGAATTGTTGCTCTTTTTAGCTTTCTGGCCCTTTGTCACAGTTGTTGGTAGTAACTAAGCTATGGTACCCCGGCCAAACGAGTTAGGTTAGGCTGGAATTGTGACCATTCCCGCGACCCCCAGCGTAGGTGAGAGAGGGAACACTGGGGTGATTTTTAGTCAGTAAGAATCTGACAGACCCCGCCGCCCGCCCCACGGCGGCGGACATCCATGAGGATTTTCCAAAATAGGTTTGAGGTTCACAAAACAGGCGCAATCATTGTATTAGAGTGTTCAACAATATTTTTAGCAGCGTATAATGAGAATTATTAAAGGTTCGACTAAATACATGATTTCTTTTGTGCACCTCAAAAAATTACAGAAAGTTAAAAAGAGCCTCAATTATTTTAAAAAAAAGTGCATCATTAGAAGCACCAAAGTTTTTAAAAGTTCATTAATTTCAAAACGTGGCTCTCATTAGCAGGTCAATAAGTGTTGAGGGATAAACGTAAATATTTCCCTTTAATAAATCATTTTAATTTCCTCACGTCTTTTTTCTCCAACTGTGAAACAGCAGATTTTTTCTAACCGACGAAATGTTTCTCTACTAGGTCGTCTAGAATTACGTGCTGAATTTCAACTTGAATTATTTAACCAAAATTTTGTAACAATTTTTATGATTTAAAAGAGTGTCCGTGGAGTTTCTTGCCCGTTTTTCTCCACAGGTACCTACTACGCTTTGGAATGGGCAACTAGCTTCATCTTGCTGACTGACCGACCACTTGACAGTTCAAAAGTGCCTGTAAGAATAGAATAGAATAGAATAGAATACTCTTTATTATGTAATTGGTTTATTTGAAATAAATGCTTTGAGTTTGAGTTTGAATTCAAAGTTTGAGTTTGCGCGTCGATGTCCCTACAACCCTGTATAAATACTTAGGTATTTAAAAAGCGCCATCGTTAAAATTGAAAACCTCCTAACTTAAATTGATAACTTCGCCCTCTCCGTTCCATATTTTGCCTGCATGTTGTCATGCCCCACACATTTGGCTCCAAACTTCAGAGCAACCTCAAACACAAATGCTGAACGTCTTAAAATAAACATGTTTTCGTGTGTACAGACTGTCAAACATTGTTTGTCAAACATGTTCCTGACGCACTTAGTATAATAAAATAAATATTTTAATGGAAATGTGACTGCGCAATTTATGTTTCGTGAGTACTCTTCATGTCTGAAGCGCTCTTAGTTTGATGTTTTTTGAAAGAGTTTGTTTATTTTACTGTATGAATGTTTCTATGAAATTGATATGGAAGTGTTTGGCTTCGACGTTATATTTTGAGTTTTTCTTTTATTATTTAGATGAATATGTTTTCACTCGTCAATGCCTACTGTATTCAGTACCTAGTCTATCCAGTTTCCAAAGATTGTCAGAAGACATTGAAAACCTGTGTAAAGTCAGGGAAATGTCTTGCTAACCAAATTTACTACCAACTTAAATTGCCAGTATAATCAAATCACAACTGTGACGTCACTCTTTGACAGTAGCATCATCATAATTATCCTACTTTTATCCCAATTCATTCGGGGTCCGCGCAATATATCCTGACATTGATAGTAGTATGAAATGGCTATACTTAACACAACAAATTGACGTATTGTCAATTTCCTTCACAAGTATTTCCTCCTGCGCAATCATTGATTTTATAAGTTCAAAAACTTACTACCGTGGTTGTTTGATCATTATTTTTTCCAAGCAAGTCCTTTATTTACCCGGAAACCACATCACATTACCTACAATAAAATATAACTGAGGTAACTAAGTCTGCGTTAATGAGGCCTAAACCAATACCTCGCAGACCGAGCATGTAAGTCAATTTTCCACGCCCTTGGCCGTAAACAGGATCCATAATGGCGGGCAAATCGGCTTGAACGGTAATTATATGGTTCTGGACTCTGATTAGTTAGTAGGATTCGAATTTAGGTCTGATATAACTATATACGGTGTAGGGGAAAATGAGGCGTAAACTGTTACCATGAATTCAGAACATGATTCTAGAGCCACAGCGTCGAAATGTATCGTCAGTTGTTTAAAAAAAGAAATCTTTTCGGTACATTTTGACCGCGTAGGTATTGCACTTTTCTATGGAACAGCGTACACAGTTATAAAATGGAATCAGAAATAAAGAGAGCCGCAGAAGAACTAAGGTAACTAACATAGCCCGAAGGATTGCCAAACTTAAGTGGCAGTGTGCTGGCCCAATAATCGCAGAACAGATGGTCGATAGAGCCGAATGGTTCTGGAGTGGTGACCGTATACCGAAAGACTCTTATGTAAAAAAAAATAGTTTTAGTCACTTCACGAGCACTTGAAAATATCCGCAGGAGAACCAAGGTAACCCGAATATTTGCATAGCCCGAAAAATTGCCAAATGTAAGTGGCAGTGGTCAGGGCACATTGCTCGCAGAACGCATGGCCGATGGGGCCGAAAGGTTCTGGAGCGGCGACCGTATACCGAAAGACAGCGTTGGAAGGCCTCCCATAAGGTGGACCGATAGCCTCAGGAATCGGCTGGATGTGGGAAGTACAGAACCGGTCGAAACGGAGTTTCTTGAGGGAGGCCTATGTCCAGCAGCGGACGTCTTTCGGCTGAAATGATGATGACGATGGTTCTTATAGTTAACAGAGGGAACGATGCTGCTGCCCGTACTCTTCATATAAACCCAGGTAAGCCTAGTTGTGTTCTTTAAAAACTTAATATTAGGTAATGTCGGGAAAATTAAATGCGAAGCAAAATGTCTAACAACTTTAATTGTCCGTACCTATAATCAACTAACAACTGTAATTTTTTGACAGTTGTATGAAATGGCTCAAGCATTAAGCCCGCGTTTGTACACTTTTTTTTTTTAAGGGGTGTCTATTAAAAAAAAACCGAAGTTACTAGTACTATAGTACTAGCTTGCAGAGTAACCAAACAACTGAAGTGGCAGTGGGCTGGCCATATTTGTCGGAGCACCGATGGCCGGTGGAGCAGACGACTCCTGGGTGGAGACCACGTATCGGCAAGCGTAGCGTGGGACACCCCCCAACTAGATGGACCGACGACCTTAAGAAAGTGGCTGGGACAGACTGGATGCGGAAGGCGGAGGACAGGGTGTTGTGGTGCAGCCTGGAAGAAGCCTATATCCAGCAGCGGACTGCGATAGACTGAGTTGATGGAGGGTGTCAATTCGCTTAACAATTTCCATGACTGTACCTACTGTCCATGCTTGCTTTGTATAGTATAAACCTACAACGTAATATCATGTTTTGGTGTTGAAATGCTATTTTAACAAAACCTCTAGCAGTAATTAGAGTGAAAAGCAGTAATTAAAGTTCTTGCTATCATTAACGCGCCACGAACAATATCTTGCTTACCTAAATTTAGTCTGGGAGATCTACACACTATTAGGTCTAAGGATTTTTTATAATGCTAACATTTGTAGGTATTCGCAAGGGTTGAAAAGGGTATATTATTTTGTTTTGTTTTTTGTCATATTTGTGTTGGGGTGTGGTGTCTGGCGGGCAACTGCCCAGCGATTCATTTTTTTTTTTTTTTTGTGATCATCTCGCAGTTCAACCTATGAGATTGTCGACTGCTTAGCCGGGCTTGCCTCTGGATGCCTCAATAAATTAAAGCCTCCAGCCAGGGCTTAAAAAACTTAAGAACTAAGCGATTACACGCTAAGGGCACTCCCTGTGGGGTACGGACCTCGGCTTAGGGCGTCACTGGGAGAGGGCAGCAAGGGACAGGTTGGATCGGAATTATTCAGGGGCGAATTTGGAACTACAGGCTCAGCGGCGCGGGCTGGCTCGAGCAAGGGTCGGGGCGGACATGGTATGGGGAGTCGCGATGAGCCTGGACGGCGAGGACGGAAGGACGGCTGTCGGGACTTGTATTTTGTGAGAGTGCTGGTGGCTTTACTGCTCTCCTGTAGGAGGGTCGTAGCGTCGTCGGGGATAGTGAGAGTATGCCTTGGTCAGCGAATCCTACTTATGCGAGAGGGAGTGTATCGGGCGGCCGCCGCAATTCGGGGATTGGGGTGCTTTATAGCAGTATCAAAAAAGCGCTTGGAAAGACGTTTCATGAACTGCTGGATGGTGGGTATTCTGAGATCTAAGTGTAGACTTTCATTGCGGACATAGAAGGGGGCTCCCGTGACCTTTCTGAGGAAACGGTTCTGAAGGGTCTGCATTCTATGCAGGTGGTGAGGCTTAGCGTGTGCGAAGACTACGCAAGCATAGGTCATGATGGGAATCCCAATGATTCATGTCGGGCCGTTGTATATATACTAGTTTCACGGTAAACTCTGCTTGCGAGATGCAGGATTTTACGTCACGTCAGTATAACGCGTAGTTCGCATGTGGCGTTGTAGATACCGCTACAGCAGACATTCGGATTTCACTTCTCGCGTTATGATAGCATGAGACATGACATGAAAAGTCCATATATACAGTATGGGCTTGTCATGCAATGTAAGAAACATCAGCCAATCAACGAGGCTGGTTGTTACCGTCAAGGGCCCTAGTCTTGTATTTGAAATTAGGTTCTTTTATGAATTTCAGAAAGCGAAGCTAGATTGACTTGACTTGGTTTATGAAGCAGTCTTTTGGATAGGTTTTAAAGTTTGTTGCTAAACGCGAGCAGTCCATTCACACCAGTACCATTTCATAGCCTAGACGCTATTAAAGTAAGCCGTGTATCGTATCCACACTAAGTAAACGAAGACGGTACGTATATCCACAGTAACACCTCGGCCTCACCCGCCGGCGGCCACCAGACATTATTTATACGCCGCCGGCGCCCTAACGTGACATATTTTAAAGCGACCGTTTTAATAAGTCGCCTGTAACCTGCCACTTTTGGTTCGTAGCTTTAATAGAAGAGACTACGTGAGGGCACGCATTTGGATAGAGGTGTGGTTTAAATTCGGTCAGATTGTGTTTTGATACTGCTTGAATATGGGGAGCAGGAGGTACGCGGTGTGGACTAGATGGGGTGGTGAAATCTGTCTGCTATTCTGATAGATCAGCGTAGAAAGTTGATTTCCAGAAATTGCGTCTGCTTAAATTCACTGACAGAAAACGTACAGCCCATACGCTGGCTCTAGTGTTAAAGAACGAAATTTTACATAAGAGTTCCGTTTAGAACGTAATGATTTTTGAAAATTCATCCTATGAGGGATTAAAGTTTGCATAGAAGTTCGAAATTATCGGGCACATGTCTTGTTTTTTTTATATTCAATTTATTTCGAATAATAGGCACTGTCATAATATACAGGGTTAGTTTTCAAAGACCAGCCAAATTTAAGGGTGTGGTACGGACTATCAAACCGAACAATTTTGTCCATGGGACCAACATCGTATTCGCGAATAAAAATTCAGCCGTCCCATACGTTTAGGTCGAGTAGGTATTGAAGTTTTCTAAGGGACAGTTGGTAAATTTTTCGCGGATACGATATTGGTCGCATGGAGAAAGTTGGTCAGTTTGATGGTCTGTACCACATCCTTAGATGTGGCTGGTCTTTGAAAAATAACCCTGTATATGTAGGTTAGTGAAATGGCTGGCTTATTTTTGCCTCTGTACGTCCCAGCATTCGTTTTCAGAGCACAACGATTGACGATCTTTTGAAAGGCAATCGAGCAGGGTCAAAGGTCGCTGTAACTTAATAACTTGAGTCGCATATTCCGCTAGTAAGCTATCTCATCGTATTCGGCCGGGTCCTGTAAAGTACGGAGTTTTACAGCCGAGCCGCTGTGCCTCGTCTATTTCCTACGAATGTCGCTTCGAATCGGATCTCCCCATGGAATATTCCGTACAGATAAAATAAATTCAGATTCTAGTTTTACTCTACATCCGTGGCTGGTCCCTGGCCGGCGCCTATATAACTTGCGAGGATTACCCTCGCCACCTCCTAAAATCTAAAGCTAGTGGCATCTGCAACTAATTGATGTGTTCTGTGGGGAATAAAAACTGCACGATTAGGACCCTGATAAAGGTACCCTTGTTTATCGCCCGCAATTCAAAACTTCGTTTTTGCTACGAAATTGTTTATACCCAACACGGTGCGTGCAATTTTCGGCCACCCAATAAAATAATTATACAGAAATGTTGAGAATTTTCGTCTTGCGAAACAGGTTGAATCACTTTTGTTTTCAACTTTTCGCAAGTTCCGTGTTGGAGTTGATAATTTAGGGCGTGGGACTGTTGGTCGCTCGAAGCCTGCACACGCAACGTATAGCCGGCTTTATGATTTACGGGGCAATAAAGTTTTTAATTTCAAGCGGAAACATTCCATTATCGCAGTTTCGTTTGTAATAAGTGAGGGTCGGAGGTGGACCGGCCAATTTCGCTGTAAAATTGAAAAAGTTAAACGACAACATCTAGTACAATTGGTTTTGGGTCGATGTTACTGAAACTCATATAGGAGGGTAGCATGCTGAGTTATCTATCGGTTTATAGGAACAAGGAACGATTATAGAAATCCAACAAAAGTGGGATGAATGTAATAAGTTTAGGGTACATTTAGTTATTTGGGTATTGATCCTGTAACTAAAATTGGAACGGTGAGTTTCAAACTTTCAGAGCCTTTGTTTGCGATTCGGATTATCTATTTAACCCTTAACTCACATAATATATGTACATAGGTAAGTACAAACTACCAGTAACACGGTTATTACAACACTGAACAATTAAAAGCATACGAAGTGATATTTTCTGCCTAAATGGACCTATAGATATAATTTTAGAATAATAGGTACTAGAAACAGATCCACAAATCTTTACTGGGCCCGCGTGGTGGAATACCTCGATGCACTCTCTCTCACAGAGAGGCGTGTGTCCCAGTAGTGGGAAAATTATAGGCTGATTATGCTATGATGCTATAAGGTACAGACGCCAGCACATCAAGCTACTACAATCTGTCAGATTTCTTTAATAGATTTTCAACTTTAGCGCTAAAGCATAAGGTTCAAAGTTGATTGGGAAAATCTGACAGTTTCGAGTAGCTTGATGTTCTGGCGTCTGTACTACAAGCCGACTCGTAGTCACACCAGATTACCCCACCAGTATGACAAACAGGATTTTTTTTTCTCGTTTGTCACACCATTGATTTTTCCACACCATTTATTCCTAACTAGTGCTGTCCTAGTTATACTACTTAGTTAAATTAAAAACCTTCAAATTACGTCTTTAACGCAATGTTTCAAGGAAATGTCTCAATGATATTTCACCGTTTAAAAGTTTTAATTAGGAGAAAATGATAAAATTATCTTCATCAGTTTGGTCGGCCCTTCTTTTTTTTTATATTAATTTCCTTTTCATTGAATAATACTGTCAATAATTTATGTATGGTTACATAGTTTTTATTTATATTTTTGCAGAATAACTATTAGAACGTCAAAGTCGAGTCAGCTAGCTTTAAATAAATGATTTGACTTTGACTAAGGAAAAAATAAATAAATTATTATACAAAAATCAATGTCAAGAACCTCCTAAACTGTATCATTCATTCGTTCATGAAAATTTTAATATAAAAATTTGAAAACACATTTGGTATCTGATTAAATAATAACCATCCATAATATTCATCCATTTACTAAATTAACGCAAAAGAACACCACACTTTCACCTCCCCATCCCCATAAGGCTGCTGTCCCATCAGATATGTGCTATGCTACGTTGCTATACATAGATACCAACCGATAGCAACGTAAAATAGCACTGGTGGAAACAGGTTCAACTATGTTTTTTTTTATACAGAAGGATACGTGCTACGGATGGGAGCTAGGGATGCCCGAGTGGTGTAGCTACGTGCAGAGCAGAGTACTCCCCATGCCTTCTCTACTATAGATGCATCGCATAGCTTGAGCTGCGCAACTTCCTCGCACAACTACCCTACGGCGGCGCATCTTCATAACACATCTTACTCGCTCTGCTACACAGCTTAGCATTTTAGTGGAAACGGTCGCATAGTCTCGCAGCTTCGCTTTCCTCGCAGCATAGCTACATAGCACATCTCTGATGGAAAAACAGCCTAAAGGATATACCCACAGAACAAAATACCCATACCATCCCATACCTATAGAACAAAAAACAAAGTTTTCGGGAGTCGGTACCTACATAGTATCACCTGATGATTTTCCCACGCAAGTTGTAAAACTTAAATGGCGGAAACGCTTTGCTTAATAGACGAGGGGCTGTAAACTTGTTATACCTACAAATCAAATACGTAGATTATTACTGGCAACTTGTGTGGAATAGAATAGAATAGAATATATTTATTTGCAAATAATGTAGGTATTACAAATCAGATGTTACAATACTGGTATTCAGGTATTCCGGTTAGACTGGAAGCCAACCCCATCACAGTTGGGAAAAGGCTAGGCAGATGATGGATCTCGAAAGTTAGTTTATTTTGTTACGGTCAAGATGGAGGGACCAAGTCTTGTATTTCAAATCAGCCTAAATAAACGTTTAATACTATAAATCTAGTATTTGCTACCTAAAAAAAACTTACACTAATATCATTACTAGTGTAAGTTTTCTTAAATATTTGAAATGGTTGGTCTTTATTATTGTTAGGTATTTTATTACACACAGCAGCCGGATTCTGGAAAAATCTCACCGTGATAACTAAGGTAAAGTGAGCTGAGTCATGCTGATGCTAGGGATTGACACTATTGACGACTCACTCCACGCTCACTTCACCCAAGTTTTCACGGTGAGATGGTTACAAAATCGCACGGCAGGTGTGGGAACAACATTTGAATAGTTATTTTTGGCTAGCCATGCAACTTAAAATAAGCATATGTGATTCGTAATGTTTTGCCCCATTCATGGCAAATAGCTTATAGTCAGCTATCAAAATAAGCGTTTTCTGAAGAAGGAGCAGTTCTGAATAATATTTTACCTTCTTTAAAGAAAATCTTTGAGCCTTTGACAATTATAATAGTTACTTACTGAATATTACTCTGGAAGGCAATCATAAGCCTTATTTGGAAGGCATTCATGCGTGGCTAAACTTGGTACAATATTTTCATTTCAAGATGCGTCGTGCGTTTTACTTGTGCTCACCAAACGTATGCTATGAATATGTGAGAAAGCTCTTAGGACGAAACCGTCCGAGATGGCGAAGTCGGAAGTGTGTGTGTGTGCGTTGACGCTACTTGTCTTCACGCACACATTCACTGCGGGTTTTTGTACACCATTGATTACCACAAGTAAAGCGCGCAGACAGAGGAAATACAAAGCCACAAAATGAAGATTCAAAATCCCATAAAACCACTGCTAAAGCAAAAAAGCTGTTCAAATAATATCAGAAAATGTGAACATTCTCTATGAAACTACAGACTACGAATTACAAGTAGTATTAACTTGAAACGTTGAACTAGTTCAAACAGATTGATTCAGAATATCGTCACATCTCTGGATTATGTTGTATCTAAGTGTGTCACTACTGAACAAACTTGCTTAAACTTACCACTGTCGGAAATGGAAATTGAACTTTATTTGGCGTAAATAAGGTTGAAGATAGAGTGTTTCATCTAAGTGATTATTCGTTAATAATTCTGGAGTGGACCCCTAGGGTCAGGGGTAAGCTGGTTAAGTTACCCTGAGGGAATCGGGAGTGACTGATTTCTATCACAACGACCCGAATTCTGTTAGCTTTTGTTGCCTGCCGGATAATTTTTTTAGGTTTCCCGCGTTTAATCCAATATAGTTCTCGCATACACTTTGAAATTGGAAATTTTTATTCGGCGGAGATGGTTTGATACGAAGAATGGCATTATTTTATTTAAAATTCTCCGGAACCTTTGTACTGCTTTATCCCGTCTGTTTTTCTTGTGTATTTTTGGAATCTAAATTCTTCAGTTGAGGATTTTATTTTTTTATTATACAGCCGTTTTTCTTACGAATTTTTGTATCTACAATTTATATTCCCTGATTTCATCATATTTTGTTCTTCATTATAATTTTGCCGATGTGCGTATGTACAGACGCCAGCACATCAAGCTACTACAGTCTGTCAAATTTCTTTAATAGATTTTCAACAACGTTTTTTTTGAAATATTTTGATGTTATTTTAGATTCATTTTATAAAATAATTTTATAAATCACATTAAATATTTTTTTTTAAAGCACAGAATGAATATTTATTTATTATCTATACAATGGTATATAAATTAAGTAAGTTCTGTGCACTAGCAGGCTGCAGGAGTATAACAATAGAAACAGTAATTGCAGAAAGGAGGCAAAAAAAATATGTTTCGACCGTAAAGCACTCTTTAATGCTTCGCATATTATGAGTTGTGTAATTTATGTTATTTAGTTTATTATAAATTGAGTTTCTAATAGGTAGTATATTTTATTAGTAGCTAGAAAGTATGGAAAGAATGAATTGTCGCATTATGGCAACCTGTAAAGATATATTTTAATGTCATTGAAATCATGTATTTCTTTAGAAATCAAAGAATATGACTGATTTAATAAAAATAACAAAATTATATCCGAACTTAACGAAAACTATTCACCTGTAACGTTGTTATAATATTATAAACGCGAAAGTTTGTGAGGATGGATGGATGGATGTTTGTTATTTATTTATTTAATACTTCAAGCACATAAATGTACAGAGGCGGACTTAATGCCATAGGCATTTTCTACCAGTGAACGTTTGAGTGATGCAGAGAAAAAGTAGTAGATGCAATCATGAAAATTGAGGAATAAATATTTTGAATATAAATATGAAGTAGTTCGACTTTCATCATGTGTTCTCCATGTTCAGGTAGGCGTGGATTATCGGGTAGAAAGGCAGTATTTCAATAAAATAACCCTTGTTACAATCACTTCACTTATAACTCTCGATAATTCAATCAACACTACACAAAACTATTATAGATCACTTGGATTAAGAGGGATACACTCAAAATATAACGTCCACCGAGTACGTGGTTGCATGCGCACACCGCGATCCGAACTCAACTGCTTCTTTTACAAGATGGCTGCCTCACCAGTGCTCGGTGTTCGTCTTTGACGTTGACATTTGCATAAGATGTCAATTGACAGTCAAGAAGTAAGGAGGCGCCGACAAATATAATATATACACCTAATTACATATAAATATAAACACAAATAAATTTACATAAATACATGAATATACTAAAAAGAAATAAGCCAAACAACACTACCGAAAGGATTTGGATGAAATTTCGCAAACAGATAGTTTATAACCAGGATCAACAACATAGGATACTTTTTATCCCGCTATTCCCACTGGGTCGAAACGTATGCGAGTGAAACCGTGGGGCGCTGCTAGTAAGTAAATAAAAACTAAAGCTTTAAAAATTATTCCATAAAACTGAACCCTACTACAATCAGATATAAAATTTTCGAACAAAACTCAATAAATCAACATCGAGAAAATCAAATAACATAACAGAGTTATAGTGAAGATAACTGAGAACAAAGACTTGTTGGATGTTGGATGTTAAAGAAAATCCACGGTGTCCCGGCGAATCCCTAGGGTCGTCCCTGCAGCAACAAGTTATAGATGATCGACACATCTGTTGGCACATCTCTAATTGATTGTTGCTTTCGTTCTTTGTGTAAGGAGTTTTGTTTTTGATGTGATCTTTTATGTCAATAAGAATTATTTATTTTGTGGACCAATTCTTATTGGTCTTATGTAGACTTTTTCTGGAATGTGTTGTAAAGGATTGGTATTATGTAAATAAAGATGAGACATAAACGTTTTCCTCTGCGTTGATATTATACAGCATGTATCAGAAATTACATTTTTTTTAACATACGTGAATGCAGATCAATATACCTCACTCACACTCACCCTCACTCTCCACAGAACGCAGTGGTAACGTAATTTTATTTTAAAAAAAACTTTAATTATGGCTACTTTTTTTTCTGTTGTGTACTTGTAAACCTACCTTTTAATGCATGCCATCACTATAAAGTACAGTAAAACGGGGTGATTAAAAATGCAGGGGCGAATCGGGACGAAACCATAAAATGGATTTTAACATTGAAATAATATTGTTTTTTGCCAAAAAGGTATAATTAACGATTAAGTGTCTTTGTTGGCAACTATATTATTAGGTGAACAAATTAATTCGGTGCTTACTTTATTAAAATTAAAATTTATTTTTTTACTGAAATATACATGACTAATCTTCGAAATAATCGCCATTGCTTTCAATTACTTTAGCCCATCTTACAGGCAACTGACGAATGCCATCGCGAAAAAAACTTGGCGGTTTTGAGTTGATAAAATCTTCGATGCTATTTCGGACTTCACCGAGCGTTTTAAAGTGTTGACCAGCTACATGATTTTGAAGCAATCGAAATAGATGATAATCTGAAGGAGCGAGATCTGGCGAATAAGCCTCGTGAGGGAGAAGTTCCCAGCCCAAACTATAGATTACATCCCGAGTCCCTTTTGCGACATGTAGTCGCGCATTGTCTTGAAGCAAAATCACTTGCCGACTTCCACTGCCAGTAAAAGGCCTTTTTGGCTCTAATGCATCACTTAAACGGATAAGCTGTTGTTGATAGAGATCCGCAGTAACAGTTTGTCCGGGATCTAACAACTCATAATGCACCACACCCTTCATATCCCACCAGATACACAGCATTACTTTCACTGCGTGGATATTCCTCTTTGGCGTCGATGTTGCCGGTTTTCTTGGATCCACCCACGATTTTTTTCGTTTGGGGTTGTGGTAAAATACCCAGTTTTCGTCACCCGTAGCAATCTTGTATAGGAAATCTTTTTTTTTGAATCGGGATAATAACGTAAGTGCTGTGTCAAATCTTCGCTCCTTGTTGTCTGGACTTAATAATAATAATAATAATAATAAAAACTTTATTATCAGACCAGAGATCCATAACGTAAAAAAGAGACATTCAATAACACAATACAATATACTATACAATACAATACAATATAATACTATACAATATAATACAATACAATATAATAATACAACACAATACAATACAATGCAACCTACCTGCCTACCTGGCTACTTCACATACCTGAAAGACGGTCTGTGTACCGCCATCCAGTGAGACACCATTAGGCCATCCACCCTGCCGGCTACAGTAGCCACGAGGCTATTGCAACTATTATATTATATATTATTACTTAAGCAATGCGGCACCCATCTACTCGCTTTTTGGATTTTTCCAAGTTGGTGTAAACGATAAGATACTCGTATTCATTGCTGGGTTGCAAGGCAAGTTCCAAGTTCAAGAACCAAGTTGTAAAGCAAGTTCTTCTTGAGTTTGTGCTGAATTTTCATTCAAAAGTTGCTCGAGAGCCATGTCATCGAATTTTTTAGGCTGACCCAGACGTTCTCTGTCCGAAAGATCAAAATCCCCTTCCCGAAATCTTTGATACCACTTTTTACACGTTTTATGTGTTACAGCATTCTCTCCCAGTGCAGTACAAATCATTTCCGTTGCTCCAGCTGCATTTTTATTCAATTGAAAAGCGAATAAAATGCAGTGTCTTAAATGTATTTTATCGACAGCCATCCTTTACACTACTGTTTTAAGGTTATGTAACTTTTTTTAAAGTAAACATGTGGTGTTATAAAAACTCAGTGTTGCCAATTTACAAAATTCAAAATAGTCTGAACTTAATATCAGTTTGCAAAGAAATTGTAAAGCAAGATTTAAAAGGCACCGAATTAATTTGTACACCGAATACATCAACATTAAAATCCATTTAAAAGTTTCATCCCAATTCACCCCTCGGTTCCTATTCACCCCATTTGACGGTATCTCATTTTTATCTATCGCTCTTCTATATCATATTCCCTGTAAATTGAGAGGTTGGCTCTTGTGATACAAGAACTCCTAGTACAAGACCCAGGGCTACAATGTTTGTGTCTTGAAGTGAAAATAAATAAATAACGAATTAAGAGGTAAGAGTTTATAGCAGTTGCTGTCCCGCCAGTACATCGCTACTTTATGCGCAAGATGCTGCAGATTAGCTCGGCCCCACTAAATTATGCGATCTAACCGAGTTACAGTTTCTCCGTATATTCTATTTAAAGTTCCGGTTAAATTAACTTGGCGTTTGCGCTGTTTGAGCTACGGGCTTTGTAATTATTTTGTTAGTATCGCGGTGTAGAGTGTATTTGTTTTTCCTGAATTATTGCGGTCTTCTTCAGAGAATCAATATTTTAGTAGCACGCTGGTAAATTAGATAGTAAGTTTTCTAGATAGACTTCCACCCTAATTGCGTAATACACGATCAATCACAAAATGGATGATTTTTTGGGAAATTGCTAATCCATTGCTTCATATGTTCGAAAACATTGTCTGATCAACAACGTAAATAACGCAATGAATCTTGTTGAACTGTCAAAATGAAAGTCATTGCTACTGTTCTGCCGCTGTAAGCAAAAAGGACGAATATTGGCAAAAAATGTAAAGAAAAATAAACCTTACTAAGCAAAAGAGGCGCATCCATTACGACTCATTTTTCTCCATTCCCTTTCCTCAGATGCACTCCGACTTACAACGGCAGTGTTAGTGTGTTGCGCAAGTACCCCGTCATTTAAAACATATATTTAAAAGTTTTAAAACAGCAATTCTAATATGCAAAAGACAATACGTTTGAATAGTGTCGCTACAACTTCTTGCAGTTGCGTTGTAGTTGCGTTGCCACTACAGTGGGGCTTTTAATTAGCTGCAGTAAAAGACATTTCATAATGTCATTTTGTAAAAAAATCATGACACACTATCTAAATCTATATAATTATTATTATTATCATTGTTTCCGATTCCACATAATATGGATTATTGATATCCGAATTAAAGAATATTTTATTTTATTTATTTATTTATTTATCTCTACTAGTGGTGTTAAAACGCTATGAAACATCGTTTTAGGCCAGGATATTCGAAAACCTATTTTGGTTTAACAGTATACAATCAAAGTATTCTTTGTATTGATCAGATAAAAACATATGTTGTAGTTTCGTTCACAGTCTTGATTATTTTTCGTTTAAAATATATTATTTACAAATTTACTCGATCATAACAAAACACGAAGACAGGCTGATTTTGATTGTTTTTCTAGTCGTACTAAAAGGTTATGAAATGTTTACTCCCAAAAATCATGTTAAAATATAAGCAGAGGAGTTTTGAGGAGTGGTTCACTGGAATTCAACCTAAACTCAAGCCGAAAGCAGTAGTAGATGAGGACAATATGCCTTACCACTCCAAAAAGATTGAAACAAGATAATATATTTTTGTTTCATTTTTTGCTCCAAAAATCCTGCGATTGGAATGTCTCCGACACCTACCATGCTCCCCGGAGCTTGCTCCAACAGATTGCCACTTTTCCGTGATTGAGACAGTAAGGAAAAAAATGTAATTCCAATCTAGCAAAAAAAACCGCATTCAAAGATTTTATTGATTCTCGCTCCTAAATTTTTTTCAGCAAAGGAATCTATGAACTACCTATAAAATGCAGCACACCAAGCACATCAAGCTACTATAATCTGTCAGATTTCTTTAATAGATTTTCAACTTTATCGCTAAAGCATAAGGCTCAAAGTTAATAGGGAAAATCTGACAGTTTTGGGTAGCTTGATGTGCTGGCGTCTATACATAGAAAACAATAGTATGGTGGCTTTGATTGATTAAATACGTCATTTCATTTTAGGAAGTCGGCTAAAAAATCGTTCTGCTTTTTCCGTATAAAACGCCAATGTCATATGTAAGGACCTTATTAAATATCTTTTTTTAGGGTTCCGTAATCAACAAGGAACCTTTATAGTTTCGCCATGTCCGTATGTCCGTCCGACAGTCCGTCCGTTCGTACCAAGCTTAGCTCAGAGACGCTTCGAAACTAGAAAACTACAAAAAACTACAATACTACAAAGCTACAATACAATAGACTAGAAAGCTATAATTTGGCATGGATATACATATTAATCACGCCGACAAAGTGGTAACATAAAATCATGAAAAAAATGTTTTTCTGGTTCCTATCTCCTCTCGTCTTTCAAAAATATTGCGGGCTTGTGAAAAACATTTTTTCGATTCAGGGATCCTTTTGTGAAATATCAAGCTTTAAAGTGCTAATTTTTTTTGGAGTCAAGTAGGTTTTTTTAGAGTCAGGTTAAGCTATGATTGCCGCGGTTGGCCCGTGAATGGGTGACCATCTTCACATACCAAGACTCCTCCGTGCCTCGGAAAGCACGTTAAGCCGTCTTGTCGTACGATGTCGTATGCGATAACATTTTCGCGTTACGTTATCGCATTGTATTGCTGTGCGACGTCGTTCTTGCGATACGACGTCGCAACGCAGTGTTGTGGCCTCGTCCTAACCCGTCATTTTAATGCATTTAATTAAAAGTCTGACTGTAGTAGTTTGGATGCGGTTACGTTGTGGTCAGTGTTCGCAGATAGATCGATTGTTATGTTTGCGATGTGGCTGGCCGCTAGTGCGCGGCGTCTCTGGTGGTTGCGTTGTGGCTGCGACGTGGCCTTGATGTGGTCGGTATCGCCCACACGGCTGATTTTGACGGCCAAATGTGGTCCGTGTGAATAAACCAAATCTTCATACAAATTAGCGCCCTTCCACCTGTTGTCGCTGTGGTGTGATCGGGCCCTGGACAAAACAAAAGCGGCCGTGCGATTCTGTAACCATCTCACCGTGAAAGCTTGGGTGAAGTGAGCGTGGAGTGAGCTGTCATTCGCTAGGGATTAACACTATTAAGTGCTCACTTCACTTATGATTTCACGGTGAGATTTTTACAGAATCGACCGGCTGTTCTACTTCAAACCCTCATATTCATACTTCGCTATCACTTTGTTCTCTGCAAACGGAGAAGAATAAAAGCGAATACAGCTACACTTCATTACGCGTTCCCACAGTTTGTTAGTTCGGGACTAGAAGAAAAAAAATAAAAATGTTTCATTTGCCTGTCTTCCCGGGTCGACCGTAAAATCTGAGGAAAAGAATTATGGCCTTGTTTACTTTTTTTTTGCAAAATTTTCATCACCCAAGTATGGTGCTTAAGTTTTATTAGTGCCTATTAGAATGAGTGCTCTTTTTGTTGTGAGGGGTGTTTAGATTTAGTTTTGATATTTTTCAATCACGGTCGATGACGTCATGTTTTTCCTCTAACATACTTGATCCTTCTTTAGCGAGCTACAACACTTCGATACGGCACAGCCGGGCGACAAAGTTAGCATTCGATTTTCGCCAACCCATACCACGTACCATGCCGACTCAAACATTTGTATAGCACCCCTTACTTAGATACGGGCAGTTTTTTAAGATGACCAGACAGACGGGCACTATACTGTCCATGCTCTTAGTAGTAACTCTTCATTTCGATGACATTCAAAGACGTAGAAACAGTAACAAATTCTTCTAATCTAATCTAACTAGAATGTATTGTCTCAATGCAGGGCAAATGCCTCCAAACTGGCAAAAGACAGAATTGTGTGGAAATGGGATTCCATTTCCACACAATTCTGTCTTTTGCCAGTCCTTTTGGTAGGAGTCAAGCTCGTCCCGGCCTACCGCGATGGTGTCGTGCGTTTCATCATCATCCATAGCCCGTCTCCCCCAATGCCGAGCATAGCTCTCTTTTCAAGTGCCATTCCTCGCGCCCCTGTGATAGCCTCATCCAGGTATTACCCGCGATGGTAACAATGTCGTCCGACTCCATCTCGCTGCCGGACGACCGACATTTCGCATTGCAGTCCTTGTACGCCAATCGGTCACTGCTTTTCTCCAGGTGTCATTACTGCGCCTTGCGAGGCGCCTGCCCAACTCCATTTCAGTTCCATAACTCGTTTTCCGATATCGAAAACCTTCGTGCGTCTACGGATCTCGACGTTTGAAACTCGGTCTATAAGCCTTATATTAAGCGTAGAACGCTCCATGACTCTCTGTGCCACTCTAACGGAATCATTCTTAGCCCATTTGTCATCTGACATCCAGCAGATATGTCTGGCCCAGTCCCACTTAAGTTTAGCTTCTTTCTGGATAACATCCATGATCTTCGTTTTGGCGCGCAGTATTATGTTCCTTATACGGTTTGAAATTCGAACCCCCAGGATGATACTGCGCTCCATAGCTCATTGGCAAACCTCGAGCTTGGACCTCTGCTGAAGTATCGAATAACAAATTCTTAGACGAAAATATCTTAGTACCTAAAGTTATCCTACAAAATTAAATTATAGAACAGAGTGCACTGCACTATACTTAGTTCGGTATAGTTCTCTCCAAATTCGCGATGTTCCGATGATGTAAATACGAGCCGCGCTACAAATTTCTAACTACAGCTGCTGTGACCGTTCGCTTTATTTATTTCGTTTCGGTGCACATTGCTGGTATTGATTCAGGGATGGCACAAGAACAGGAACATTTCATTTTTATCAGAACTATCTTAGTTCTGATAAAAATGAAATGTTTCTGATAAAATCAATTTTGATTGACTGCCTCATGGTTCTAGTGTTCGCAAACGCTACTGAAGAGCGGGCAAAGTGTTATTGAGTTTTTCCATCAAAGATTTTTCAGTAGCAGCTTGGAGTCCCCTACTATATGGGGCGAAATATGGGTGTACTGTAGGTACACCCCTGCCTAACCCTTTGGGAATTACAAGCGTGACGTGACGTGGTACAATACTTAATTTTACATACATAACAACATATGTAAAATCAAGTTCTGCGGTGATTGCTTTAGGTGTTCTGAATATGGTTTCTTTGATTGTGTTGCGTCTCCAAGTCTCTTCCATTGAAGGCTTCCTTAATCCCCTTACTCCTCGGTTTCCACCAGCGAAACAAAGTATTTCTAAACTGAGAATGAATGACCACTTTCTCACATTTACGGGCTAAGGTAATAAGATTACCTAATTATCTTTCAACCGTTAAGTTGTGAAGTGAGCGTGGAGTGAGCTGTCAGTGTCATCCCACCTGATACTAGGAATTGACCAAGCATACATTTACAATCATAATCGAGATTTTAATAAATTTTTTTTATGTTATTACTGTTGATAATTTTATATAATTTCAAAGCTAGTATTAGATTTGAAAAAACTAGTCCTTTAAGGAAAAAAATAGAAAAAAAAAATACAAAATTGATATTCTGACTTAGTTTCTGTTTTGCTATTTTATTTTAAAACTCCACAAAATAGTAATGTTTTGACAAGTGAAATACTAGTTTTTAAATTTTATAAAATGGTCAGTAAAATTAGCATAAAAAATATTATTAAAATCTCGATTATGATTGTGAATGTTTGCTTAGTCAATCCCTAGTATCAGTGGGATGACACTGACAGCTCACTCCAAGCAAGTTCTCACGGTGAGATTTTTACAGAATCGACATGCAGTTGCAACTTATTATGAGCGTGCCGAAAGCTAAACATGACATGACTCGAATATCTCAATCCACCTGTATCCAACAGCCCTAGTCTGTCTATATGTGTGTTTTCGCAATAAACTTGCCGCTAACCTGTAAACCATTTAGGTAAGTGTTTTATGCAGACCGGCTTCCATTTAGATATTGAAAATGTATCTGGACCAACGGGTTTAGATAGGTAGATGTAGATTTTTGGCTATAAATTAGGTCATTGTTTGCATGTTATATGGAAACAATTTGTTTTTGAAATAATACATGAAGAGATACATCATAATTATTTTTTTATTTTTATTTTATGTCTAGCAGCAAAAAATTGGCTACGGTTTATTCTTTTGTTCAGTCTTTGTGGTAGTTCATAATAATGTCAGCTTTATTAGAATACTAGCTGATGCTCACGACTTCGTTTGCAATCCAGCATGAAAAGTTACCTATGCCCTTGCCCAGATCAAGGTCCATCTGTGTGCCAAATTCCATACAAATCCATTAAGCCGTTTTAGGGTAAATGCGTAACAAACAGACAAACTCACAGATGGTCACCCATCCACGGACCAACCGCGGCAAGCGTAGCTTAACCTGATCGATCGACCCGTGCGGCTGTTATTACTTAGCCACAAGCCCTTCTCAATAAAGAAATTTTGAAATTTTCTCAAAGAATACCCAAAATATATCCTCTACGGATATTATAAGGCCACCATACCAATCTAAATATGTCATAACAATTCGTGAATTAATTAGCTATGTTTCGAAACCAAAAATATCAATGAATAATGTCAGTTGTTAGAGTGTGAGGTTGGGACATACTAACTAAAAATAATTATTGTATTTTAACCACAACAAATAGGTAACATCACCTAAC
The DNA here is from genome assembly GCA_949629135.1 of Eremobia ochroleuca. Lineage (NCBI taxonomy): Eukaryota > Metazoa > Arthropoda > Insecta > Lepidoptera > Noctuidae > Eremobia > Eremobia ochroleuca. The sequence continues at coordinate 4,910,704 of OX451388.1, forward strand.
TTCGTACGTAGTCTGGTCTAAATGTTTGAGCAAAATCAAGGCAATTTACGAACAAAATACCTCTAAATTCAAGTAAACCAAATTTTCTTAAAGTTAACAGACCAATATCTTCTCTATCAATATTACAAGGCCACCATCTCTGAATATAGCAATAATCTTAAGTAAACCCAGTTCTTTCGAAGTCAAAGTTTCCCTTTTCGTAACTCCGACAAATGCCGCAGTAATAGCTGATGCGTGACTTTTTAGTTTCAACTTGCTTTAGAAATATTACTGATTGAAATGGGTTCTGGTGGTACGTGGCGTTTTCAGGACTTTTTACTTTAATGTTTATTGGACGAGTTATGCTATGTGGTCAGAATGAGCCACAACGTTTTAATTTATCGTTTCATTTTCACGCCCTTACCCAAAATTTGGGGTCAGCGCAGCATGTCTGCTCTTGTATGTTACTCGTATTTGTGTAATTTCATCACCACTGTTCTCAAAACGGTGAAAGAAAACATTGCGGGGGACCAAAAATTCGAGGACATGTGGCATCTGCCAGCCCGCACTGGGCCCGCGTAGTACACGGAGGGAAAAATCTTAGAAAAATTACTGTGCTGTCTCATAATCTGAGTGCATTTGAATGTTAATGGAAACATTACCATGCTAGCACAGTAAAAATTCTTATGCTGTACAGTAAAAATTATTGGAAAAATAGTGAATTTTTCCCAATCTCACTCAGAAAATTTTCTGTAGATATCACTTGCACTGTACAGTGACGAGCACAGTAATTTTTCTAAGAATTTTCTCTCCGTGTAGATTACAGCTCACTCCCTCTCAAAATGAGGAGGCCTGTGTCCCAGCAGTGGGAAAGTTATAGGTATATATATCTTCTTCATACTGCTTCATTAGTCGCGTCATCTCAGTAGTCATATTTATTTATTGACAAACTGTATGCCCGACGGGTTTTCCTATCGGAATAAATTATAAGTTTCCATACAAATTTTCATCCCCTATTTAACGCCTTCTGGGGTTGAATTTTCAAAAATCGTTACTAAGAGCTCACCTTCGTGTAAGGAACTCCTGTGAAAAACGTCATTCTTCTAGACCCAGCGGGTTAGGCTGTGCGTTGTCTGTCAGTGAATGAATTCCTAATACGTAGATCTCTTACTGGCTACTTTATTTGCTGTGTTAATGTGGGAACTTATATAAATCCTTATCTTGCCCTTTTTCAGCTATACCAGACAAAACTAAAAAAAAAACTACAATTTTTTAAATCCTTTTTAAAACCTTACAGAATTAGCTTACCTTACACACTAAAGTGTTAACTTTGATGAAAAAGCGGTAGGCGCTTAATCAAAACTACAACTACTACTTTAAAACAACCCAACTAGCACATCGACGTGCAACCTGTTATCATGGATTCAGTAAATAATTCTGGACACCCCTGCGTTAAAAGGGCTTTGAAGATACGGATCTTCAAAGCCCTTTTCACGCAGGGGTGTCCAAAATGGCGGTTACGCATGAGACCTATACTGGATGTTTTTTTTTACAGTCTCCAAATTTTTACAGGGTGTTCTACTCATGAATATGAAAAACTTTCACTATGGGACCAATTCTGAGATCACGAAAAAAAATCAGCTGATTCATACATTTTGGTCAATTAGGTATTGAACTTTTGCATTACACAGGTGATTTTGTTTTCGTGATTTCAGAGTTGGTCCCATAGTGAAAGTTGTTCATATTCATGAGTAGAACATCCTATAAAAATTTGGAGCCTGTAAAACAAAGCATCACGTCACTTAACCTTCTAAACATAAATGTGTTACTAATTTCCTTTAGTGAGTGATTGCGTAAGAATTTAACAAGATTTGTTTACAATTTCTCCAGGTACTTTTGGAACAGTAGGTACAACTTTATCGACTAAACTATTAAAAGTACTCTCATCTAAAAACTTCCCACGTAAATCACAAAGTACATCAGTCTGATGTAGGTCAACAAGCTCCCGCATCAGTGGATTCATTTCTCGACCAACGAATTCAATTTCCTAGTGTGTAGCTAAATTATATAATACGCAGCCAGTTTCCCCTCGGCGGACAAATCTGCGGCTATCACGGGCGATCATCACGCAATTGTTACAACCTTCGTCTATAGTTCAATACTAAACGTAGGGAATGGGTTGCCAATAATAGTGGTGCTTCCCTGATTTTAGAGTTAACCGCAAAAATTAAAAAAAAAATAGCTTGAAGTGGTCGGCGTTTCCTATCTGACTACTCTGAGAAGAAAGGCCGAAACAAACGCAGACATCACAGTCCAAACATAATCTTGATCAGATCACGTGAAGACCTATATGGTCGTCCTCCCTATTGATGTCTGAAATGGTATTTTAAGAAAAATACCACACAGATATGAGTGGACCAGCCCAGTTATTGCAAGCATTAATTGTCAGTAATCGTGTAGCTCAACTAAAAATATGAGGAGCTCAAAGTTACTAGTTGATGAATGTCTCATGCACAAATGGATAAATCCTAGTGCTTTTGAATTATTTTGGGATAATTTTACAATAACAACAAATAGAGACATAACCTCCTACACAACTCCTTCGACTGGCAACCCAAGCTAGGGTCACTAGGAAGGAACGAGGAAGCCCCTTCAATTTGCGCGTCCATAAACATGCTTTACGAGTTGACCGTGATGGACATAAGAGCATTATTCGTGCGAACGGGCCGGTTACGGCACCGGATAATATATCGTCTCCATGTCGCTAATTGTTTCCGGTTTATGTCCGCGTAGTTTGTACGATTAATTTTGATTATTTTTGGGCTGTTATTTTGGGTGGTGTTTCATTTTATTTCGAGGTTTATTAGGGTTCTGTTCTGTCTGTTAAATGATAATGAGGGTTTGAATTGGTATTTATTTTGCAAGAGCCACCGACAAGCCTACAGTACCCAGGTGTACCCAAATATGTCACATGCAGATTTAGAAAAATACCGTCCCACAGCACAGGTATGACTGCCACAGTCGACCCTATACAAAGCCGATTTTATCTAAAACACAACGTGCCATTTTTACAGCCGGTTGGGGATCGTAGTCCGTACCACATCCCATGACTCGCCCGTGCTACTACTTCTGTTTTGCTTAGCATTCTTTCTGACTTTTTTTCCTTTTCCTAAGGGTTTAGCGTGATGTAAAATAGCCTATAATCTTCCTCTAGAATTGAGCTATCAAATGCAATAATAAATTTTCAAATCTGACTGTTATTTCCGGAGATTATCCCCTAAATGTAAACATACACATACAAGTAACGTAGACACACCATAAACCTATTTTTAGTGATCTTCTGATCCGGGGCGTCTAATAAAACATCTCATATTAATAGACTGTTTCATGTAGAATAGTTCATTTCGAACGTACTAAGTACTCGATTCAATATATTTTCAAGATAGCAAGCAAGCAGGCTAGGTACAGCCGGTCGATTCTGTAAAAATCTCATCGTGAAAGCATAAGTGAAGTGAGCTTGAAGTGAGCAGTGTCAATAGTGTTAATCCCTAATGACAGCTCACTTCCCGCTCACTTCCCGCTCACTTCACCTAAGTTCTCACGGTGAGATTTTTACAGAATAGCACTGCTGTAAGCGAAATAATATAAATAGGTTACATTATAATCATCATCATTCTGCCTATTTGTACACTTTACAGCCTATACTACCGTTAAAAAAACTCTGTTTTTTTTGCGTGAATTTTGTGTGCCAAATAAATGTATTTTCTTTTTTTTTCATTCTTTCCCACTACTGCACACAAGCCTCTCTAAATGAACTGTAAGTGCGTTTTGGTATCATAAATCACATCACAATAAAAACCATATTGTATTTTTGAAGTAGATGAATGAAAAAATATCCTCATACAATTATAGCAATCGCGTGTGATTTGCTGACACTACACAAGAACCTCTCTTCGAAATTATTTTTCTGAGCATGAAAATCGAGAAAAGAGAACCGTTTAAATTTGATGAGAATAGACCGCGGACTTCTTAATTCGGTTAAAAATCCCAATACCCATATTTCGTCAAGCTGAATAAGTAAGAGGCAGGGTTCGTCGAACGTTGGGAACGGGAACGTCGATAATCATATCGTGCCTTCGGCTCAACTCCCTTGATTGGGTGCTTAAGTCCTCAATATAGCGATTACGTGTAGATCCCTATGGTATTATTTTGGCTTGTATGTTTTGTTATGCGTTTTAGGAGCCTGTAACTTCTGAGCTGCAGAATGACCATCTGTAAACTATACTAACTTTTGACTACCAGTTCGCATTTTGTTTGTTTTTCTCGATGATGTCTTATGATTGGTCTTGTTGTGTTGCGATCTACTCGGGTGGCGGCAAAGACTATTATAACCACTTGACTGCGTATACAGTGCCCCGACGCACGAAAACTATTAGTATTTTGTCGCCTATGTATAGGCTACGGTACTAGTAGCAATTTTAGTCGTGTCCAAGTGTTAGACCTGCGTGCACGCTAAATTAATATAATTTTTTTATAACGTTTATGCAATTATAACGCATCAAAATGCCTTCATGCGCGGTGAAGTGGTGTGGGAAACATTCTTAGACATCTAGTTACAAAAAGGATGACATAACTTTTCATCGGTACATAAACATTACATTGATTTAATCAGATTATAAGCCACTGCAGGGGTCTATTTAAAATGGTGGCTGGGTAAACGAGCACACTTTTTGAGTCGCGCGTTGATGTCTTTTGGAAAAGTCTCGTTCTTGTATTAGACAATTCTAATGCTTCTATCCCTTTCTTTCCTTTTGTATGTTTATCGTAAAAAATAGTGCTGTTATCTTTAATAGCTGAAAGTTGATATCGAGAAAAATAAAATGAATACATTTTTTATTCAATTCACATACTTTAATAAAATAACTATCTACTATTAACCGACTTCAAAAAAGAAATACCGATGAACTGAGAACCTCCTCGGTTTTCAGTTCGTCGGTTTTTTTTTTTTTGTATTTTCCGGGATTTTTTAGTTCTTTCTGTCCCCGACCGGGGCCGATCAGTCCATTTCCGGGATTTTTTTTTGTAATTGATTGATTTTGATTAAATATTATTTCTATGATTTTGATTTAGTATTTATTATAATGTTAAAATCCATTTTATCGATATCGACTATTTTCTCTTAATGAAGTAAAGCAGCCCTAACGCTGCAACTTGACCTTGAACTGACCAATTGCAGCCGCGCGTTCTTCCTCATCCCCCGGCCCGCAGTAGTGAGTCGTGTGCTTCGAAGAAATCGGCCCATACGCTCTCTAGTGGTTATATTCTCTATGGGTGGCGGAGTTTTGCGCATACAATTCGGTAGATGGCGTAAGGCGTTATGTTATAGAACTTTAATATCATTATCAGCCTCACTCACACATATTACGTTAAATATTACATTAGTCTAATCTGAGCTTTGACCTAACTGAACTTATTAAATATTGTATTAATCGCTTTCTTACAACAGCCACACTTGGATATAGCTGTTCACTGTTGGCTTGGTATTTACCAAGTCTTTTAATGTAACTAGCCTAAACTATCACGTCCGCACCTTCTGGGTCTCCAAAACTGACTGCTCTTCACTTACGTACAGATGCCAGCACATTAAGCTACTACAATCTGCCAAATTTCGTCAATAGATTTTCAACTTTATCGCTAAAGCATAAGATTCAAAGTTAATTGGGAAAATTTGACAGTTTCGGATAGCTTGATGTGCTGGCGTCTGTACATCAGCCTCGTCAATTCTTAAAAAAATATATAGTTTTTATCTGTTTTTGTATGTAGAGTTTCTCAATTGTTTCAAGGGTTCGTTTGGGTATTTCGTCGGCCTACCTTATGGTTGCCAGATGAGGGACTACTGTTGTTTGTTAAGATTAGAAATTGGATTCTTTACTCAGTTCTGTAGAATTTGTTGAATTATTCCATTCTTCCTGCCCGCCTTTACAGTTTGTTTCCCATTTAATAGGGAATTTATGTGTTCCATAGTGGCCCGAAATTTAATATAGGTAATATGTTGTTATTAAATAGGAGTACGTGATAGACAGTCACAATGTCAATCAGCCTTCTGTTAGTACTGTGGCAATTCCTTTTACGCAGTATGATGGTTGTGTGTAGAAATGGCTTCTTCCATTTTCTTTGAACACGATTTAAACATGCAAAGCAAGTAAGTCTGTAAAGCAGTAAATCAGTGATTCATAGAAGCTTATTACTAAAAAGTTCCAGAACATTTAATCCGTTAAGTAGTTCGACGAATACGGAATCTGCTTACGAACTATATTGGAAATTAATAATACCTTCGCACATGATTGATTTATATCAAGCAATCCCTTAATCCCATATAAAAACGCAATCTTATTGCGTAATGCAATCACAATCCCTTACATTTTAACAAATAAAGATTTATACAAAGTGTTTGGTAATTGGGTGCCTTCCTTGAAAAGGGATATCATCACCATCATCAGACATAGGGCGTTCAATTGTAAGCCATTCAACTCGATTCTCAGTAAGCGTCATCCAGCTGCTACCAGCCATCCTGCGAAGATCGCTGCTCCACTTAGCTGGAAGGCACTTTACGTTAGTGGGCTAATTTACAACTATTTTGATCCCGATAACTTGGAGTCGAAATTGGCTTGTTTTCGAGTAAAGTTTTTTTTTTTTTTGGAAACCCCTTATCCACTAAAAACTAATTGTGAGAAATCTCCACTGCTTTAAATGTTAAACTGATACTTTTCTGATAGTTTATGAATGAATCTTTTGAAAACCGATTTGTTAAAAATGTACACAAACTTCTGAAAAGTAAGTGTCGTGGATGTTATGAAAATTTCTTGAGACTTATCTTGTTTATCGAGGCAGTTAACCCAAAATAAATATGGCACTTGACTTACAAATTACAGGAAAAACTTTTTTGTTTTATTAGCTATACAGGTTGGTAAGGACATCGACGCACAACTAGTTACCATGGATTCAGTACGCCCTGCGTTGATATGTTTCGTTTGTTATTAAAAAAAAAATGCTTTTCCATACATTTTGGCCACGTAGGTACTGCACTTTTCAATGAAACAGCTAATATTTCTTTTTTCATAACCTACGGGTCTAAAATCATGTGCTGAATTCATGATTTCAGTTTACGCGTCGATCCTGCCACCCTGTATGAAAATGGCACAATAGTGCCAATTTTTTGTACGTATTCTTATTAAAAAACTCAGTTGTTCCAGGCAAAGTAGTATTTTGATAATACTTGGTAGAACACATTTTTCGATGTTTGGCAATACATTAATAAAAATTTTAAAAATTAAACCATTCATTTTCAGGTAACAAAGACCCATAGATAAATACCTTAACTTAAGTATACGTACGAGTATAACAATATAACAATTGTGTTAGCAAATAAAACTTAAAAACTACGTTAGTATCACTTACTTGCACTAAGTCTTTGTGCGCTCTGGTGGCGAAAGCGGTGGCATTATATTATTAACGTTGACTAGCAAACAAATTCAAACATTTGAGCGACGGATTTTAATGTATTGTCAAAATAACAATCCCTTTCGGATTGTGGTTGCGAGTAAATTACGCATTAGGGGTCCTCCCATCTTCCAAGTTCCAAATTGCTTGGAGCATCCATCGAGGATTACCGTGCATACATAGGTAGGTCAGAAAGGATAAACAATTCATTTAAGGGAAAATCCGTCGTAATCCTGATATGTGTTCACTGTGCAGTATGGTTCTACTGTATGGGGGGTGTATGGTTTGCTTGTGTTTGCTTTAAAGATGTATGGAGCGTTTTGATTTTGCAGAAAAAAAAATTGTAATATGGTAGCTGTGTTTCATTGAATTAAGGCTTGATTTCCGTGTCAAGTTTAGGGGATCAATTGGGTTTTGTTTATGTCTTTCATATGATTCTATGCTAATAATATATATTGTTTGTTATTTGCGGGTGACCGCTGATTAATCCAAGCCAGCCTCGCCCTCGCCCAGCGACGGCTTAAGCCAAGGTCCGTACCCAACAGGGTGTGCCCTTACAACTCCGACAACCATGACCTGCGAAATGCCATATGTACAAAAAAAGGTGACCATTGAAAATCAGCGTCGTGCTGTGAGTATGGCACAGCAACTGCCCTGTTGGTCTCGTGGTTGCAAGCGCGACTGCTGAGCGTTAGGTCTTGGGTTCGATTCCCAGGTCGGACAAAGTGTTATTGGGTTTTCCATTAGGAATTTCTTAGTAACAGTCTGAAGTTTGGAAGTTGGCGGTTTAATACGCGCGTGCCTCGAAAAGCACGTAAAGCCGTTGGTCCTGCGCCTGATCTCTCCCCGGTCGTGTCAGATTTCCGTCTTATCGGACTATGAGAGTAAAGGAACAGAGTGCACCTGTGTTTGCGCAGACACTTGTGGACTGTAATATCTCCTGCAAACCTGGCCAATCTCCGATGAGAATGGCCAACGTGACCGAAATCGGTCGGGAGGCTATTATGGCACAGCTGAGTGTTAATTATCTGTTGTTACCAAGTAGCAGTGGTCTCGAACCTACCGATTTTTCGGTATTTCTACCGATATGGGCTCACATTATTTATAACAATCATACTTAAGTATGATTGTTATAAGTTAGTCTGTAATAATGAGTAGTAGTAGTAAGTGTAATATTGTATTTTTTTGTCAAATACCTACAGATCTACCGATCTCACTCTACGACGTTCGAGACCACTGCCAAGTAGGTACCCTAGGTATTCAAGTAGTCCTTTTTATGCACCTGGTTCTGAGCTAAAATAAAATAAAATCTTTCTTTTCTTTCTAATTGGTACTTCATGAAAATCGGGTCCCATTTCAGATTCCATATAGGCTACATCGTCCTACCAGATAAAATAAAACCTGGAGATTTCTTCGGTGGTTCGCGTGCTACAATTTTGTCACACCGGCACTACGAGTAGGTATTCGAACATTGTTGTGGTCGCACTGTCGTAATGCTCTTTAACAATTACCATATGTTTCACCTTCATGAACATATCTTGCCGCGACAGAATAATATATTTTTTTAATAATTCCCAATCGGCATAGTGGGACCTTTTTCCCTAACGCAAAAAGGCAGCCTCGTGTCATTACATCAATACAACAGTCCCAAAAATAGTCCCACAAGCCGATTCTGCTGACTGATAGCCAATACATCCAATATATGTGCTAGGTTAATAAGTCAGTGGGCTCACGTCGGGGCAATTTGCGGAGGTAGGGAGTCTTACAAAAGTTGCTCAGTAACGAACCGGTCTCAATAAAATTGCTTGCGTTTAAACGTTTCTACGTGTTTCTTGTCTACGGCCAGGGAAAGCCTAAATAGGTTTTGTTAAACATTTAATTATGTAGGTGTCTGGAGAGAATGTTCTGTATGTTGCAAGTGCGTGGAAGATTAAAAATAACAGGCTATACAAAATTTTGAAATTACCGAGGGGTAGAAAAAATTGCAAAAGAAACAACAGTTATCAAGATTTAATTAATTCAGGCCTGATTTTTCAATAGTCAGATATTTTTATCTAAGGAATAAATTTTGCGGTTTGACAGCTTTTGTATAGAAATTATATTACTTTATCTGACCATTGAAAAATCTGCCCTTAATCAAATAATGTATACCTTTTAGGTGCAGACGCCAGCATATCAAGCTACCCGAAACTGTCAAATTTTCCCAATCAACTTTGAACCTTATGCTTTAGCGATAAAGTAGAAAATCTATTAAAGAAATTTGACAGATTGTAGTAGCTCGATATGCTGGTGTCTGTACATCACTGGTTGGTTAGCCTCTTCATTTACTACGGCATCCTATGTGGCTTAACTTGCTTATCGATATTATTATGACTTAAGGACGTAGCAGAATATTTGTTTGTAATAAATTAGTAAGTTAGTATATATTATAAAAATGTCCGTTGGTGGTTCGTTCCAACGATTAAGATTTGCTCTTCAAAAGCTATATCATCAACATCATTTTAGCTGAAATACATCAATTGCCTCCCCCAATCACCGCCATTCCAGCGGATTCCACCATATCGTCCACCTTGTGAGAGGCCTTCCAACGCTACATCTTCCAGTATGCTGTTACCACTCCAAAACTTTTCGCCCCCATCGGCCATCTGTCACTTAAGCTTGGCAATGCTTCGGGATGTGTCGTTTACCTTGGTTCTTCTACGGAACTCTTCATTTATGATTCGATTACGTTGGGAAACTCCAAGCGTAGCCCTGTTCATTGCACTATACGTGAAATTCAACCTTTTACAGAGACCCATTGTGAGCGGCCACATCTCAATCGGGTCATCACTGGAAACACGCACTAGTCAAAGACAAAGAAAAGCTATAATTATGTTGCAATTCTCGTCTTATATTGTTTTGTGACTTATTTTTAGTGACTTAAGTGCGGGTTAGGTCACACAAGCTATAAAATAGTAAACGATACGTGTGACCTAAGTAGTCTATTAATTGCACGGAATTTAGCACCCTCGCATTTTACACCGAGCAATAGTGGAAGATTTAAGTCACGCGTATTGTAATGTACTGCTTTTGTAAGAAACAAGAACGAGTTATCCTATTTAATCCCAATAACATGTTCATAATGAAATCTTTCTTTATTTACAACAGTTACCAAATCCCGGACCACGTCGACACGTGTACAAATCCGTAGAATGTTATCACTCCCGTATAATTACACGTAGGGGTGCTGTTGGGTTAAATTTTTACGAGCCACTGTGGATTACTTTCGGTTCGCGTTTGTACACTGTTATGTATGTTACTGTTAGAGGAAATTACGGTTTTAGGGAATCTTTATGAAATTAGAACAAGATTTGCTGAACTGTATATCCACTTAGTGTTACTTTCTTTCTTTCCATAATGAACCAGTTTTCGATCCTCTTAGATTCTAGCAATGATTAAAAGAATACTATTTAGGAAGGGGTCTAAGACAATGTGACTCGTTTAAAAATTTCACATTATATTTTCATGTCTTGTTGAGTTTGATTTTTGCCGAAATTTTTGCCACTTCTACAGGCAAAGGTACAAGACTTGACCTTTTGTGAAAAAGTTTCGTTGGTTCGATCCGCCATGCTTATTTCTGTGGACAAGGCGTATTGCTTTGTTCATATTCAAGGTATTTGCTGAAAATCATATTACTCGAACAGCCGGTCGATTCTGTAAAAACCTCACCGTGAAATCATAAGTGAAGTGAGCACTTAATAGTGTTAATCCCTAACCAATGACAGCTCACTCCACGCTCACTTCACCCAAGCTTTCACGGTGAGATGGTAACAGAATCGCACGGCTGTACAACTTTGTCTCTAATATCGCTTATCAGCAATCTTCTGACCAGCTAATTAAAACTTAAAATAGCACATAATATGACGGTTGGACTTTAAAAAGAGACCATGACCTCTGAGTTTGTTTCGGTATTTCTTCTCAGGAATCAGTCAGCTAGGAGAATTGAAGTCATCAAAAAAATTAACTTGTCTTAAAAGATCTACTTACAAAAACCGACAGGCCTGTTGGTCTAGTGGTCAGTGGCCCTGACTGCTATGCGCAAGGTCGCTTCCCACCTAAGAAAAATGTTTGTGTGATGAGCACGATCATTTGTTCTTTGTCTGGGTGTAATTTATCTACAATATACTGTATGTATTTATTTAGAAATATATTTATTTTTTTATTCCTTTATTTCAGGCAACTAAGGCCCATAGAAAAAACAATACATACTACTACAAACATACTTACGAGTATAAACTAATACATACAAAATTATCACAAATACAATACTATAATAATATAACTTAAAAATACTATAAATAAACACAACATAGCGTTATTACTCAATTGTTTCTAATAAATCTATTTGTACTAGTATTAAGCATCACTACGCAATTGTTTGTTGTCCTAAAGAAATAAAAATAAAAACATAACACAACTTATACACGAACTGCACACGAAGTGTCGGCGTCGTGTTTCGCTGACTGGTGGTTTATCAGTTGTCTAGTACTCATAGCACAAGCTCTGCTTATTTTGGGACTAGGTGACGTTGTATGAAAGTTGTGGAATATTATTATTATTATAATATTATTAGTGAATATTATTAGTGGCCGTAATCCACCACGCGTGCCAAGTGTGGGGCCAACCCATAACCAGTATAGGCAGTACGGCAAACTGAAACATAAAAAACAATATCGGTGTCTACTTGAGAACCTCCTCCTTTCTTCGTTAGTTCGTTTCGGGGGAGTTTTGGGGGTTTCGCATGATCACCGAAATCATAAAATTTTCACCAACAATATGGTACATTCCCACGTTCGCAAAGGAAACTAACACTTTAAATGAAATCAACTAAGTTGTTTTATTCAAGTAGTCGTAAATGCTAACTGGGGGTCTTACTCATTATGTTATTTGCTGGCTACGACCAAGGGACCAGCCATTATGTCATTGAAGTTACTTTAATACTTAGTTCCAGAGTTTACTCAGCATTTCCTTTTTTGCTGAAAGGAATCTTGGTTATTAAAAGCTGCGGTGTAACGAGAAATGGTACTGGACAGTACATTTCGTTCAATATGCATATTACTAGCTTGATAGCTTCTGCCTGGAACTTCGACCGCATGAAATTTCTTGTTCCCCTACCCACCGCATCGCAGCGCTCGCCCGCGCTATTGCTTCGTTTTCGGTAACCGTTCTTTTTGACTTATTTTCTTTTGACTTGGCTCTTAGGCGTCGTAGCGTGATACTAAATAGCCTTAAGAATCGTTCTATCAAATTAAAACATTTTTTTCAAATCCGATCGGTTGTTGCAGATATTTGCGCGTTCAAATAAACAAACTAACTCACCAGCTGTATTATTATACAAGGTGTAACATAAATAACGCACAACCTCTTAAGGGGTCATTGTACTCATCATTATGAACAACTTTTACTATGGGAGCAAACCCGAAATCGCGAAAAAAAAATCGGCTGTAGGGAACAGCCAATTTTTTTTTCGCGATTTCGGGTTTTGACGAGTTATGCGAACATAATTGTAGGGAACAGCTGATTTTTTTTTCTACTGGCTGACATTGTTTGCCGTCTGGACAAAAACAGGGTATAAAAAGTGAACGGAGTAGAAGCCTAAGGCTCAGAAATTTCTTTTTTTTATACAAAAAATCAAATAAAAATCTCTTTTTTTACATTCTATTCTTTGATTGAATCCGGCCGATGGCTTCAATCAAAGAAATGATGATGAATATCGCTACAAATTCATTTATTAATTCCGCTCCTAGAGAAGGCGATGCCTTCAAATTGATTTTTTATATTATTTGTCGACTTAATCGTTTTTTTCTTTTCGTGAAATACTCGTATAAAAGATATTTCTGTGTCAAACTGTAAAACAACCAGCCGGTATATTAGTGGAAAGCAAACAGCCACAAACAAACGATACTGGTTACCAAAGACAGGTTTTCCTAGCCCAAATGAATTTGCGACCTCATTTTCGTTCTTCCGCAACACGGCCACGGCTGGACAGAGGCCACCCCCAATAATCAGTACAAGACTCGATTTACCATTAACGCTTGAATTGCTTACAGAATCCAAGGCTCTGTCTGTGTGTAAAGATACGTTGACACACACAAAAGGAGGAGGTTGTTCATGACTACAGTCCGGCCGTCGAGAGAATGTCAATTTTAGTAGCTAATAAAGATCAAATTCGCAAAATTCGTAGTCATTTGTATGAAACTGATAGGTGTCAAAAACGTAATCTCTCGTCGGCCGCACTGTAGTCATGAACAACCTCCTCTTTTTAATTAGTTCCAAATGGTATGTAGATACGTGTGGACTGTCGTGGTCACCACACCCACACCACACAACAAAACCACAACCACACAACCACATCTCCATAGATAATCGCCTCAAGTAATTTTCCTCAGGCATTAAGTCCGCCTTTGTACAGTACTTTTTTTACTTGTGCATAAAGTTTTAATAAACAAATAATCAAAATACCCACATAATCTGCGAAAAAATTCATCAAATTTTAAAACAACGGGTAAGAGGAATTTCATCATTCATAAAACCAATGAACAAAGTAAATACATTTCGACACCCTTCATAATAAAATAAAATAAACTTGAATTCTTTACGATACACGATTTCAAATGAACGCGTGACGTTTATGTCGTTTAAACAACGTTTACACAATGAAACAAAACGATTTAATTTCAATAAAAACAAAAGGAGGCCGCCTATGATTTAAACACGAGTTTAATGACGTTATAAATCAGTTATGATAAACGATTTTCATCTGATGTGTCTGATGTAAGGGGGTTTAATTGGTACTTATGGAGGGGCCCGTGGCTAAATAATAACAGCCGCACAGGTCGATCGATCAGGTTACGATCGCTTGCCGCGGTTGGCCTGTAGTTGGGTGACCATTTTTACATACCGAGACCCCTCTGTGCCTCGGAAAGCACGTTAAGCCGTTGGTCCCGTCTGTCATTTGTGGATCTTTGACAGCCATTACGGGTAGTCAGAAGCCCGAAAGTCTGACAACCAGCCTTACCAAGGGGTATCGTATTACCCAGTAATTGGGTTGTGGAGGTCAGATAGGCAGTTGCTCCATGTAAAATACTGGTATTCAGCGGCCTCCGGTTAGACTGGATGCCGAGCCCAACATATTTGAGAAAAGGCTAGGCAGATGATGATGATGACCCTACTTTTTATCAAGCGATGTGTGGCTCACGTGTATAATTGTGAAATAATGGGAAGTACAAAACCGACTTGGTTTGTTGGTAAACAAGTTGACAAAAATTCGAAGGTCAGTTAATCAATTAATACTGATTTACGTGGTACACTTTACGTGGTACAATTTACATGATACAATTTACATGGTACAATTTACATGGAACAATTTACATGGTACAATTTACATGGAACAATTTACATGGTACAATTTACATGGTACAATTTATATGGTACAACTTACATCTTACAATTTACATGGTACAATTTACATGGTACAACTTAGATCTTACAATTTACATGGTACAATTTACATGGTACAATTTATATGGTACAACTTACATCTTACAATTTACATGGTACAATTTACATGGTACAACTTAGATCTTACAATTTACATGGTACAATTTAGCAGTTGTCTCTGCCGTTGACGCTTGTCACTTGTGTATGCACACGTAATTCCTCGTAGAAGTTAATCCAAGATTCACTGCCAATTCATGCATTCTTACGTCTTATTTCTACGCATGTAAAACTGGAGTTTAGTGGACAGTCTAGCTAGTTAAACAAGAAACACTTGCAAGTGTTTGTCTCGTCCTCCATATTGTGAGTTATGGAGTAAATAGGTGGTGGGCAAAGCTACGTAACCAGTCATGATTTATACACTTGTGGGCCCAACTGCACGTGACTGAAAAAGTTGAGACACACTGAGTTGTGCAAGGTCTTTTAAAGTTGATAGAAGGTGCTCGACCAGAACCAGAGAGTAGAGGAGTGGTGGCCCAGTGGTAACGGCCGCAACTTACGGATTTTAGGTCGTGGGTTCAAACCCAAGCAGACACTTTACTTTGCATAAATAATTTCATCAACACTGCTCTCAAAACGGTGAAGGAAAACATTGTGAGGAAACCGGCATGTCCTAGAACTTAAAATTCGAAGACATGTGACGACTACCAACCCGCACTAGGCCCGCGTGGTAGATCACAGCCCAATCCCTCTCGAAGAGAGGAGGCCTGTGTCCTAGCAGTGGGAACATTGTAGGTTGATCTCTCGTCTAACTCTGTTTCGAAGCAATATCAAGATTCCCCATTCATACTCAGCACGCTTGCAATTCTACCAAGCACGTAGCCCCAAATAAACAGAGCTTTTAAATTCGACCTACTAGCATATTCCTTTTTAATTTGAGCTCACTAGCCGACGAAGCAAAAGTAGTTAGCCAATAGTTTTGGCAAGGGCCAAGAGGAAACCATTCATATTGACTAATGTTTCCTCACTGCCCCTTTATTACGCATTGCCATCCTACTGGAAGATATTTGTAACTAAAGTAGCTTCGGTTCGACGCCCGACTATAAGAATTATCTTTGAGCGCCATTTTTTGCTAGAGACACACTTTTATGTTGGTAAATAAAGTGCGGCGAGGGGGTGAGGGTTTATATTAGGAGTTTCTTTAAAAAAGGAACGGTTGAAACGTAACCGAATCGTGTGTAAATAAAATGTTTTCATGAATTTCTTTTATCAATGTCCTGAGTATTCTTGAACGTTAAATCGGTTATACTACACATTCTCAATGAAATTTTCCATTTTATAATCGGCAGGTTAAATATTACACGAACAGACACAAAAACATCGTAATGAAAACGAAATGAAATCGTCGCCCTCGCATAGAGCGTACCTTGACCGTGCACTAATAGGGCCGCGCGCGTACCCACTGTTTCAAATAATGACAGACATCGCTCCAATGGGATAAATGCCTACTTATTGCAAGGTTGTGACGACGATCCAGGCAGTCCTGCGGGCTACGGGCCACTCTGTCGCCGTGAGCCGACACTACGCCCGGCCAATTGCCTCTAATGACACTACTCGAACGCGTATCCGTCCAATCAACTCTTAAGACAAGAGGATCCTTCAGTCTGCTCAGCGGCACGACACTATTGCACCGTTAGTGGATTGCTCTGGATCAGAACCAGTGAATACCGAGTGATTGTTATGTAGTGATGTGTAATATGTGAACAATGAACGTAGTGTTATACGTATGCGCCGATAACATACATCCCTTGTGGGAACATCGATATCCCAGTCAAAGCATAGCAGTAACGATGATTGATTGAACTTTAAAGTGAAGTAACAAATTGGACATCATGAATGGGATAAGCGCGGCGGCTGAGAAGCCGGCGACCGGAGTCGAGGCACCGGCGCAGGATGAACCCAAACCCAAGAGAACGGGGGTTAGGGAGAAGCTCATGCAAATCCGGTCGAACATAACCGTGGAACCTATCATAGCTTGTTACATAATGTCCAATGTATTCTCAGGACTTGCAGTGCAAAACCTGAATTTGGAAAAAGCGTGTAGAGTTAATTTAGGGTACGATGACGAAGTGTGTTCCGCGTTAAATAGGCGGCAAACAGAGAACTATACTTTACAGGAATCCGAAGTCCAAAAGTTGACCGCGTCAGTTCAGGCGTGGAAAAATATCGCCCAAACAGCGTTTCCGTGTATTTTAGTTTTGTTTGTCGGTTCGTGGAGCGATAAAACAGGGAAGAGGAAGGCGTGCATACTGCTGCCTATAGTAGGGGAAGTTTTGTGCTGCACGAGTTTCATGCTAAACACATATTTCTTCTACGAGTTACCTTTGGAGATAACGGCCCTCTCTGATCTGTTCCCGTCACTGACCGGAGGATGGATAACAGTGTGTGTCGGTGTATTCAGCTACATTGGTGATGTAACAACAAAAGAGATGAGAACATTCAGAGTAGGAGTGGCCAATTTGTGCATGTCACTCGGAATACCTATAGGCATGTCCCTCAGTGGTATTCTACTGCAACAGATCGGTTACTACGGCATATTTTTAATATCGAACTGTCTGTATCTGACGAGTTTGATATATGGATACATACGATTGAAGGATCCAATCATATCTTCGGATAGACAAAGAGTGAGTATTCTATGACCTAAATTTCTACTGCATCTTTCTTAGTCCATTTAGGCGGGAATATTTATGGTGGTTCAATCTGCATTTGTACTTTAAAAGAAAAAAACAAAGTCTAGAGCTAATATACAACGTGTAACGTTAAATGCTCAGAACCTGAAAATAGTTTGTTCCGAATAACGAGCAGAATTAATTGAACTACTTTTTAATATAGGTCACATTTTTCAAAAAACCTTCATTAAAAACGTTGCCGTGTCTATTTATTAATAGGTCAAGCAAGCCAATGTCAGCGCGGCGCAGCGGCCTGGTGACGACTCTTCCCTCGATAAAGCGTCGTCGCAGACGCAAGAAATGATCAGAATGGCCAGTAAAACTAAAACAGCACATAAAACCTTTACAATTTTTTTAATGACTTATTTTCTCTGTGAAATAGGTCAATTGAATTAAAAATCAGTTGGGGTGTCTGAGGTTTTGCGCATTTAACGTTACACGTTGTATAGTATCGGTATGTGTCCCGATATGGCGCGTTGAAGCTATACATCATTTGCCGAGTAGCTCGACAGCCCAGTTAGTCCTATGTCTAAGTGATAAATTGCTGCGCACTCACTACGCAAATTCGAAGGAAGGGGGACATCGTAACGCAATCAGCGATTTTACGCGAGGCTCGCAGAGGTGTCGACTTGGATTTATATCCCTCCGATCCATTGACATTGTCACTAATACTATAGCACCCACGTGATACATTGTTACATTTTCCAACATATTATTAATAGTTTTTTCAAAGTGATGGATGATAGCAGTTGTGTGAGATCGAACTTTATGAAAAACATATTTTCCTTTTTTACGATTTTTGTTGTGCGTATGAAACATTTGATAGGCTTTGCCAAATGTATCTTTTTGTTCTTTTATCCGGCAAAGTTTTGATTGTATCTTTTTTGTGTTGGAAATTATTTTTCGCAAATCTCTCCCTTGGCAGTCGCTCATAAAAATCATTGTAGACACAATCTGTATGCATTTCGTATGCTGAAGGGAACACGAAAATAAAGTGGGGATTATTGCGGGATTTTGTTTGAAACCCGAAATTGCACTTATTCGCTCGTTCGTCCCGGCCAGGGGTAAATTAAATTCACTACGCTTTATAATGAGTTTATGTAAAATTAAATTTTATCTTTGTACTATGAACGTACAGGACTGACTGCGCTGTGAAATCTCTTTGTTTAGTTGAGCTTAACTGGAACCAATTAAATGTTCATATTTTTGTTTAAAAGGAGTTATTAAACAAATTTGATCTTGGTGTTGGTGGAATGAGGAGCCTTTGTCTGAAGATCTTGCACGTCAACATTCGTCTTAGTTTATACTGATTTAGCCATGATTTCTATTCAAGGAAGAAATAAACTTGTCTCCAGCTGATTATCTTCCTACACACAATTTGAACGTTGTTAGCTGCTGTTACTGCTAGCTGCAGTTATTTAGTAATATTCATAGCAGTTATAACTGTGCGTAGGTGCCCTCTCTATTAAGTTAGTATTATATCCACTGCTGTTGTGAATGTTGTGTGTTTAAATAAACAGTCAAGGAAGAGAGACGATAGAAACAGAGTAAAAGACAAATGTTTAGCAGAAGACATGGCTATACAACTTGATAATTATGATGAGAATATGAATAGCATAGCATAGCATAATCAGCCTAATATGTTCCCACTGGTGGGACACAGACCTCGTCTCGGTGAGAGGGAGTGGGCCGTAATCCACTACGCGGGCCCAGTGTGGGATGGTTGGAGAATATGAATGACTGCCACTAAAGGAATCTTAACGAGTGCTTTTTACGGTTCCGTACCTACTCAAAGGCTGCCAACGGAACCCTATTACTAAGCCTCTGCTGTCTTTACGCCCGTCCGTCCGTTTGTCTGTCTGCGGGCTGTATCTTATGAACCATTATAGGTAGACAGTTGAATTTTCATAGAATGTGTAATTTCTATTACCGCTATAACAACAAATATTAAAAATAAAAATTAAAGTTGATACAAGAAACGTGTTGTTTTTAGCGTTATATGCCTTATGGCACGGAATCCATGGTGTGCAATTCCAAATCGCACTTGGGGGGTTTTGATTGATAGGTAGATATAAGCAAAATTAACGTAATTGTACTAAGTCTCACCGTGAGGACTTAGGTGAAGTGAGCGGGAAGTGAGCTGTCATTAGGGATTAACACTATTGACACTGCTTACTTCAAACTCACTTGTGATTTCACGGTGAGATTTTTACAGAATCGACCGGGTGGCCAGTAAAACTTTCTTGTGTTACTTTCCCAAATGTCGAAAACCAAAAGGATATTAATGCGAAGCTCAAGTTCCCTAGTATTCAAAGACTGTAACTAAAGCGCGATAGCACGTTTAAGCTAGACAATTCTGATACTAATCTGCCATAAGACGAATCAGAGCAAGATACAGGAAATGAAATGTTTATTTATTTATTTGTACATGGAGGACTTACATCTAATAAAAACAAACACAAAAAGGAATCTATAGTCACCCGAAAGCCAATTACAAATCCTCACATATAGATTTATAATAATAAAATTTATGGTGTGAGCACAAAAACAAAAACCACGTCGCCTAAATTAAAGTAAGAAGCAATATAAATACTTAGTTTGCAATTATATGACTAAAATAATAGAGAAAATAATAAATTAACAAAAACAAATAATGTAACCTACCGCTACTTGAAAAATTTGAAATGGATCAAAGTCATATTCCTTGCATATATCATTGATGTTGATCAATAATGTATTTGACTAAATAAACCCGTAGTTAAACATATGATTATTAGGATTGTGAAGTTATCATCTACGGTTCAAATGGTTTTATGCTAAGTAGGTACATGGTGATCCAACGAATATGAGCGTCGCTACTAGGAGGACCTGTTGTGCTATTCTGTAAAAATCTCACCGTGATAACTCGGGTGAAGTGAGCTTAAAGTGAGCAGTCATTAGTGTCAATCTCTAGCATCCGATGGAATAACAGCTCACTTCACCTATTTTCTCACGGTGAGATTCTAACAGAATCGACCGGCTGTAAGTTCATTGGCCAGGTTTTTTCTGTTACATCTATCACAATAAGTAGGTATGAGCTATGCTAGAGGGTTTAGTTTCCGCACTTAGTCCTTCAGGTGGACCATTGTGCGTGGACCTTGGCAGCTGTCGATGATTATTTCAAACAGCCCATCTGCCTCCAGAAGTTGATTAAATCTCCTGGTCTGTTATGAACATCTATGTAAGATCTGGGTGCCTCGAGTGTTTCTGTCCTAATCTGGGTGACGCTGCAGTAACAAGGTATAGGAGAGTTATTCTTTTGCTTCCTGTGGCAGTAGGTTCCATTAATTTTATTAAACTAACAAATATTGAGGTGTAGGCATTTATTTATTTAAGTATTAAAATTTTATGCACAAATAAAAAAAATACCGTACAAAGGCGGATTTAATGCCTGAGGCATTTTCTATCAGGCAACCTTAGGGTGATGCAAAAACAAAACATGGCAGGTACAACATACGGGATAAATAGCTAGGAAATGACTATAAAATACAAGAATAAATACTAATACATAGATCGATACATCATACACACATACTTAAAAACAAAATGAACTGTCACGAGAAAAAAAATGATTGGTAGAGGAGAAAAAGAATCCAGCAAATCAGCGCTGGGGTGTTACGGCCAACTTCTGATGGATACGTTCACGTGCCTTCACTTTAAAAGATAACCGACTGATTGCCGTACTGATGTTCAGAGAGAGCGCATTCCAAAGAAAGACCGCCTGGATAAAGAAAGAAAAATGAATGAAGCCAGAACGGGGAAAAGGACAGCGTAGAAGACGATTGTTGGTGTTACGAAGATTTTTAGCATGGGCAAAGCACAAATATTGAATTTGGGAAGTCATGTAAGAAGGAGCAGTGGGTTTGTCAAGAATAGAAAAGAACGTAGGCACAACCCTCAACTCTCTGCGCTGGCAAATGGGTAACCATGTTAAAGCAGCCGGTGCTCAGATACATGATCATACTTACGAAGATTGAAAACGAACCGAATGCAGTTATTGAGAAGACGGTATCATAGTTTTACATAAGTTTCTAGTTAGTATTTTTAACATTAAACTCGGCATGAACTCATTAAATAACTAGGTACACTATGCCTACCAAGTATTTTGTCACAAACTCACAAATTGGTATTAAAGGTTTATTTTGTGACTGTCAAGAAAATCATGAAATGTAGGCTTTCTTTGACAAACGGAAAGCTCCTTTAACCGAAACTCAAAAGCAATTCGTATCGGCAGTCTCCATTTTCGGAACTTGACTAGGGGGGCATTATGCAAAATATTTCTAAAATACTCTCTAACATATCTGCACTATGTGAACGCATATAACTTCGTGTACAAATAAAGTTTCTTGGTACTGTCCAAAATTGTTGCTCTATACAAAATTCTGTTCCAAATTTGTCTTATTTGAAAAAAAGGTACTCGTAGGTACTGTTATAAACTGGGTATTTGATAGATTTGTCATGTCTCTTTTATTTTCGGTAAATATTAGCATCTGTAACTTTTTACCCATTCATTCATTGTAATTATAAGATCGAAGTGCTTCTTCCATTCATGCCTTTACTTTTCATGTCCACCTTAGCTATGACATATTTAAGACATTTATTATAACAGTTTTTTTTCAATATTATTCGTCTCATTTAATGTATGTTGTGGAATCTTGCAAACATGCTTCTAAATTCTTTACAATACTATGGTATTGTAATTCGACAAAATTTTGCTCTCCGACGTCCTTACTCTTCACCTGCACAACTTTTAAAGCCTTAGAAATACCTAGACATATCATAATGGGAGTAATAGGTAGGTATAACTTTTATGTTTTCCCTTATTTTATTCAGGTTTTGTTCTAAAATGTTTGAACACAAGTCAATCAAGTCAGATAGGTATTTGCATAGTTTTGTAATATGCAGAAATCTGTGCAACAAATATCCACACGATCTAAATCTAGATTTCTTCCTCCACAACGCCATACCCGCCTACACAATCTATTGTATACAAACAAAATTAAGCGTGGGCCACAACTGCATACTATAATTGACTTCTATATACAGGAACAGCCCGTGGGATGCCGCGGGTGGGTGTGTTCGTTCTTCGACGCGCGTCACGTCCGCGAGACGTTGACGGTCGCCTTCAGAACTGGTCCGAGGCGGAGGAGACTGAGGGTCTCATTGCTGATCGTCGTTGTGTGTGTAATTTTTGGACCCTTGCATGGTTAGTTTTCCACTTAGTATTTATTACTAGTTTCATCCCGCGGCTTCGTTAGTGTGAAGGTCGGAAATAATACCACGGAAATGTACTACGGGGATATAAAAGTCTTCTTTAAATTTATCTTCTGTCCTTTTGTTAATTAAATAGAAAGAAAAAGATGCACTGAACTTAAATTTAGTTTTGTTTGTGAACAAGGGAATTGCTACCATTGTGAAAATTGATTAAAACCAAATTACTTACCAAAAGTATCTACAGTATATCTGTGAAATAATGTCCCAATTTAATTCAAACATGCTTTGAATAACGAAGGAAACTTTTGTAAAGATGAATCTAACCAATCTTGTCCTTTTATAAAACACATCTATTAGCCCACTTTTAGCTACTTTTGAGCACTTTCCTAGAAAAACATTTTAATAAAATGAGGTTTCTTCCCGTATTTAGGATATAAAATTGGGAGGGTGTAATTATTCCAAGGAATTCAACAAAGGAAATAAGAAAAAAAAATATTTCGTTTGCAAACCAACCTTATGTTTTTTTTCATTCCATGTAAAAATTATTGTTACTTACTATATAATATTTTTCTATTCCTTTACATTCTTTTCCAAAATATTTTTGTATAAAAGAAACCACATTCTGCCACGATAAAATTTTGAGTAATGTTTTGGTACTTAATATGTAGCGTAGATAGTTAATAAAGATAATTATACAGGTACTGATGTGTTGTTACTTTGGCTTAGATAAATCCAGCATCAATAGCGTCGTCTAGGTCACTCATATGTGCTTGTACGGTCATGTATTCTGTAGTAATATTTTATAGCTCGATGTGTATTCATAAAGAAACCATAACCATTATTGTACAGACGCCAGCACATTAAGCTACCCGAAACTGTCAAATTTTCCCAATCAACTTTGAACCTTATGATTTGGAGATAAAGTTGAAAATCTATTTGACAAATTGGAGTAGCTTGATGTGCTGGCATCTGTACATAAAAGTTCAAAGGTTTGACGTCAAGCTCAATATATGGCGTTGGCGTCGAAATATAAAAGATGTCGCTATGGTTTCTTTACAACAATTTGATTAGGGTCTCGCAATTTAGATAAAATTACCAGCTTTGATATAAACTGGTAATTTTATCTAAATTGCACCCTCTCAATTTGAATCATTTTGAAGCATATTGCTAATCCATTGCTCGAAATGTTCGAAAAATGTATCTGCTCAACAACGTAAATAACGCAATGAATGTTGTTGAACTGTCAAAATGAAACCCATTGCTACTAATAGTGTGTTACGCAATTACCCTGCAGTTCACAATTGTGGTTTCATTTTCTTTAACCCTGTTAGTGCTCAGTTGTTCACACAAGTGGGTAGTCCAAAACATTACCAGCTAGGTAACACTTTGTTTATTAAACAAAGTGTGAGTACTGTAAACTATTTATTCATTGTCTAACTTATGTGTTCCTTCCAGGTGAAATGAACGTGCTGTACCTTTTCATGAGATACAGGTTCAACTGGGACGAGGTACAGTTTAGTATGTTCTGTACTTACAGTATCATCACTAACTTAGTGGGTGAGTACACTACTTAATACACACCAAAAAGATTTCAGATACTATACAGAGGGTATCATAGAAATGTCATAGAAAAACTGTGATCCTATGTCTCAGTGACGCCATATAGCGTAATATAGTGCAATTTCATAATTAATCTGCCAAGTTTGACACGATACCCTTTTACCGACACCAATTACTGTTAATTAGTTAAACACATATCTAAGATAATAATTATTTTTATATAGATACTGGGTATATTATATAAAAAAGTAACGAAAAGTAACCGTAGTTAAGTCCAGTCGTTTTACCAAAATGAGCAATTCGAAAGATTTTCTTTAAAAAAAATATATATTTTGCAACAGAACGCGTACTGTCATATGATACACGAAACATGACAACGGTAATTTTTTTTAGTTCGTTATAGCAACTGATTACGATTTTGTTCGCTTTTCCGGCCTATCGTAAGTATATTTTTTTAAGCAAGTTCCAAAAAGGAGGAGGTTTTTAATATGTTCTACTTTGTGTTTTTTTTTTTTTTTTGTATGTTTACCGATTTCTCTGTCCATTGTGGACCTATTTTAAAAAGTATTTTTTTCGTTTGTAACGGTATGCTTTCGAGGTGGTCCCGTTGTCACCAAGTCGGAATCTGATGAGGGAATCCCATGGAAACCGAGGGGAACCCTCAAATTTTATAGGCCCACCTATAGCGATTTGGGTATTTTTTATAGTAACTCTTGCATTTAGTTTAGGAAAGCACCATTTGGTGAAGTGGAACTAATGATGAAGACCACAGATGGCCATCGGAGCTACTCAATAATAAGTATTTCACGTGTTGCGATTCGATTAGGTACAGACGCCAGCACATCAAGCTACCCGAAACTGTCAAATTTTCCCAATCAACTTAGAACTTTATTCTCAAACCATAATGTTGAAAATCTATAAAAAGAAATTTGACAGATTGTAGTAGCTTGATGTGCTGGCGTCTGTACCTACTTTAATGAGGTTGCTAAGCCATTTATGCTCGTCACAATGCGTATGGTAAAGTGGAGCTGATGGAGATTTCTCAATCAGCTCCAGTTTTCCTGATTCTTACTAGGAGAACGAGAACTTCTCAACAGTTAACGTCCCCGCATCGGGAAAAGCAACATTTTGTAAAAGATGATTCATGAGCAATTGATTTATGATGAGCTATTGTGACATAGATAAATTACGTACTGACCCACTAAAAAGTGAAAAATAAAAACTTTGTATAACAGAAAAAACAACCGATTTCGAGAAAACAATTAAAAAATGAAAAATAACTTTAATTTCGGAAGTTGGTGGCAAAAAACTAAAATATAAATCCCAAGACTAGTTATTTTTCACTTAGTGTTTTTGGAAGCAGTTTTTTTTTTTTTTTTTGTAAAAAAAATTACATAAATACAATAAACGAAAAAAACCGGGAATGATTTATTAATTTGATTTGACATGAGATGACTATGACCCCAACCAACATAGTAAGGAAAAGACGAGGCAGATGATGACGAGATGATGAGAAAATCGAATTAGCTATTATTTTTACTCAACCAAATATCCTTACCTATGAAATTGCCGTTTTACATAGAAAAAATGAAATAATTTTTTTAAAAGAAAATTATATATTTCATTAATCAAAGGCCATTAGTGACGATGCACTTTTGCCATTTTAGTGGAAGTTGATGGCCCTGCCATAAAAATCCTGGGGACGGTAATCGATGAACTCTTTAGAGGCGTTTTTCACCGCTTCGTTGGATTTGAAATTTTTCCCCTGTAAAAAGTTATCCAGATTCCGAATAAAAGTGGGAATTATTTGAAGCAAGGTCTGGTGAGTATGGAGGGTGACGGAGAGTTTCTAGTCGTAACTCCTATAGTTTAGAGACGGTCCGTTGTGCGGTGCTTCGACGCGATTTTATTCTTGTTGTCCAGTGAGTTCATACGGTTCCTACTTTCCGAGCTTTTTTATCATTCCAGTTTGATGTAAATGAATCGGTATCGATTTATCACTTACGTTGAAGGCTGCTGCGAGTTCCTACGTGGTTTGAGATGAATCTGCTTCCACTATGGCTTTCAATTCATCATTATCGACTTTCATCTCCGATCGGCCACGGGGCGCATTGTTGAGGTCAAAATTTCGAGAACTAAAGCGATGAAACCAAAAACGGACTGTGCGTTCACATGCGGTACCATGTCCATACATGTCGTTAATATTTCATTGTTCACTGTCTGTGCTGCGTTGGTGCCAAGACGGAACTCGTATTCTAAAATAGCGCGCAATTTAATTTTTTCTATAGATAAAGAAACAGATGAACTGCAAAGCAAATGAACAACTGATTTTGAAAAACAAAATATCATCCTATATTATAACATTAATTTGAATTTGGAATTCTAAATAGAATGAAAGATATCGATCCTCACAATAGCCAGTATCAAAAATCGCCAACTTCATAGGTAAGGACCTAATAAAAGGCTTGACTTTATTTGAATAATACTCAAAAATTAATTTAAATTTTCGTAAAAATTATTTTATAATAATTCCGAAAAGGAAATGTTAAAACATTACCCATTGAAGTAAATTTTTACTATTTGGTGTCAAAGAAAGAAAAAAGATTTCGATACATAACAATTTTCTTTCTATATTTTCCCATGACTTACCTGCTTTCCTTTCCTGTCTCATTCCTGGGCTCAGGCCTCCTTCCACTCCTTCCATCTTTCGCGAGCCCTTTCCGCCTTCCTTCCATTAACTACCTACTTACCGGGAGTAATATCTACGAGATTATTATTTTCTCAGAAATCTTCAACAGGTAACCATTTCTAGCCTACTTGTGGAAATCAGTGATCTATTGATAGATTGTTCAATTACATAAGTAGAATATTGTTTATGATCGTTTCAATGCGAATTATGTTACAATATTAGAGTAATTAGTTCGACATTGAATTGTATTTTCCGGTGAAATCAACTCAATGACGCTGGCAACCCTTTATAATAATTCTCCTTTCCTTTATATTATTATTTCGTGGAAATGTCGTTGAATGGGATATGATTACGTAACAATTCTATAAAAATATCAATTTTGTATTAGGTTGTCTCATAAATTATTACCAGTTAAAAGACAAATTATTATTCATTTTTTTTATTAATAAAAAGTACATATAATCAATTATTAGTCTCCCTCGTTATCAACAACAGTCAGCCATCTACTGGGCAAAATTTGAATACCCTTCTCCCAAAATGAGGCAGGCTGGGACTCGAAAAAATTTTCAAGTTCAATTTTAATACTTCCAGAATTTTCGAATTTTTTCCTAGTAAATGAAATTTAAGAGCTCGAAATAAATGAAAGTCTGAAAGCGCAAGATCCAGGCTATACGGTGGATGTGGAACAGTCAGCCATCCTAGCTCCTCCAGCTGTTTATGTGTTAACTTGGCGCAATGAGGTCGTGCGTTGTGATGCAAAAGTTGGACTCCAAGTCGTTTTGGCCGCTTAATTTTTAACATCTCTGCTAGTTTGCGAAGCTGCTGCATCTACAGATTGGCGTTAATAGTATGATGAGATTCGAGGAGTTCCCAGAAAATCATTCCATGCCAATCCCAGAAAACAGACAACATAATCTTACGACCGTGTTCATTAAGTTTAGGCTGGGCTGGTGGGTTTTACCCGCGAGGAATCCAATAAGCATGACGCGTGTTAGTTTCATAATGTATCCAGCTCTCGTCACAATGTAATAATGTCCTTGAGAAAGTCTCGTCTATGCGGACGAAGTAACATACTTTGACAAATGGCCACACGAACGGCCCGGTCATGGTCCGTTAACGCATGAGGTGTCCAACGTGACATCACTTTGCGATATCCCATCGATCTGAGATAACGATCTATAGTCGCGAGGGATTGTCCAAGCGCCTTCTCTAAATCGCGCGTACTATAGTCTGGATGTAGCTCAAGTTCGTGCCGCAAAGCATCTTCATCGAAGCTGGTTGGTCGGCCTGGGCGAGGTTGATCTTCGCAGCTTATATCACCGGTGTCAAAACGCTTGTACCAGAAACGAACAGTCCGATCGCTAGTAGTACCCGGTCCAAATGCAGTTTTAATCTTTTTAGCCGTTTCTGTTGAAGAGACTTTAAGTCGATGCTCATATAGCATAATAGCTCGCAGTTGACGCTGATCCATTTTCACTAAAGACTAATTATTGCGTTGCGTCCGCGCCTATTTATACCTTCACCATAAAAGATACTCATCCTTACTAGACAGATCTAGAACTTTCTTGGATTCGTTTTAGTTTAAATACGAGAAAATTCGAGTAAAATAAAATATGGCAAGAACTTATGAGACAACCTAATAAGTTTTTGATATTCGACAGTCGTTACGGGTACTCAGAAGCCCAAAAGTTTGACAACCAGAGTGTATGGTATCTGACTGTGGGGTATCGTGTTACCCTGTTACTGGGTTGGGGAGGTCAAATAGGCAGTCACTCCATATAAAATACTGGTATTGAGCTGCATCCGGTTAAACCCCGCATTGTTAGGAAAGGTTAGTAAGATGATTATGAAAAAAAACGGTCAAGTGCGAGCAGGACTAGCGCACCGAGGTTTCCTACGGGATTTTTACCATTAAAAGTAAGATAAATGGACGGGTGGACACCGTAGCGTAGCGTAGTGAACAGAAATGTGAGCCGTGGAAGCTGGAGAGTACTTATAGTATGCAGCGATGACTTGCTCTGGTTGGAACGAGCCAGCGCTTGATAGAGGGAGACCATGCAGGTCC
The DNA here is from genome assembly GCA_949629135.1 of Eremobia ochroleuca. NCBI lineage: Eukaryota > Metazoa > Arthropoda > Insecta > Lepidoptera > Noctuidae > Eremobia > Eremobia ochroleuca. Next base: position 4,939,958 of record OX451388.1, read on the forward strand.
TCTAAGGTCGGTGCGAGATTTATATATCCGCTTTACAAAGTAAATTAATACTATATTCTTACAGCAATAAAGTTCAATATTCTACTAACAAATATTTCAAATCTCGTCTCGCACATCCTCGCGCATATACCTTTTACACCAAAGATAAGCAAAGCGTGGATAGAAATTTCGCCATACAAATTTCAACCCTCGCCCATCCCATCCGCGCCTCGCCTCGCCGATGTAAAACCACCTTAACGATGTTGGATTTCGGTACTCGGCATCTTTCACTCGTCTACTGAATGCAGATAAAAGTTTATCTATACACATTATAAATGAAATTCGCTTTTCGTGTGACCTTGTTCTTCTAAATTAAGCAACATATTTTGATACAGTAGTCGCAATTATGTAGATAATTTATTCCGAAAGGTTTATGTGTACATTAATACTTCCATATAGTAAAAATCTCGATGTTTGTCATGTCGTGAAAACCTTGCAAAGCGGGGGCAGGTCGCATATAATTTGACAGTATCTTGTGAACGTGGAATAAAACAAAAATGAATATCGGTTCAATATTTTCCCCTCAGGAACGCTGTTCTCCATCAGCATATTCAGCGACTTCATGAAGCTGGACGACACTGTGGTGGGCATTATCTCCTGCACCAGTAAGATCCTTGCTTCCTTCATCTTCGCCTTCGCTACTACCACCACTGAGATTTATATCGGTAAGAAGTTATATTTTACTTTCCATACTTCGATACCTTTCCCTGAAACTTATTCAAAAGGAAAAAGTTTGAAATAAGAAAGAAAAACATGATCACACATCACTACAAAACTTCTTATTTTGTAGACAGGACCTAAAGGACTTTGCTGGACTTAACCTCATCATTAACAATGACTACAGAACTTTAGCACTACCCTGTTGAAAGTTCCGTCAGCAGATTTACGGCGAATTACACTAATGGCTATTCAAGAGCTGTCAATGTCAATATTCCACAAAAATTGTGACACTGACAGCTCTTAAACGCAGTTGAAAAATATTGATCACGTTTAGTTTCAGTGATGAAATTCACCTTTGGAAACAAGAATATTTGGAATAATTGGACCAAAAACTCCTTGACCCATTTCCGTTTGGTTCATTTCTTGAATGTGGACCTCATTACGATAATTATCTACTAATAACATTTAAACAAAGTTATAACTCATTTATTTGTTACAGCGCCTTTAGTGGAAATCTTCAACGGCACATCATTCATCGCGATGCGTTCTATTGCCTCCAAACTAGTGAACAGTGAAGAATTGGGTAAGTTTATAATAATAGATACTTTATTTTCTTCTACACATATCAAAAGTCTCTAGGGATCAAGTACATTTTAGAGTAAGTATCGCCGTAAATGAGGATTATTATTTTAACTTTTCTGGATCGTTAATTTTTTTTAGTTAATTTCACTATTTGAATAAAGAATTTTCTTTAAATTTTGATTAAAAATAGATAATCAGCTGTCCATCAGGATTCCTATAAAAGTGTGTAATAACGTTTTTACAAAAAAATTGGATCGTTATGGAGTGACGACATCATTTGACACGAGAAGATATGATGAGAGCCGTCGGAACGTTGCAAGCTGGTTCCAGGCAACGTACTGTAGCCGCCTCTGGACACGCTATCGTATCACGGGTAGCGTGGCCGAGCGACATGGAGGACGATCTCGCATCACTACTTGCAGACATCCATATTCCACGGAAATATACGGCACGGAAATATATGAAAATCCGTCAATTTACTGATGTAGATACCGCGAGACTAGTCTATGTTAGTTACTTTCATAGTATCATGTCTTACGGTATTTTACTTTGGGGACGGGCTGCAGACATCAATTCTATTTTTATTCTGCAGAAAAGAGCCATCAGAGCCATATATAATCTAATCTCTAACGGAACTGTTTAAGGATAGTAACATCATGACGGTACCTTGTCAATATATCCACGAAAAAATCATGTATGTAAGAAAAAATTACATGTTTTTTTAGTAGAAGAGGTAAAAGATATAATTATAGTACTAGAAATAGGGACCTATTAGTTCAAACAGGTTTCAGACTGGCTAAAGTAGACTCATCTTTTATGGGGTACTGTAGTGCTATTCTGAAAAAAATGCTCTATTCTCATCTCACAAACACGAATCTTTTTGCTTACCAATGAAAGCATTTTTTATCTCTGAAAACAACTTCCATGTGGGAGTGTTTACTATGCAAAGCCGTGAGGTCTTTGCTTCAATATTGGTATAGATACAAAAGGCTATGCTTATCAGTGATTTTTGAAATGCGTGTATGACCAGCAGGGTAGTTGCGTAACACACTATCAGTTGTTGAACTATCAAATGGGTTTCATTTTGATAGTTCAACAACATTCATTGCGTTATTTACGTTGCTGAGCGACACATTTTTCGAACATATGGAGCAATGGATTAGCAATATGCTTCAAAATGATCCAAATCGAAAGTAATAGTGTGTTACGCAATTAGGGTGCAGATCTATGAACGTAAACGAAGCAAAAGGAGGATTGTTGGTTTTCTGTACTTTCTACCTACCCCCATGGGAAGAATGCGTGACTGAAAATGTATAATTAAGTCTGTACATTACTTGTAACATATTGAGCCGTAGAAGGTTGTTATTTTGTTTTGGTAAATAAAGAAGTTTTTTTTTTTTTTTATGCATGTATTGGTTATATGATTTTACCGAAACTACACAGATTACCTATTTACAATTTTCCTTGTCATGGTAATCAATAGGTAATCTTTCATTTGTCAGACCAACCAATACCACACTGATAATACATTTTTTGACTACGAGCAAATTAACATGAACGAACGTACTCAATTAGGTAATAGTTAACATTAGGTTGAGGAAAAGCTCATAAATACTGGTATTGCAGTGGTTATTTTTATCATTTTATTGAGTAACAGGAGATCCCGTCTATAATAGGTCACTGAAAACCACAACATCTTGTAATGAAACGTACCCACGTAAATAAAACGTCAGTAATTTGATGAGTGTGTAACCTACGTAATAGTTCCCAATTATGCGTTTGGCATTTGTTTTCATACCCATTTTGGTTTATAAGGAAGGATGCAGATGACGTAATGTTAGTTGTTTATTGTGTTGCCCGTCTGTCACAGCAAGTATTTAATTTTGTTGGTTTTAAATACCACTGGGAACTAGATGAAGTAAGTTAGCTTATATAATCTGAATTGATCCTTATTTACGCACGTATACGTTATTAAGTTGTGTAACCAAGTCGTTTGCAATAGTGCGTACTGTTTTTTAACCGACTTCCAAAAAGGAGGAGGTTATATGTTCGACTATAATTATGTATGTTTTTTTTTTCGATTTCTCCGTCAATTGTGGACCTATATTAAAAAATATTTTTTGTTTGAAAGGGTATGCTCTCGAGGTGCTCTCACTGTCACCAAGTCGGAATCTAATGAGGGAATCCCATGTTAATCGAGGGAAACCCTCAAATTTTATAGGCACACCTATAGCGATTTGGGTATTTTATATTGTAACTCGTGCCTTTGCTTTCGGAAAACACCATTTGGTGAAGTAGAACTGATGATGAAGACTACAGATGGTCATCAAAACTACTCAATAATAAATATTTCAAGGGTTGCGATTCGATTAGGAACTTTAATGTGGATGCTAAGCAATTTATGCTTGTCACAGTGCGTATGGCGAAATGGAGCTGATGGTGACTTCTCAATCAGTTCCACTTCTCCTTGTTCTCACTAAGCGATTTCCTCAACAATTAACGTCCCTGCATCTGGAAAAGCAATATTTTGTAAAAGGTGATGAGCAGTTGACATTAGGCTATTGTAACTTAGATAAATTACAAACTGACCCAGTAAAAAGTGAAAAATAAGAAATAAAAGTCGGTGTCTTTGGATCTGTATTTTAGTTTTTTGCCACCGACGTCTGAAATTAAAGTTATTTTTCACTTTGTAGTGTTTTTTTTGGAAGTTGGCTGTTTTTTTTTTTTTGTAAAAACGTTTTTAAAACGTTCAACGCAATTAATTCAATTCCTCAATTACACAGATTAAGACTGATATCAGACTAAGAACGTTCTTAAAATTACGAGAATTGCCCCTCAGTTTTGGGTACCGCAGTTACTTCAATAGTGGCTAGATCTTACTACGCCAAGTTGTATAAATAAATAAATAACGTCATCTAGGCACTAGTCATCTCTTATTCAGTCATTTGCTCTTGGGCATCCCAAAAAAAAAAAAAAAACTTTACCCAATTAAACTTAACGCGATGGAACTTAAACATTAGATATAGGAGCCTTGGGAGAAGCCCAAAGCGCGTCATTAAACACGGTCCCTCTTGACCTTAACTTAACCTCAAGTTAAAACGGAATGATTTCACGACAGATTTGGGAAAAGATATACGGAACTTAAAAGTTCAAGTAATTAGGAAGTTAGATTAGGAACCATTATCAAATTGGTATTCGAAACTAAACCTTCACATGCATAGGTAAATTGTGCAGAGGTTTGCGGGGTGAGCCATGGATTATCGGTTTCAAAACTGTCATAGAACCGGTATATTCTGTAAAAATCTCACCGTAAAAACTTACTTAAAGTGAGCTTGAAATGAGCTGTCAACCCCGTGTTGTGTTAATTTCTAGCATAAGGTGGAATAACAGCTCACTTCACCAAAGTTTTCATGGTGAGATTTTTACAGAAACGTCCGAATAGTTCTGAATTGAAACAATGAAAGCACTGGTTGTTAGTGGCTTGTTACTTTAGTCGCAAGGACGACCATTGAGTGTAGAGTTCATGGTTCTATTCCAGGATAAGGTAGAATGTTATTGAGTTGTTCTATTAAGAAATTCTCAGAAGAGCAATAAGCTCGCCCCTATGTAACTTATTACTGGTCAAATATAGTGCTATAAAATTACCTACCTCTCTTCTAATACTCGCCTAGAGATGTAATGTTACAGAATCTATACAGGTATGTGGAACTACAGGAACAGGGTTGAAAGTTCCTCATCCTCCATAGAGAATGAAACGGGTGTTCTATTCCGAGAGCTACTACTAGACGATTGTGTTCGGGTTTTTGTATGTGAATCGCGCGGATAACTCTGCTTGCGCGATGCAGGATTTGCGTGAGGTCCGATATGATTCGTAGTTCGCATGTGGCGTTGTAGATGCCGCCACTAATATACTAATACGTCTTTTTCTTTCTAGGGAAAGTGAACTCCCTCTTCGGTCTAGCTGAGGCGATGATGCCCCTGGTCTACGGTCCACTATACTCCAGAGTGTACATGGCCACGCTGACTGTACTGCCTGGAGCTGTGTTTTTGCTTGGTGCGGCTATGACTGTACCCGCTGTGGCTATATTTGGGTAAATTTTTTTTCTTACTATTTATTTAGCATTTGCGTTAAATCAAATCTATTTGAAAAGGAATCAAGAGGCCTTAGTTTTTGGCAATATACAAAACAAAAATCAGACTCCTCGTGTGTTTCTTATGGTCATTTATTCGAGATTTATGGGAGAGTACAGCTGCACAATGGCTGTTGCATGCTAAACGAAGCACGAAACGAGTATCCCTTTAGCTCGTTTGTGATTATACTACGGGAATACAATAATATATTTAACTGAAAGTCCAAAAACTTTTTGACCTTCTAATAATGGACACTTTTGTTAAATTCATGAACCTCTAAAAACTTTTTGCTAATCTAATGATGCATACTTTCTTAATAATTTGTTGGTGTTTTTAACTTTGGGGCATTCCGCATCCCCACCAAATTGATAGGGTTAGGTTAGAACTGTGACACCGCGCGCTAAACGAGCGAGCGCTACGTCCAAGTTGGCTATTTAATGTTTTTAGGGCCCCAAAATAGGAACAAAGGGACAAAGAAAGAAATAAAGAAAAAAAAGAGAGGGAGAGAGAAAAAAGAGTATTCTATTCTAATTATTTAACGTTCACAAAAAGAGGCGCAATCATTATATTAGACTGTTCAATAATGTTTTTAACAGCGCAAATAGGAATTATCAGAGGTTCAATTAACCCGTGAGAAGGCGCGCTATGAGCAATTTGCTCACACAAAAATCTAATTCAAAAATTTTTTGTCTTTCCCATGCCACACCAATTCAAGCACTTAAGTACCTTCCTAAATATTCACCCCCTCTTCCCTGACGCAATTCTCGATCCGCTCAGTGGCGTTGCGACCGCGCAGCAAGGCGTTTGTGGAGGCCGTGTACCAACGTGCGGCAATTTGCTCATCACGCGCCCAGCAATTACTTTGCACCGAACATGTAAAATACACGTTTTCAGTGGGTTGCCAGAGGCACATTAGTGTAGATTTAATGGATGAATAACACTTTTTAGTTTTTGTTATGGAACAGTTTTTATTGTGATTTTTATGAAACGTGCCAAAAAAATGAATTAATACTAGGTTGTTTTGTTATTTGCGTTAGAAGTTGCAGAATGCAGAATTATGTTTAATAGTTTTGATTAAAATACTTGTTTTCTTACTTACTAAACCTTGTGTTATTTATTTAAATACATTATAAGCCAATAAATATAGAAACACTAAAAATATAAACATTTATGATAGTGTGAGCAATTTGCTCGCACGCGCCTACTCGTGTAAGAAAATTAGGCGCGCCTTCTCACGGGTTAAATATGTGTCTTTTACTATAGCTGTTGTGTGATGTAAAATGTATGTATAGCTTTATTATTATGGCCTCTTTGACTATTAATTGCGATAACATTTATTTCAAGATAAAAACCACAATATTTCTATTGTAAAAAAAAATGATTATAACATTATTTTTAGAACAGTCAGAAATATTCAGTGGGCAAAATCAATATTTGGACGTCTTTGTGTATTAGGAAAAACTCCGAAAAGTGCCGAGTCACTGATTACGAATAACACTTTAGTCGCAAACATTATATCATGTAGGTAACGAGTACAGTCAACAAAAAGGTCAGTTATCAGGCAAGAAATCTTTTTACTACGTAGAAAAATTTAATTTTAAAATGTGATGAGATCGTTGTCAGTATAGGCGCGGTGGATTGAAGGGCCTATTATTGCAGCTGGTTAAAAAACTTCTCAAAGCCACGAGTAAATATAATCTATGTGGAAAATATATACTTATTACAGAAAATATATATTTTGCTTTCATTTCATTGATGTTCGGCCTAGCGTCTTGCTATATACAAGGTGTAACTTAAATAACGCACAACCTCTTAAGGGGTCATTGTACTCATCATTATGAACAACTTTTACTATGAGACCAAACCTGAAATCGCGAAAAAAAAATCAGCTGTTCCCTACATTTTGACGAGTTATGCGAACATAAATGTAGGGAACAGCAGATTTTTTTTTTCGCGATTTCAGGTTTGGTCCCATAGTAAAAGTTGTTCATAATGATGAGTACAATGACCCCTTAAGAGGTTGTGCGTTATTTAAGTTACACCTTGTATAGGTATTAATATGCAATAATATAAATTACAGTATAGATTGATGACGTCATAGATTTTTATTATAGCTGCGTGTGCAGTCTAGTCAAAAATAAGCTCAACTGTCGACCTTATAGAAGTCGAGTTGTAGTTGGATGCCTGATTGCTTACCTTTTTTGTTGACTGTACGTATACTTTTAAGGAACAAACAGTGATGTTTAGAGCTAGGTGCGAGTTTGAAGAAATCATTGAAAACCTGTTTATGTATCGTTGCTAGGTTTTAACATAATCTGAAGACTTCCTCATTAGTTTACTGAACTTTATTAATTTAAAAATAGGTACGTCAAGTGCATATAAATTGTACATTAAAAATAGTAAAGTTTACAGGTACAGGATAGGTTAGTTAGACTTCCTCGTTTAAGTCCAGCAACCTAATTGTGTAACACACACAATTAGGTTGCTGGACGTTACTCTCAATTTCAATCATTTTGAAGCATATTGCTAATCCACCATCTCTCCATATGTTCGAAAAATGTGTCTGCTCAACAACGTAAATAACGCAATGAATGTTGTTGAACTGTCAAAATGAAACCCATTGCTACTGATAGTGTGTTACGCAATTAGGGTGCTGAATGACTGCATCTGAATTTGATCCTTGTCAGTAATATTATTGCTACGTATGACCCTGTACGAGTATACCCATCACGTCTGCGAAGTTTTGCTAGCTAATTAAAGTCGACCCTGTATAAGTGTCAAGGTCATTGCACTCTTCAGTAATTGATTTAGGTTAGGTTACCTACCCAACCGCTTGGGAGAAGCCGCGCCGTGCCCTCGTCTCAGGACTGTCGCTGCCGGCCGTAGTCGAGTCTATGTTCGGCAGCGAAGAGTCCTGGGACGCGTGGTTTCCTTCTGCGAAACGCTAGTCTCGCAGAAGGAAGCTGCAGAAAGGGAGAGGGAGATCTCATCCCCTTACCCGGCCCGCAGCAGGCGCACTGGGCGTCGGCGGAGGGCGGGTAATGCCCTCTTCCAGTCCTCCTAAATGGGTCCAGGACTCTTACACGTCGCGGGGGATGTTAACACCTCACTCCACCCCTGACCCGAGGAGGCCTGCAGTGGCGGGGGTTGCGGAAGGATCGTACGTTCCCGCGACCCCCGGAGTAGGTGTGAGAACAGAGATGGAACGCTGGGGAGGTCTTTAGTCAGTAAGAGTCTGACAGACCCCGCTGCCCGCCCCAGAGCGGTGGTCATCCATAAGGATTATACACTCCGGAATTAACAAAAAAAAAGGTTACCTACTCAATATTTGTCCATAGTTCCGGGTTCAAATGGAATGTTGAAATGAATGTTGAAAATGAAAAGAAATAAAAAAAAAATTAAAAAAATGTTCAATGTTTTTCTAATAATAATGTTCAAATTGTGACCTAGCACTGCTGAACGCCTATTTATTTATTTATATCTTTAAATTGATCAATGAACTAAACGAGTTCAGACCAGTTTTCTTAACCCTTTACTGCATGATATATTAAATAAGTGACAATTTTTTTTTTTTAATGTTAATGTCTTTATTAAAGCTTCAGAATTAATTTTAGTGTATTTTTTATTTATTTATTTTCTTTATTTTTATTTCCAAGTGGTATGTGATGATAGACAAAATAGTTGTGTTTTATTAGTGCTAATGATATGAAAAACAAACCCCATTAGGATTTATACGCTAGTTTTTTATTTTTTTAGAGTAAAATAAACTGTAAACATGTCAAACCATATATGGTTTCCTATGCGGTAAAGGGTTAAGTAGGTATTAAAATTAGAAACAATTAAATAAACTGTTTTAAGAATAGGTACGTAACGTGTTTATGCTTAGGAGGGGCCCGTGGCTAAATAATAACAGCCGCACAGGTCGATCGATCAGGTTAAGCGACGCTTGCCGCGGTTGGTCTGTGGATGGGTGACCATCTGTACATACCGAGACCCCTCCGTGCCTCGGAAAGCACGTTAAGCCGTTGGTCCCGTCTGTCATTCGTACATCTTTGACAATCGTTACGGGTGTCAGAAGCCCGAAAATCTGACAACCAGTCTTACCTAGGGGTATCGTATTACCCAGTAACTGGGTTGTGGAGGTCAGATAGGCAGTCGCTCCATGTAAAATACTGGTATTATTCAGCTGCATCCGGTTAGACTGGAAGCCGACATCAACATAGTTGGGAAAAGGCTAGGCAGATGAGGACGCGGACGTAACGTGTTTATGCAAATCAAGATTTTGAAGAAAAAAAAACGGATAAGAAGTTTTCTCATTATTGTAGGCATGCCGGGGTATGTACGCTTCTATTTCCCGAAGGCTTAGGCAGAGGTGTAACTATTGTGCACCCACATTTTTCCAGTTATATTTCTAAGTCCCATGTAATAGGGGACCAGCCTATTACCTTCAACTGGGCACGAATCCAGACTCCAGGTTGCTACTGAGAAATTCCAAACGGAAAATCCCATAAACACTTTGCCCGACCTGGGAATCGAACCTAGGATCTCAAGCTCAGCATTAGCGCTTGCGACCATTAGAGCATCGAGATAGATAGACAGATGATGGAGGAGCTCTACCTAGACAAGACTGATGTGGATGCGGTCGACGAACTGAGAAGACGTCAATTACATTAAACGCGACGGATAAATAAACTTGCTTTATTCGTTAAATAGCTGCGCCACGCGGTTTCACCCGCATAAGTCTCGATCCCATGGGAATAAAAAATATTTTAACACATAAAATATTTTTTATCAGGATAAAAAATATTTTATGTGTTAATCCTGATCATAAACTATCTGTGTGCCAAATTTCATCAAAATTGGTCGAGCCGTTTGAGAGTGAAGAAGTAACAAACATAAAAACATGCACACACACACACACACACACAGTCACAAACTTTCGCCTTTATAATATTAGTGTGATTAATCAATAATTTGACTACTATTATTATAGATTATTTTGTATTGTAATAAATGTTTTGAATTCCCTAGATAAATTTATTTATGTCTGAGAATATGGTATATTAAGACGTTGCCTGTGTAGATATATTCAAATTAATTTACAAAGTCGAAGTGGCCAAGTTCTAGGCCGCAACAATATAATTATAGTACCGTGAAACGGGGTGAATAGGAAATGCAGGGGTGAATCTGCATGAAACTTTTAAATGGATCTTAACGTTGTTTGTTGCCAACGCGCTATGGAGCGAGCTATGCTCGGAGTTTCTTTGAAGGATAAAATCAGGAATGAAATTATCCGGAAAAGAACCGGAGTAACCGACATAGCCGAGTAAGCAAACTGAAGTGGCAGTGGGCTGGCCATGTCTGTCGAAGGGCCGATGGCCGGTGGAGCAGACGAGTCCTGGAGTGGAGACCGCGTATCGGCAAGCGTAGTGTGGGACGCCCCCCAGCTAGATGGACGGACGACCTAAAGGTGGCTGGGGTAGACTGGATGCGGAAGGCGGAGGACAGGGTGTTGTGGCGCAGTCTGGGAGAGGCCTATGTCCAGCAGTGGACTGCGAGAGGCTGAGTTGATTGATTGATCGCTCTTAGCGATAAGACCGCCCATTGTGTCACCCTCTGTAAAATTTCTATATTTATGTCTGTAATCTATATGGTGTACATAATAAAGAGTATTCTATTCTATTCTATTCTATTGATTGATTTTTGCCAACAAGGATACTTAATCGTTAACTATAACATAGTTAACACATTAGAGACATTTTTGGCAAAAAACGATACTATTTCAATGTTAAAATCCATTTTAAAGTTTCGTTCCTATTCACCCCTGCATTTCCTATTCACCCCGTTTTACCGTTAGTTAGTTTGTCATCGAAACGCTAAGAAGAAGATATATCCCCATTAATATAATTATAAATTACTTGAGATGAAAATAGGTAATTTTTATACAACGTCAAGTTTTATGAGAACATTTTTTTATATTTATTTTTTATGAATGTAATGTCAATAAAAAATTACAATTCAATAGGTATACATACACTCGAGGCACTCTTCATTTGCACTTTTTAATTTTGACCACCTAGAAATATAACTGGTGAAATGTGGGCGCAGTACACCTCTGCCCAACTCTTCGGGAAAACAAAGCGTGATGTTACGTAATGATAGAAATTATTCAGCAAATAACCTTGCCCTGATGTGATTATTATCATCTGGAATGACGTTACGGCATAATAGTTTTGAATGCCGGCAAACTATACAATACAACGGCATTTTCAATTCTATTGTGGACATTATAGTTGAAAATTATTTTTCAAGATAATATTTACATAATGTAAACTAGCATTTAAAATAATAATATGTAAATGTATATGAAAAAATAGGCATCAATAAATTCGTCCGCATTATATCCTCCTTACTAATAAACGTAAAATATATATTATGAATTGTTACACACCGATTTCTCTCTTTCAGTAGTCAATAATTTGACGATAATGTAATAATACAACTTTAATTTAATGCAAGAATACAACTTTAAATACCAACGCGACCGCTGTCCATTGCATGCACCCATAAGCACAATGTTTTGCGTGCATTGCGCTCTACCGCAAACAGCATATTTTCACACCGAAAACAAAAGTCGTTTCCCAGCAAGCCAGTACATCAAGCTACCCGAAACTGTTAAATTTTCCCAATCAACTTTGAACATTATGCTTTAGCGATAAAGTTGAAAATCTATTAAAGAAATTTGACAGTACAATCTGTCAAATTTCTTTAATAGATTTTCAACTTTTTCTTTAGTTTGATATGCTGGCGTCTGTACTTACGGTTGGCGGCTATGTGATGGGTCTTTTTACACTCTGTATACCTGACCGCGTTGTTCTTTGAAACTGCGCAATGGATATCAATGCGGCTTATGTGCATAAAATACGTTAATATTATAGGCTTTGTCACATCACGCTACGCTACCCGAACAAAAGGAAAAATGTCAGAAAGAACGCTATGCGAAAACGAAGTAGTAGCATGGGCTAGTGATGGGATGTGACGCGATGTGACGCGATGTGACGCGATGGGTCGCGGGCCGAAATTTCACGCGGACGAAGTCACAGGCATAAGCTAGTAAATAAATAATTTGGAAAGAAGTGCATAAAAAAAATTGTTCTGCTGTCTGACAGTTTTGTGTAGTCAGAAAGAGTTGTTCCTAATTCATTCTAGATTTTTTTTTGTGTTTTTGCGCAAATGTCTTAAAAAATTATGTGTATCCACACCGTATCATATCATAGCATTAATTAGTTCTAAAAGTAAAAAAAAAACTAAGTTATCATCTGCCTAGCCTTTTTCCAACTATATTGGGGTTGGCTTCCAGTCTAACCGGATGCAGCTGAGTACCGGTATTTTACATGCAGCTACTGCCTATCTGACCTCCACAACCCATTTACTGGGTAATACGATACGCCTTGGTAAGACTGGTTGTCAGACTTTCGGGCTTCTGACTACCCATAACAACTACCAAAAATCCACGAATGATAGCCGGGACCAACGGCTTAACGCGCTTTCCGAGGCACAGAGGGGTCTCGGTATGTAAAGATGATAACCCATCCACAGACTAACTGCGGCAAGCGTAGCTTAACCTGATTGATCGACCTGTGCCGCTGTTATTATTTACCTTCATACCGTAATATATGCAACAATATAAATTGCAGTTGGTGACGTCATAGAAACAGATAGGTATTATGTGCGCGTGATGCGTGTGCGGTCACTCAAAGAAAGTTTTCAATATACAACGTGTAACGTTAAATGCGCAAAACCTCAGACACCCCAACTGATTTTTAATTCAATTGATCTATTTAAGAGAGAACATAAGTCATTAAAAAATTGTAAAGGTTTTATGTGCTGTTTTAGTTTTACTGGCCATTCTGATCGTTTCTTGCGTCTGCGACGACGCTTTATCGAGGGAGGAGTCGTCACCGGGCCGCTGCGCCGCGCTGACATTGGCTTGCTTGATCTATTCATAAATAGACACGGCAACGTTTTTAATGCAGATTTTTTGAAAAATGTGACCTATATTAAAAAGTGGTTCAATTAATTCTGCTCGTTATTCTGATGAAACTATTTTCAGGTTTTGCGCATTTAACGTTACACGTTGTATATATAAAGATACATTATTCATATTAACACATATTATAGCTATTTCTGTGATCGGCTTACAGTTTTTTTTTTTTTTGCAAATGTCCTAAAAAACCTTGTCGTATCTAACAGTAATTAGTTCCAAAAGTAAACTTAGGGCCGACTCTTCCAACGCCAATCAGCCCATAAATAAGAAATCCTCTGCACGTGATACAATCATCGTTAACAATCCAATGAATAAGTACAGACGCCAGCACATCAAGCTACCCGAAACTGTCAGATTTTCCCAATCAACTTTGAACCTTATGCTTTAGCTATAAAGTTGAAAGTCTATTAAAGAAATCTGACAGATTGTAGTAGCTTGATGTGCTGGCGTCTGTACAAACATACATACTAAGAATTGTAATAGTGCGATAATCCCTTTGTTAACAACGTACATTTTTGTTTAACTTGTGATATAGAGGATCAAATATTAGTAATGCTATTAAACTAGTAGGTAAACATAGCCTCGATTCAATTTGTAACCAAATCTTAGGATTTACTGTCGCATGGATTAATCCTTAAATGCATAGAGATTCGAAAACGATACAATGCGTTCCCAACCGTTTCCTGTGTTTTTTTTTTATTTTATCGTAAAGCCCGGCTGAATGATCATACCGTTACTTATCGAAAATTGACCATTCGCCCCCCCCCCCCCCCCTTTATCTCCGAAAATACTGAACATAAAATTTAAAAAAAATGCAGTAATTAGTTTTCTACTTATAGATTATGGGGAAACCTGTAAGAAGTCCATGATATTAAAATAACATTATAAATCACTCAATATTGTGCGTACAAACTTACTTTTGCAGTTGGAATGTATGGGAGAACATGACTTTCAACTACAATGTTAAGTTTGTTCTTGCGATAAATTCATTTCAACTACGGAACCCTTCCTTGTGCGTGGTCGGTCACGCACTTGGCCGGTTTTATTTTCCACTATTTCAGGTTTGGTCCCACAGTAAAAGTTGTTCATAATGATGAGTATAATGACCCCTTAAAAGGTTTTGCGTTCATTCTGAGACACATTGTATAATAGTATTTCAGCATTTCATACAATATCTTTAGTCTGTTAGGCAAACTTATTAAGTTCAGTACCAATGGAAAAAGTAATTGTGTTTGATTAGTGCCAGTTGGACTCATAATATTACTTTAATTTTACTTCAGTTCTGATTTTAAATAACAATTATCTCAAAAATAAAGATGAAGCAACAACTGCCGGTCGACTCTGTAAAAATCTCACCGTGAAACCATAAGTGAAGGTATGGCTTAATAGTGTTAATCCCTAGCGAATGACAGCTCACTCCACGCTCACTTCACCCAAACTTTCACGGTGAGATGGTTACAGAATCACATGGCTGAAGTGGTAATTAACTTTTGTCGCTGACTGGTACCTACTTTGATAATCTATACGTAGAACAATAAAAGATAAACAATAATGACTAATAACTTAAAAACTACTCTATGATTCTTGTGGGACATGAATGGACAATTGTCTGTTGTTTCGTCATTTCCTCTAGGGGTGGTGAATGAGTAGCACGTGTTGGTTGAAGGGATGTACAGTCGTTGAAAAAGTTTTGTGAATATCTTTTTATAATGGTTGACTTTGCATTTTTTTTTTTTTTTTTTTGTTATCTTGCTAAGTATTTTGTGTTTGTCCCAAGGCTTGAATTAAATCTTTATCACTTTGTTGACTTGGATCGTTTTTCTCTCTTTGGATCTTAAGCAGTTTGCCGTGGCTAATAGTATATGTTCAATCTGTAATAATTAAGTAACTTAGTATACAAGTATGTCGTAATTTATTGAGTTTTGGGGGACTGTCTTTTGTCATTTTCACGTTCGAAAAGTGCTGATTCTCAGGCTAGTTTGAATAAATGACTTTTGATTTCATCATTGATGTTCAGTAACTGTTACACTTTTTTCTGATAGTTTATAGGAAATAGTGACTAGTCGGAGGCTGGCACAGTCAGTCAAGCAGAACTATTGTAAGTTCGTTTAAACAGTCACAGCTTAAAATTCAATTACTTACCTAATCATGACCTACTCGTAATGATAAATCTGCTAATGTTAATGAATTAAAAGTGAACAGGCATTTGGGCACGCTCGTTCCATCGCAGAGCTCATCTATCGCTTTTAGTCAGGCGAGATTGAGGTCAAAACCAGACCCGTTTATCAATAAAAACAATACAAATTTGGGAAAAAATTTAATGAGGTTTCTATTAGTAAATTAGTGTTCTGTTCTATACTATTGTTTTGTTGTGTGTTTTTGTCTTTTGAAATTAATATTATTTAGCAGACATAATATCTGACTAATAAAAAAAAAATAACGCCTTTTCATCACATATACCCCCACACACCCCATTTATAGCCCACACATAATACGTATGTTAATATGTAGAGGTTTAGGTGCTTTGACAGGGTGTGAGTGTGTGTGTATACTGTGATGTATACATCAGTACACACACACTCACACCCTGTCAAAGCACTTAAACCTATTGTCACTAAACCGTCTTTCTACAACATAATAATCTTATTTAGTTAGTTAGGTAGTACTCAGGTTCTTAATTGTATATTTTTTTCTATTATTTAATTTTTTCGACCCCACGGCACAGGGAATCCTAGTGTGGGGTCCAGGGCATTTGTATAAATCTAGCACCTAAAGTTCCTTGTAATCTGATACTCGTTTTTGTTTTTTTTATAAAAATAATAATAATTTATTTATTTCAGACATAAATCTAGTCCAGTCACTCATAGGTACATTTAAATTAAAAACTATTTTAAATTCAACTCAGACAAAAACCCAAAATAAATTGTGATTAATTAAATTTAAATATTCAACAACACTCATTAAAAAAAATTACAAAAAAAAAATTTAAAATGTCAGAATCGTATAAAAAAAAGTTAAATAATAAAATATTAAATTGTCAAATTGTAAAAACTTATAAAAATATCAAAATATTAAAAATAAAAATTCTATAAATTGCAAACAAAATAATAATATTAAAAAAAATCCATGATAACTATTTTACATTTTTACCCGCCCCAAGCCCGATATATGGGTGCATGTAAGTGCTGCGTGAAAGGCACCATGCCGTGTTTTTTCTGAAGTAAATTTAGTTTTTATTGTTTATTTATTTATTTATTACGTAATTGGCAGCGTGTTTATTTAAAGCGGTATTCTTTGTGGTTTTGAGAAATTTAACTTAAGGCCATTTATGTTTATCTATGTCCGTTAGAAAATTGCATTTGCCAATCACTATCCTTGACGCTATTAAGTGGGTATAGCAGGTACAGCGTAATTTTATTAATATGGTTAGTGTGGTTAGTTCCAAAAGTGTCTGATGAATATGTAAACAAAAAGACCAGAAAAAGTAGTGTGTAACACACAACAAATACATCAGAAATTTTCGTCGATGATTTTTCAATTACTTATTTAGGTAGTAACAATGTTAACAATATTTGTTGGAAAACGTAGTGAGAGGAGATAAAAAGTTGAAATCTTCTAAATACAGATGAATGTGTAAATGATTGATTACCTTTAATGAGTGATTGCGTAAGAATTTATTTTGAATAGGTTTTGTTGACACTTTGATCAGATACATTTCAAACAGACTATAGATACCTGTTTTACGAGAAAATACATTCTGGATACCAATACCTCTATAAAGTTGTCTATAAGAGGGGGTATCGGCATAAACTACACCCTTATACTATTAATAGGCATCTGCGGCCAATGCAGAGCTAATAATGCCAAAGTTAGTGCCAAAGTTTTACGAAATTACCTACTATCTGTATAGTTGAGAGCCTAACCTTGTACTTGTCAATACCGATTTAAGTAATAAAACTGGAACTTAGAGGGCACTTCTGGACCCTAAACTTGTTTTAAAATGTTCATAATTTATTATTTACTTTAACTTTAATATACGACATAACTAGCTTCAGCCTACACTTTCGTCCACGTGTCGAACAGTTTATATCCAAAAATTAAAGAGACTAAAACAGCACATAAAACCTTTACAATTTTCTTAATGACTTATTTTTCTCTGAAATAAGTCATTTGAATTAAAAATCAGTTGGGGTGTCTGAGGTTTTGCGCATTTAACGTTACACGTTGTATATACAGGGTTATTTTTCAAAGACCAGCCAAATCTAAAGATGTGGTACAGACCATCAAACTGAACAATTTTGTCCATGGGACCAACATCGTCTTCGCGAATAAAAACTCAGCCGTCCCATACGTTTAGGTCGAGTAGGTATTGAAGTTTTCCAAGGGACAGCTGATAAATTTTTCGCGAATACGATATTAGTTCCATGGAGAAAGTTGTTCAGTTTGATGATCTGTACCACATCCTTAGATTTGGCTAGTCTTTGAAAAATAACCCTGTATACAACGTGTAACGTTAAATGCGCAAAACCTTAGACACCCCAACTGATTTTTAATTCCATTGACCTATTTAAGAGAGAACATAAGTCATTAAAAAAATTGTAAAGGTTTTATGTGCTGTTTTAGTTTTGCTGGCCATTCTGATCGGTTCTTGCGTCTGCGACGACGCTTTATCGAGGGAGGAGTCGTCACCGGGCCGCTGCACCGCGCTGACATTTGCTTGCTTGACCTATTAATAAATAGACACGGCAACGTTTTTAATGATTTTTTTTGAAAAATGTGACCTATATTAAAAAGTGGTTCAATTAATTCTGCTTGTTATTCTGATGAAACTATTTTCAGGTATTGCGCATGTAACGTTACACGTTGTATACATTTATATATTTCTTATTTGCAAGATAGTTGAGCAAACATCATCTAAAACCATTCCAAATTTCAAGTTGATAGCATTAGTAGTTCTTGAAATATCCAGCTGTGTCAGAAGAATAGACAGACAGACAGACCATAACAGACAGTCGCACCATAAGGGTTTCTGGTTTTAAGGGTGACCATTTCCTTAAGGGAAATATCATCTTGAGCATTTTTTACTATTACAACGAAAGTCTACAATTAAACCCCCGCCTGCTAAATTTACTGTAACATTTACTGTGTAATCCATGATCTCTATCACCCACACACACTCACAAACACTTACACATAAACACTCACACGCACACACTCACCTTTTCACCTTACTATAAGCATTTTAAAATTATTAAAATAAATACAGTCAAACCTGAGTAAGTGAGAACTGGGTAAGCGAGAAAACTCTATTAATGAGAGTATTTACCAGGTCCCATCATTTTGACCTCCTAAAACCTCTATGAGTGAGAAATATAAAACCTGTATAAGTGACAGTCATTTGTCACGCGTGAACCTCTATAAGAGAGATTGATACTTACCTATACCTCTATAAGCGACAATCAAACCATATTTGATAAAATTTATGAACTTGAAAAACATTCATAAAATTTACAAACAGAATCGCAAAAGAAATTAACAGATTTTTTCAAGTACCTAAGTGTTGTTATAATATTATTTAGATTAAACGTATTTTATGTTCAGCTATTATTTCAATAAATATGTAATACCTACCCATACATACACGTATTTTGTTTCTAATTACGTCATATTTGCCGTATTTTTATGGAGCTCTATAAGTGAGACAGACCCCTTCTGTAACTCTGTAAGGTAGAAACTCGGGTTAGTGTGAAACCTCTATAAGGGAAAAAGCGATCGCGGTCCCTTGAGCTCTCCCTTATCCAGGTTTGACTGTAAATGAAAAAATATTCATATTCACATTCACAACAAATGTACAGATGCCAGCACATCAAGTTACCAGAAACTGTCAAATTTTCCCAATTAACTTTCAACCTAATGCTTTAATGATAAAGTTGAAAATCTATTAAAGAAATTTGACAGATTGTAGTAGCTTGATGTGCTTGCGTCTGTACCTAAAGACAACAAATTGTAACTTTATCCACGGCTGAACACTGCCCCAAAATACAAGCGATAGCTTAGTTTGGGAACCAGTATCACCAACTCCTGTGATTAACGTACCTTTTATTTAGAAATGATAATATTATGAATGTTTTTCTGGTACCAATAAACAACTTTGTTTTTGCTATTTGAGATTCAAACTTCCAAAAAGCTTATAGTTATCACAAGTGTTTATTCAAGTATTTCAACATGAATTATACAGTCGGAAAATAGCGATTCATCACAATACAACAAAAAGTATCATTTATGTTTTATGCGGTCAGAAATTATGCATCATAATGAATTCGCCGTACCAAAAAAAACA
The DNA here is from genome assembly GCA_949629135.1 of Eremobia ochroleuca. Lineage (NCBI taxonomy): Eukaryota > Metazoa > Arthropoda > Insecta > Lepidoptera > Noctuidae > Eremobia > Eremobia ochroleuca. Next base: position 4,959,757 of record OX451388.1, read on the forward strand.
ACTTCTTAGTATCACCCAATACCTAGTCTTTTTCGTCGCTTCGCTAAAGACGCAATGAAGTAAAAAACATCAAGCAGACGCAAACTGGTCTCAGTACAAAAAACCTTCTGACCGCGAATGTACCCTGCCGATAGTATCACGACTATATTACGCGTTTGAAAACTGTCCATTAAATCATTTTACAATCGATCCTTCCACTCGACACGAGTATACTATTCACATTTTCCTCTCCAAACGATAATAGTCCCATTCATTCGTTTCAGATGGATGTATTTCGAACAGAGAGAGGACACCAAGCAAGTCGAGGAGATGGAGAACGTGAATAAAGACGTATAGCAACAGTGACTATTGAAATCAAAGCATTTATTATAAGTGAAAGTGTTATACAGTGTTTTGAATAAAGTGTGAATGTTTAATAAAATCCTGTCGAGTTTCCACGTTCTTTTTATTAAATTTTACGCGAAAACAATCGGATGTTTATAATATCAGAGTGATACTGCGCATGGATAGTAGACTTGTTTGAGTTTAACGACGTGTTAAGTTTATTTTCGATTTCACCGAGTGTGTTTGTGGCCGCATTAAAGACTGATATGGCAACATAAGAGTGTTTGCTTACATACAACCGTACAATTGGACGCTAGCGACGTCTCTCCGACGCCGGCTTACCAGTAATCTAATATTATACTGTATTTATCTTGGTGCTGTGAGGATGTACTCTCCAATATAACAACAATGTGACCCAACTTTGAAGATTTACTCGGATCTCAGGCGAGGTACATGTTCTCTGTTCCATTCTTCAATCTCCAGTGAGTATTGATTTTATATTTGAAATTTTATAGAATACTTGGGAAAAGAATTTCTAAAATGGATAAAACTGATAAATCCGACGGAAAATCGTCTCGCGACGAGACGACAGAGGAACTGCCACTAAAAACGGAAGCAAAAAATGACTTAAATAGTATGACCTTTATTGAGAAAATAAAATTTCTTAAATCAAATATAACGGTAGAACCGGTTTTGGCTCTATTTGTGATGCCGAGCGTGCTAGCTATGTTGGCGACGCAGAATTTGAATTTAGAGAAAGCATGCAAGGTCAACCTGGGGTTCGGCGATGAAGCGTGTACCGCTCTGAGACTCAGAAAACGTGCTAACTACACATTTGAAGAAGATGAAGTACAGAAACTGATAGCGTCAGTGCAAGCATGGAAGAGTGTCGTACACACAGCAGTGCCAACGTTGCTGATGCTCTTCATAGGGGCATGGAGCGACAAAACGGGAAAGCGCAAGATATGCATGCTAATGCCAATCTTCGGAGAATTCATGACGTGTCTATTAAACATGATAAACACGTACTTTTTCTATGAGGTCCCGGTGGAATGGACGGTGTTCATGGAGGTCATATTCCCGTCACTAACAGGTGGCTGGTACACGATGTTCCTCGGCACTTTCAGTTATTTAGGAGATATAACTTCTAAGGACACAAGGACATTCCGAATGGGGATACTGAACTTGTGCATGACAGTAGGATTTCCCATAGGAATGGGGTTGAGTGGTATCCTGCTGCGGGTCATCGGATATTACGGGGTGTTTTCGATATCTGCTGCATTGCAGTTTATCAATTTCTGTTACGTATTGTTCCGTATTGATGACCACACTTGGCTCGCGAATAAAGACAAGGTTTGTGCTATGCGTTTATTTACTTACTCTATCTGGCAATGTTTATCAATCAGATTAGTTATTGTTTTATTTTATTTCTATAGGGTTAAATTATATTAGCTAGCGAAACTCCGCAAACGTAAAACGATAAAATACAAAATATTTTATGTTTTGTTTTTGGGGGGTCAACCGCCGTCGACGCCCCAAAAATAAAAACAACACTCCTAGTGGTCGCTAGAAATGTTGTTACTTGAAGTATGAGTTGAGAAAATGTGTTTTTCGCTTTTAGATATCGATACTAATCACGTCTGTAAGTGTGAAGATTACACAAAAAAATGCTGATTTTTCAAGTCATCATCCTCTGCCTAGCCTTTTCCCAACTATGTTGGGGTTGGCTTCCAGTCTAACCGGATGCAGCTGAATAGCAGTATTTTACATGGAGCGACTGCCTATCTGACCTCCACAACCCAGTTACTGGGTAATACGATACCCCTTGGTAAGACTGGTTGTCAGACTTTCGGGCTTCTGACTACCCGTAACGACTGTCAAAGATCCACGAATGACAGCCAGGACCAACAGCTTAACGTACTTTCCGAGGCACGGAGGGGTCTCGGTATGTAAAGATGGTCACCCATCCACAGGCCAACCGCGGCAAGCGCAGCTTAACCTGGTCGATCGACCGGTGCGGCTGTTATTATTTAGCCACGGGCCCCTCTGATTTTTCAAGTAAATGCACTAAAAGTGGTCGATGGCCCCAGAAAAAAATCATCAAATTAATTTCTTTTTGTTTTATCATATTTAAATATCGATACGCATTACGTCTGCGGAGATTCGCTAGGACCTTGTAGATCACTTGATTCTCGCCTTTTAATTCCACGATAATTTATTCTTGTCAATACTTCCTTTTTTTATTTTTATATCGAATCTAATTCTAAAGTTATAAAACATTGTGCAATTTGTAAATAAACATAACGTTTTTAGGTCAAAAGAACCGGCTGTACGGGTTTCCTGTTAGAGTTCTTCGACTTCCAGAGTCTTAAGCAGACTGTAGAAATAGCTTTCAAGAAAGGACCGAATAACAGGCGCTTGCGAATTTGTCTAATATTGACTGTAGTCTGTTTGACGTTCGGACCGATGTGGGGTATGTATACGATGCTTTATAAAACGTGTAACGTTAAATGCGCAAAACCTCAGACACCCCAAATGATTTTTAATTCAATTGACCTATTTCCGAGAAAATAAGTCATTTAAAAAATGATAAATGTTTTATGTGCTGTTTTAGTTTTACTGGCAATTCTGGTCGTTTCTTGCGTCTGCGACGACGCTTTATCGAGGGAGGAGTCGTCACCGGGCCGCTGCGTCGCGCTGACATTTGCTTGCTTGACCTATTAATCAACACACGACAGCACGACAACTTTTTTAATGAAGGTTTTTTTTTTTAAATGTGACCTCTATTAAAAAGTGGTTCAATTAATTCTGCTCGTTATTCTGATCAAACTATTTTCAGGTTTTGCGCATTTAACGTTACACGTTGTATAAAGACACAATCCTACTTCCTACCATATACGAGTATATAATATACGTATAATACTCGTATTATAAATGTGAAAGTTTGCAAAGATGTTTGTTACTCAATCACGCAAAAACTGCTAAACGGATTTGGATAAAATTTGGTACACAGATAGTTTATGACCAGGATTAACACATAGAATACTTTTTATCCCGATATTCCCACGGGATCGAATCTTATGCGGGTGAAACTGCGGGGCGCAGCTAGTAGTAAATATAAACAAAAGTAGGTACATATGTATTTGAGTATAGTGCTGTTTACTTAAGCAAGCTAAGATGCAAAAACACTTCAAAGTTGGGAATTTCCCACTGTGATTACTGCATGGAAAAATCTAGACGATCATTGTTAACAGCAGAAAAAGGTTATTATAATTTAATTTATTGTACAATACACACAAAACGTGGCAGCCCCATAAACACCCGGAACCTGCCGTGCGATTCTGTAACCATCTCACCGTGAAAACTTGGGTGAAGTGAGCGTGGAGTGAGCTGTCATTAGGGATTAACACTATTGACACTGCTCACTTCAAGCTCACTTCACTTATGACCACGGTGAGATTTTTACAGAATCGACCGGCTGTTGTTATATTGTGTGCGCAGGCCACTATATGCCTTTCTTTTAACTAACAACAAACTTAAATCATTGCTTCATACACCGTTTAACCCTTAACTGCATCGTGATGGAAAGGACATTGTCCAGAATCGCCCTGTGCAGTACAAGTATGGGACATACACGATAATTAATTGTCAATTTTATTATATTAGTTGCAAATACTTTTTTAACACGCACTAGCTGCATGCCAAAATGAACATCATAAAGTATTTTACGCAACTAATAACATTAATCGCCGCCATCTTTGATAAACGTCATGCCGATGCCGTGCCGAAAAAGATTACGAGTAGGCTTTAGAGAAAAATTGCGTATGTACCTAATTATCTAGGTAGTTACTAAAAATAACTAAATGTATCATGCTATTGTTTTACAGTTTCTTAAAAATCACTCGGATCTATGAAAAACTATACCTTATGGTTCGATTATAACCTCAAAATCTGAAACATTTTTAAAATTATATCTATTCTGCAGCTAGTCCGCTATAAAAATAAGATCTTATAGGAGTTTACTAATGATCGACAATACAAAACATAATTTTCCGACACTCTTGATTTCAGGGCGAACAGTGTATGGGCGCAGAGCAATTTCCTGTCCATCAACCAATCTAATTACATATTTTCGTTTCCACAGAGCACGGGGATTCCCCAATTGTTAGATATATTCAATTCATTTTGTTCCCAGTAGATTCGTTCTGATTACATACATATGTAAATTTCCACCAGGCCATTTAGAATAAAGAAAGAAAAGGATTTTTGTGAATATATATATTATTTTTTTTCCTTACTATAGAGCTAATGTTATGTCCAAATAAATTTAATTTGCTTAAAAAGTAAAAATCATGCAACTAAGGGTTAATTCTGTACTTATTTCTAATGTATATCAGGAACTAGCTGTACCCGCGAGCCCGCGAGTTCGTTCGCGTGGACGTCGGGTATCAATAATGTGTCGCTTAGAAAAGGTGTAGGTACCACTCCTCCATTGAAAAGGTACAATTTTTTTCTCTTTTTTTTGCGCGGAACCCTAATTCTTTTTCTGAAATAAGCACGGTATATACTTTCATACGCATTTAGTAAAAAAAAAAACTGTTATTTTGACATTACAAAGAGAGACTTAAATTTATTTATTTGTCTAGATAGAAACATACACACACAAACCCACGCCTTTTTCCCACGGGGGTTGGCAGAAACTACAGATCGACACCTGCTGTTTTCTTACATGCACATTTTGTATGAGGAATGACAATAATGTTTGTTATAATGCAGGATGTTTACGAACGTGACGTCGGCCTGAAACACGGTAACATGATATTTCCCGTGACTATATTTGTCAACTTCACTCAAACGTTTATTGATTTTAATATGAATATTTCCGTAGTTCTCAACACATGCTAATGACATTAGCACAACAGTCTATATTTACTTTATATATGTAGGTAAATATTACAGTAAAATCTACAATATCGTATGGACTTCTCCCAAAGAAGACAGAAATTGCCAGTTCATGCGATCCTAGGACATCATTTTCAGAAGTAAATAGGTGATGTTGAAGACAACAAGGCAACTGGGTTGTGTGGTTGTGGGGTCTGATAGACATTCGTTCTATGTAAAACACTGGTATTCAGCTGCATCCGGTCAGATGCTGACCCTAACATAGTAGGGAAAAGGGTAAGCAGATGATGATAGGTACGCGCGGCTACACATAACCAGTATACGCTGACTTCTGATTGTAGAAAAATCTATACATTGCGAGGTCAGATAAAACTGGAAATGTATGTGGGTCTGCGGGAGTCTTAAGACCACATGTCATCAGCTATGTTTATACAACGTGTAACGTTAAATGCGCAAAACCTCAGACACCCCAATTGATTTTTAATTCAATTGACCTATTTCAGAGAGAAAATAAGTAATTAAAAAAATTGTAAAGGTCGTATGTGCTGTTTTAGTTTTACTGGTCATTCTGATCGTTTCTTGCGTCTGCGACGACGCTTTATCGAGGGAGGAGTCGTCACCGGGCCGCTGCGCCGCGCTGACATTGGGTTGCTTGACCTATTAATAAATAGACACGGCAGCGTTTTTAATGAAGATTTTTTGAAAAATGTGACCTATATTAAAAAGTGGTTCAATTCATTCTGCTCGTTATACTGATCAAACTATTTTCAGGTTTTTCGCATTTAACGTTACACGTTGTATATCTGTGATAGGGAGTGGGCCGTAATCCACCACGCGAGCCCAGGGCGGGTTGGTAGATGTCATGTCTCACGTCATAGAATTCTTGGTTTTGGGACATACCGATTTCTTCACGATGTTTTCCTTCACCGTTTTGAGAGCAGTGGTGATGAAATAAATGAAACAAAGCAAAGCGCCTGTCTGGGTACGAACCCACGACGTACAACTCGTAAGTCGCGGTCGTTGCCACTGGGCCACCACCGCTCCTTGGGACAATAATTTTAGACAATCATTTTTGGGTAATCTTTGAACCATGACGCACTGACTACTCGTTACCCAAATATAGCAAAATCAGGAAAACACTAGGCAACCACTGCTCCAAACCTGATCTTGCTTGCTTGTTCAGACTCTTTTATTCAAAGCATTTGAGTTTAAACCTGTCTGTGTAGTCAGAATAAATAAAAACATTTTATCGATAACCTGATAATAAATTCTGATATGTTTATCGTGTGGTACAAATGTCTGCTGCGCTCTGTGTTGACCAAGCAAACAATACTGTGTCAATAGCATATTGATGATAATAATTTTAACTTGGTAATAATTACATTTATTATGAACTAATCCTCCAGAACGTACTTCGGCCAAGTCGGACAATCTCAACATAGACTAGCCTTCGGCGCGGGAGATATTATAGTGCACAAGTGTGCGCGCAGACACACACAGTGCACTCCCTCTTCCCTCACTCTCATAGTCCGATGGGACGGCAATCCGTCACGACCGGAGAGAGATCAGGCGCAGGACCCACGGCTTAACGTGCTTTCCGAGGCACGCGGGTATCACACCGCCGACTTCCAAACTCCGGGCTGTTACTAAGAAACTCCTAAAGGGAAAATTCAACTATACTTAAACTGCCCCATTGTTGTCGTGGTCGCAAGTGCGACTGCTGAGCGTGGGGTCCTGGATTCGATTCCCGGGTCGGGCAAAGTGTGTTCTCTATTATATAGGACTTAAACACTGCCAAAGTGTTGCCATATACCGCTGCTTACCCTTTCGGCGAAATTAGGAGTAAAATTACCTAAAAACCTGAAATAATACAGTCATCAAACATAGAAAGGCAATTTTAGGTGTACATCTTCATTATTTACATAAAAAACCTTTCTCATATTAGATATACCTTTTATGGAATGTACATACCTGTGTAGTACCTACGTGCCTACTTATAAAGGGGAAAAATACAGCCAAATAATAGATAAGTAGGTATATTTCAATGATATTTCATATATTATATTCGACATAGTATACAAGGTTTTCCTGTTAATAGGTATTATTTTGTCATTTGTTGAATAATTCCGAACGATGAAGCATAAATCGTTCATTTGATTACGAACTAGGTATGTGTATAGGTGTATTATGTATGTATGTAGGTATATTTGTGTTTTTTTTTTTTTAGAAAAATTGATATAGCAGTTGAGGTAATCTGCGGTTTTACATGTGGAATCATTTCATTCAGTTGTGGTGACATAGGTAGACATTGTGGTTGCACTAGTAATTTGTTTTTAAAGTATTATTAATTCATATAAAGTTTGATTTATGCTGACGAAATGTTTTTTTAAGACTTCCCAAAATGGCCACCTACCTACGTTAAGCAATTCTAATATTCCAAAAGTGGCTTTTGAAAAACATGCTTTTCATGGTTGTAGAAACATTTCCCATGTGTATTTTACTGTGTGTACATAAATAATAAAATAAATAAGTAAAATTCATAATAATTCAAGGCCATGACATATCGGCACTATCGTATTTACAGACGCCAGCACATCAAGCTACCCGAAACTGTCAAATTTTCCCAATCAACTTTGAACCTTAAACTTAAGAGATAAAGTTGAAAATCTATTAAAGAAATTTGACAGATTGTACTAGCTTGATGTGCTGGTGACTGTAGAATCACTTACAGTAAAACGGGGTGAATAGGGATGCAGGCGTGAATCGGGACGAAACTTTAAAATGGATTTTAACATTGAAATAATATCGTTATTTGCCAAAAGGTCTCTTAATGTGTTTACTATATTATAGTTGACGATTAAGTGTCCTTGTTGGCAACACACTATATTACATCAACGTTAAAATCCATTTAAAAGCTTCATCCCGATTCACCCCTCGGTTCCTATTCACCCCATTTTACTGTAGTTCATGTTACATTTGACGTCATATTATATTTCGGTGACGGAAAACATCGTTAGGATAAGGAAACGCACTCTAAGGAAACTAAGACACCGTTGCGGTGGTTAGAATGTCATAAATCGTAATTTAACATAATATAAGTACAGACGCCAGCACATCAAACTACTACAATCTGTCAAATTTCTTTAATAGATTTTCAACTTTATCGCTAAAGTATTAAGTTCAAAGTTGATTGGCAAAAAATTTGACAGTTTCGGGTAGCTTGATGTGCTGGCGTCTGTACAATTTTGTGCCTTCTACGAGTTCAGATAGGCTAAGTACCTATGTATAAGATGGACTAAGGGAAATGTCATTTGCAAAAAGGATAATTGTATTAAAATCACCACCTCAACATCCATTTGTTTCTACACAAATATAATACATACATACATACAAATGGATGTTGAGTTGGTGATTTTAATACAATTATCCAATTGCAGCATAAGGTTATACGACCTTTTTTTGGTTTGAGTCGAAAAACTAATAAAATGGTTTGTTTTTCTGCCAAAATGTCCACCACGGATTGTATTTTAACACACCAAAAATTATAGTAACACGTAACACAAACAGTAGTTTTACAAAAATGATCGTCGTTGACAAACGCAGTGGTGCATGGCCTGTTGACATACGAGCGAACGAATAAATCACAGAGACACACATTGTTGTATGTACAGATTTACAAATGTCGACCATTCATATCGTCGACCGTAGGTTCAATTGCTGTAAGGGACAAAATACCCAAAATGAGTTGAGTATACAGTTTTGTTCAGAATTTTTCGCTCTATCGAATGGTGAATATAAAAAAATTCTAGCTTAAAAAAAATGTCCCTTACTCTAATGATTTTTGGATCCAAATTTAGAATCAGCCCCATAATAACAATGTATCTGAAAAACTATGCAATATAGGAACTTAAAATGGTGTAATTATCGCCGCCAATCCACTTCAAATAAAGTAAGGGTCTTCCCAATCAACGAATTACCATTACATGGTTTATTTTTTAAGAAAAAATAATAAAACTGGCCTTACACTAATGTCTTTGTTGTCTCAAAAAATAAATATCATCCATACTTTAAATGGATTGCACGAGTTTGGACATAGTTGTCCCTTACCCCAATTTGCATTGTCATACTTTAAGCAGTGTCAACGTTACACCTATTTGAATCGAATTATTGCACTATTACCATCCTTTTCTATCTCACAACGTCTTTCTGTGTGCAAAAGAGAGGATAGTACCAATGCGAAAGCAGCGCGCGGGCATGAAAAAGTGGTATCAGTGCGAGTTCATCTGTCGTTAAAAACAACAAAAATAATGGCTTTTTGGGAAAACGAAGTGCTCTGGCCCCTTGAAACTTTGTAGTAGGGTAGTAGGTTTCAAGGAGCCAGTGTACTTAATTTAGCTAAAAACCATTATTTTTATAAATAAATGATAGAAGGGTTAATTTCCGGACGATAAATATTTTCGAAATTCATTCGGCACTTTTTAGTTGATTTAACAGAATTTTTTTACAAAGTTTCAAGGGGCCAGAACACCAAAAAGCCATTACTTTTGTTATATTTTATAAATAAACAATAGAAGGGGTAGTTTCCGGATGATAAATGTTTTCGAAAATTATTTGGCATTTTGTAGTTGATTTTCCAGAAAATTTTTACAAAGTTTCAAGGGGCCAGAGAACTTAATTTTGCCAAAAAGCCATTATTTTTGTTGTTTTTTTTTATAAATAAGCAATAGAAGGGGTAGTTTCCGGATGATAAATGTTTTCGAAAATCATTCGACACTCTTTAGGTGATTTATCAGAATTTTTTTACAAAGTTTCAAGGGACCAGAGCACTTAGTTTTGCCAAAAAGCCGTTATTTTTTATAAATAAACAATAGAAGGGGTGGTTTCCGCATGAAAAATTTTTTCGAAAATTGTTCGGCTCTATGTAGTTGATTTTCCAGAATTTTTTCACATGGTTTCAAGGGGCCAGAGCACTTAATTTTGCTAAAAACCATTATTTTTTGTTGTTTTTTATAAAATAAGTAATAGAAGTGGTAGTTTCCGGATGATAGATGTTTTCGAAAATCATTCGGCACTCTTTAGTTGATTTATCAGAAATTTTTTACAAAGTTTCAAGGGGCCAGAGAACTTAATTTTGCTAAAAAACCATTATTTTTGTTGTTTTTTATAAATAAACAATAGAAGGGGTAGTTGCCGGATGATAAATATTTTCGAAAATCATTTGGCACTCTTTAGTTGATTTATCAGAAATTTTTTACAAAGTTTCAAGGGGCCAGAGAACTTAATTTTGCTAAAAAACCATTATTTTTGTTGTTTTTTATAAATAAACAATAGAAGGGGTAGTTGCCGGATGATAAATATTTTCGAAAATCATTCGGCACTCTTTAGTTGATTTTCCAGAAATTTTTCAAAAAGTTTCAAGGGGCCAGACCACTTAAATTTGCCAAAAAGCCATAATTTTTGTTGTTTTTTATAAATGTAATCTGATTAAATTGTTCCCTTTTTATTATTTAGATAATCGCTCTATATTTTTTTTTCTAATGCAATAATAACAATATGTTACAATGATATGTCTTATTAATCGTAATTAAGGTTTATTATTCAATATATCTTTCATTATTTCGATTTTTTGCATATAAGAAAGTAGTAGAGCAGCCTTTTCTACTTTTGGAATTCAAACGTTTGGAATTTCAGCTACATGTTTGGTCGGGATTGTGCGCGGTTTTTGCAGCTACTCTTTTATTTGAATAAGAATTCAAAGTAAGTATAGGTAAAATTGTTACCATTTTTTTAATAATTTGATTTTAATAAGATGTTTACTAAAATCAAATTATTAAAATAATGGTAACATAAATAAAACAATTATTAATAAAACAATTTTTATACTATAAAATAAAAATTGTTTTATTCAAACTAATACAAATTTGCTATTACAATGTACAAACATTGCATGTAAGCGACATACAAAAAAGCACACACACGGTTCTAATACATTTTCATGTCTTTTAAATGATTTCTTATAACGATTTCCAAATTTAAGATATCCGTACGTCAAAAGTGTGTACTTCATTTTCTGTCAAAAATCTCTTTACATTGTATTTTTTTCATAAATTTGTTCAACATGTCCTTTACACTATTTTTTCATTAATAGATTGGATCCAACGTAGAGGTCAATTTAATGTAAGGGACAGGACTACAAGATACTTGGGCAGTAAGGGACATTACTAACAAAATACGTTGTTGTAAGGGACATCTATTTTCTTAAATAGCTAACTCATTTAAATAAATGTTACACATGTAGATAGAGCACTAAAATACAAGTTTATGTGTGAAATCAGACCCGAAAAAGGTTAATAACAAAAAAAGTTATGGGCGATTTAGTCCGAAAAAAAACTTTGTCGGCCTCTCCTGAAAAATCGTATTTTGTCCCTTACTGCAATTGAACCTACGGTCGACGATATGTTTGAATTAAATAATTGACTAGAAGCCAGTTGAATTTTGATGAATGAATACTGACACTTGATGTTGCAATTGGATGTCTGGCCTGTTATGAACTAGGACGGATGAATATTTTTATATAAACACTACCTTTTAGCTCGCTACTTTGTCCGCGTGAATATTCTTGTTTTATAGGGTTCTGTACCCAAAGGGTAAAAAGGATCTCTATTACTCCCGCTCCGCTGTCCGTCCGTCCGTCCGTCCATCCGTCCGTCTGTCACCAGGCTATATCTCATGAACCGTGATAGTTAGACAGTAGAAATTTTCACAGATGATGTATGTCTGTTGCCGCTATATCAACAAATACGAGTACTAAAAAGCAGAATAAAATAAATATTTATGGGGGCTCCCATACAACAGACATGATTTTTTTTGCCGTTTTTATAGATAATGGTACGGAACCCTTCGTACGCGAATCCGAATTGCGCTTGGCCGTTTTTTTTTAACTTAAAATATATCCTATGATACTAGGCAATGCCATAGCTTCCCATTAGTCCCCTATAAATGCAAACTCACAAATTTTACCTCTTTATAATTTAAAGTATAGATATTTGATTTGTTTGTTGAACAGAAAATTCTAAACTCAGTCCCATGGGTTATAAATTAAGCCTTATCAATGGTGTTTTGACCTCTTTAAGATTTGTAGAGATTTAAAGTGCGTGAGCAGTGGTGCCCGGTGTTACCGGCCGCGACTTACGAGTTGTGGGTAGTAGGTTCGAACGCAGACAGGCGCTTTACTTTGCGTAAATTATTTCAACACCACTGCTCTCAACACGATGAAGGAAAACATCGTGACAACCGGCATATCTTAGAACCAAAAACTCGACGACATTTGACTTCTACCAACAGAGAATAGAACTGTGTCCCAGCAGTGGAAACATTATTGACTGATCATGCCAAACCATCTACACTAATATTATAAAGAGGAAAGATTTGATTGTTTGTTTGTATTGAATAGGCTCCGAAACTACTGGACAGATTTGAAAAATTGTTTTATCATCAGAAGCCGACATTATCCCTGATGAACATAGGCTACTTTTTACCGCGAGAAAAATGCTTCATTCCTACGGGAAAACGGGTAATAGGATTTAAACGTCGGGAATTCCGAATTCTACGCAAAAAAAGTTGCGGGTGGATGCTAGTTATTAATAAACGTATTATATCAGATGAATAGTCACACAACGATTTCTCTCTTTCATTCGTCAGTAATTTGACTTTCGAAAGAAGAAGACAAAGCGTTGTGTGTCTATACAGTCGCTGTACAACGTTTATTAGTAAGGGCCAATATTAATACCAGCCAGTATTTAAAAGTTACCTATCCTGCCATCCTGCCTTATTCATCACTAGCGACCCGCCCCGGCTTCGCACGGGTGCAATGCTGATCACTACATACTTACATAGTATAAAACAAAGTCGCTTCCCGCTGTCTGTCTGTCTCTATGTATGCTTAGATCTTGAAAACCACGCTACGGATTTTGATGCGGTTTTTTTTTTATAGATAAGAGTGATTCAAGAGGAAGGTTTATATGTATAATACATGCATAATATAGTAGAGAAACACTGATCATTTTAGAGGCATTATTTCTCGTAAAAAGTATAGGATAAAAAATCGTTATTGTGGGTTATCCCTGAGAGATAGACATATACCATCGCGGACTTTTTTGTAGACCTTTTTAAGGTGTACAATACTATAGTACATTATTTTGATTTATCTCGAATAGTTCAGCCATCGTTTACAATGTAAGCGCAAAAAAATGTGTTTATTTACGACATCACATTAGAAACCTCTAAAATGATCAGTGTTTCTCTACTATATTATATTGTATTATATGTATTATACATATAAACCTTCCTCTTGAATCAGGTTTCTAATGTGATGTCACATTTTATTGCGCTTACATTGTAAACGCTGGCTGAACCCGTCGAGATAGATCAAAATAATGTACTACAGTATTGTAAACCTTAACAAGGTCTACAAAAAAATCCGCGATGGTATGTGTCTATCTCTTAGGGATAACCCACAATAAACATTTTTGATCCTATACTTTTTACGAGAAATAATGGCTCTAAAATTTATCAGTGTTTCTCCATTGCACCCGTGCGAAGCCGGGGCGGGTCGCTAGTTGACAATAAAATGCTCGTACATCTGTTTTATTTTTATCGACTTATTTTCTACCTATCTGTAATCATCAAATCAAATGAAATTGTTTATTCTGTAAATAGGATAACGGAATCACTTTACACGTAGGTAATGTTAAAATAAACTAGATCGGCGTTTCCTGTCTGACTACTCTGAGAAAAAAGGCTAAAGGCAAACAAACTCAAAGATCACAGTCTTAAAGTCCAGATATAATCCCGCAGGGTAATTGCGTAACACACTATCAGTAGCAATGGGTTTCATTTTGATAGTTCGACAACATTTACTGCGTTAATTGCGTTGTTGAGCAGACCCATTTTTCGAACATAAGGAGCAATGGATTAGCAATATGCTTCAAAATGATTCAAATTGAGAGTAGTAGTGTGTAACGCAATTAGTGTGCTGGTCAGATAACCTAAATCATCTACTGAGCATTAGACTTTAATGTGTCGCATTTTACGAAATAATAATGTTTTTGACTTGAATAAAAATATCTTTCAAGCACTTTGTTAAATAATAGTAATATTATGATGACAAATTCCCTACCTATGACATCATTTTCCTTGCCAATGACTGATTTCTTGTGATAATGGCGACATTTCTTGTTAAATCCTTAAGTTTTCAGAACTATTCAAGTAATAGGTGTCGATGTCAATCTTACCTAGGTATCGTCTTACCCAGTAACTGGGTTGTGAAGGTCAGATAGGCAGTCCTTCCTTGTACATAAAATACTGGTATTCAACTGCATTTGGTTAGACTAAAAACCGACTCCAACATAGTTGGGAAAAGGCTAGGCAGATGATGATTTTATTTTTTTAATAAGATTCTTATATTAACAGCTTTTTCACAATTACTACCCACTGGCTGCACCCCGCAGTTTCATATGATGTATTTACCATTTATATTTATTTTTAAACAATAGAAACGAGTAAATAGAATGCAGTATTTGTACTGTTTAGATAAGGTATAGTAATAAAGATTATATCTAGTGTTGATTAAAATAGCATCATTATATTAGCAGATTATACGTACTGTTACATTGTTTGCACCTTGGGAGTAAATAAACTTATTATATTATTACTTAAAGGGATAAGAATTGCTCACTCTTTGTCTCGCAGACAATGTGTCAAAAACACATAACGAGGAAAACATCAAATACGCCATTTCTAATTATCATAGCATATCTAGCTAGCCTTTTCCTAACTATGTTGAGGTTTGCATCCAGTCTAATCGGATGCAGCTGAATAAGCTGAAACATACTAGTGTATTTTACATGGAGTGACTGCCTATCTGACCTCCACAACCCAGTCACTGGGAAACAACTCTCCTTAGCAAGACTGGTTGACAGACTCTTGGTCTACAAACTTCCCCTAACAAACTGTCAAATATCTACGAATGATGTGGCATAGCATATACAACCTCTTATCTAAATCTAATATCCCCACAGGTGGGACAAAAGCCGGAAGCAAGGAAAATGGGTCATTTATTTTTTCATTTAATTACTTATGTAAGTCTTTTTGATCGAGAAGATAATACGATAATAAATTAAAGGAATATTATTTTCCAGGCGACTAGCAACTTAAAGGGCGACTAACTATTTGTTACAAAAAATAATGACATGGCGACTAATATTAACAGTGGGATAACCTTGTTTTATAGGCAACTATAGGCATCTCTGAAGATTCATTCCCAGAAACACACAAGATTGAACTTGAGAATTTAGGATGCAAGGCGGAAATAGGTGCCCCGCGAAGCGGGTCTCCGTCGTCTACGTCTTATTATTATTAACTAGCATGCGCCCGCAACTTCCTTCGGAATTCGGAATTCCCGCCGTTTAAATCCTATTACCCGTTTTCCCGTAGGAATGAAGCATTTTGCCGCGGTAAAAAGTAGCCTATGTTCATCAGGGATAATGTCGGCTTCTAATGATAAAACAATTTTTCAAATCGGTCCAGTAGTTTCGGAGCCTATTCAATACAAACAAACAATCAAATCTTTTCTCTTTATAATATTAGTGTAGAAGACAATTAGTCAGCTTTATATACAACCTCGTTGTATAATTTAAGAATGTCCATTTTCTACTTTTTATCCGCCGTCAGTAGCTGCCAACCTACTATTTTTGCTAACGGCTTTAATTATTTTTAAATCCCCAAATTAATTTGTCACCGCGTTAAATACATGCCTAAATTAAACTCTAATGACGTTCCCAATCCGCATTTTAAAATCCAATCAAAGATACCCAATAGTTTAGTCACTATAGCTAGTTAAGGATTGGCAAAAGTCATACCTAGTCGGCCCATCACTATTTGTAAAAAAAAAAAAAACTTATTTAATTTCAATGCTAGTATTTATTTGATAGTTCCAAATACTCTCATGCATTATTATTTCCAGTGTTTTCACTGAATGTCGTATTGTTGTCTTCATATTGTATATATAAAAGAAATCATGTCAATATAACGCAGTCACCTCAAGATCTCTAATAACCGCGCAGTGTTTTTTTTTTTTTTTTAATGCGCTTAATAGGTATATCAAATCGCATGTAGGTAACGTACTTATTAAGATAGACTATTTGCTATTGTGGTCAACGAGTCAAAAACCGCTGATATATTGTCTCAAAATCTCACCGTGAAAACTTAATGTAGTGAACTGTCAATCCCTAGCATCAGGTGAAATGACAGAGTGGCAAATCCCGTTTTATTTCTTATCTCGGTCTCCATACACCAAAAATACACCTGTATTACCTATTTTTTTGACAAATTTTTGATAATGTCACAACGGACTGTGGATGAACGTATTTTGAATATTTTTAAAAACAAGTATTGGCTGTCAACTCGCTTCAAGCCCATTTAACGTAATTTTACGCGGTGAGATTTTTACAGAATCTATTCTGTAAAGCTGAATATGAGATTTGACATCAAAACAACTACCAAAAAAAGTTTTGATCAGGTTTGATAAACCGCGGGATAACTCAAATAAAAGTGGTGGAAAAAATATCAAATCTTGGAAGTAGTAAGTCGTCATTCATACAGAAGGTAGTTCCTAGTCCTCGTGGGAAATCACTAGCTAGCCGTCCTAGGCAGTGATTGCTTTACTGAAGTTCAGCTTTACATCATTCGCTAGAAGTTGTTATTTACATTTTATAACTTCTTGTTCTTTGTAGATGTGGAATGAAATATTGTTGCGACACTTCTAAATTGGTTTCACAGGGTATAAGTTATTAAAGTTACGATCTATTCCCTGGATACAAATGCCAAAATATTGCTTGACTGGAAACTGAATTTAGTTATAGTATGTGTTAATCCTGGTTTATAAACTATCTGTGTGCAGAATTTCATCTAAATCGGTTCAGTACTTTTTGTGTGAAAGAGTAACTTACATCCATCCATCCATCCTCACAAACTTTCGCGTTTATAATATTAGTAGGATAACATGTGTATAGAACCTAATATAACTGCAAAACTTCAACATCTAGTCGTAAAGTTCTAGGTGCATTTTCATATGTAAAACAAAGAAGACAAAAAAACTTTTGTACCATGTCATACATGTATGTTATAGGAAAGCTTAATTTATTATTATAAAATACTTACAATCTAATTTGTTTGCAGGTGAGATGAGTGTGATGTACATATTTACTCGATACCAGTTCAACTGGGATGAAGTAAAGTATAGCATCTACTCAACGTACAGCCTGGTCACGCACTCCGTCGGTAAGTACCAATAGTACAGTTTTTTTTAATATTTATCTTTCGTGTCGGCACGAGAGTTTTAAGAATAGTTCGAGACATGCTAGGTAGGTACAGACGCCAGCACATCAAGCTACTACAATCTGTCAGATTTCTTTAATAGATTTTCAACTTTATCGCTAAAGCATAAGGTTCAAAGTTCATTGGGAAAATCTGACAGTTTCGGGTAGCTTGATGGGCTGGCGTCTGTACAAATATTGCCCAAAGAAAGAAAGAAAGGAAAATTGTTTATTCTGCACAAACAAAAGACACATTAAAAAAAAGGACATAAAATATACACATACAAGTCCACTCAGCAAAGGTGTTATACAAGCTGGGAGGGACATCGAAGCGCAACATGTTACGATGGATTCAGTACATGATTCTGAAACCCCTTGCGTTGAAATCTATCGCCGCTAAATTAAAAAAAAAAATCTGTTCCATACATTATGACCGCGTATTTATTGCACTTCTCTATAAAACTGCAGATTTTTTTTTATACGACGACAATTTTTTACACTAGGGTATCTAGAATGATTTGCTGAATTTATTCATGGTCACAGTTTGCGTGTCGATGTCCCTGTCACCTTGTATTGCGGGATTGACTGCCAAAGGTGCACCGGATGTACAGACGCCAGCACATCAAGCTACTACAATCTGTCAAATTTCTTTAATAGATTTTCAACTTTATCGCTACAACATAAGGTTCAAAGTTGATAGGGACAACTTGACAGTTTCGGGTAGCTTGATGTGCTGGCGTCTGTACCTACATTTATGTATCGTCGTGACTTGTGGAGTTTTATTTTAATGCAGTGAAATCAACGATGGTTGCTGATATAGTTTGTAGGTTACTTAACAAGTCGAAAACAAGGATATAAGTCAGATATATTGAATAATATTAAGTCTTTTTACTGTCTTGAATGTTTTTATTCAGATACTATCAATAAAAATAGAACCCCCCAAAAATACCTCAGAGAAAATGTAAATATTCAACGTCATGATCTTTGAATGGAATTATGATATTGTAGTTTGTAACATCTGCCAGCTTTCGTATATTATTCTCGTATATTCTAGCAGTAAGTATTTGTCATATAATATGATTTAATTCTGATTTATTCATGTACAACTTGACCCCGAGAGGTCGAGTTTGGATAAACGACTCTCTTGACACTAATATAACTACCGCGTTGGTCTAGTTGTCACAAGTTGCGACTTTCGACTTTCTTTCTCATGGATCGATCTCCGGAGCGGTCTTAAAATGTTACTGGCCCTTTATTTTGGTTATACATAGTAGCAGAATCATTAATTTAGATCAATGCGATAGGCTCGCCCTCTATTATTATTAAAGATAAATTGTCCAAGCTGCACAAAAAAGATGCACATTTTAATATAGACATAAAAAAATATGGAAGACGCAGCGTTGGATCCTACAAGGTGGACCGATAAACTTGTGAATGTCGCAAGGATCCGCTGGATGTGGAGCACAGAAACGGTCGGTGATGCTTGGGAGAGCCTATGTCCAGCAGTGGACTTCTTTCAGCTAAAAATGTAACTAATACAAAAAAGAGAAATTAAAAAATTAAAAGTTGCACAACGTTATCTATTAATGTATTTGTGCCTAACCCTTTGTAGTACACCATCATCTGCTTAGCCTTTTCCCAACTTTGTTGGGGTCGGCTTCCAGCCTAACCGGATGCAGCTGAATACCAGTATTTTACATGGAGCGACTGCCTATCTGACCTCCACAACCCAGTTACTGGGTAATGCGATACCCCTAGGTAAGACTGGTTGTCAGACTTTCGGGCTTCTGACTACCCGTAACGACTGTCAAAGATCTACGAATGACAGCCGGGACCAACGGCTTAACGTGCTTTCCGAGGCACGAAGGGGTTTCGACATGTAAAGATGGTCACTCATCCACAGACCAACCGCGGCAAGCGTAGCTTAACCTGATCGATCGACCTGTGCAGCTGTTATTATTTAGCCACGGGCCCCTCAACCCTTCGCAGTAAACAAGCTGATCTTATGTTTATTTATTTTACAGGTACTCTATTCTCCATCAGCGTGTTCAGTAGGAAGCTGAAGGCGGACGATGCTGTGCTCGGCCTGATATCGACCAGCAGTAAAATCTGTGGGGCCATAGTTTTGGCGTTCGCTAGAAATGACTATGAAGTGTACTTATGTGAGTTTAATTGTTTACTTCTATCATAATAGGTATATCTATCGGACTCCATGCTTATAAAAGACTGAAAGGATATCTGGAGAGTTTCGGGAGTGAAATAAAAAAAAATCTGGCTATTATGTCACCGCTGCTCTCAAAAACGGTGAAGGAAAAAATCATGAGGAATACGGCAATATCTAGAAAAGGGATGGGGAAACTTTTTGCTTTGTGTGCCAATATTCAATAATAAAATATATGGCGGGACAAGTTGTTGCATTTTTGGCTATATTATTTAATGAAAAATATATATATATTGAAATGTATTTTATGAATCACTAATTTATTGTACAATATTACATTATATATATTTCAACACTTCGCGGGCCGGAGATGGACTGCGGGCCGTAGTTTCCCCATTCCTGATCTAGAACCAAAAAATTCGAAAATATGTGAGATCCTGCAACCCACACCGTGCCCGCGTGGTGGGTATAGCCACAGGTTATGACCCAGTACCTCACCTATAGAGGAGGCCTGTGCCCTAACATAGGAAACATTGTAGGCTGATTTTGCTTAAATCAAGAATATATTTACTTTACAATCTCGTTGTATAACTTGTAAATGTATAATCACGTGGTTTTTCTTTTTTCAGCACCCCTATTTGAAATCTTAAACGGTACCTCAGCGATCGCTCTACGATCGATTGCATCAAAGCTAGTCTCTTATCAAGAATTAGGTAAGTAACTACACATCACTAAAATAATAATTACCCCAGACCAATTCTGGTCGCCGTTTTCTTAGATTTTGTTTCTTAGATTTCGTAAGACAGGCAGCAACAAAAGTCGATTAATTCTGTTACTTTCACACATTTATTGTAAATTGATACAAAATTCTTTGATAGATTCCTTTTCGGCATGTCCTGTAATAAGTAAGATTTATAAGTTACTCTTTAATTTTTTTATCAACTCACAGATTTTTTATGTCAAATTAAAAAAGTTTTTTTAGTTTTTATGTTAAATTAAAAAAAAAAAAAAAAAGTATTAAATTACTTTTGCTGCAGACCGTATCTTCTTCATATTCGGATATATCTACTTCACAAAAAATGCAGGAATCTATTTGTACTTTATGTTTTTATCACTGAGCATTGTAAATAAACTTCTCCACATTCTCCCGATGATGCATCCTTACCTCTGATACTTCGAAATAACTCGCTCAAACTGTATTACTATAATTTTTTCAGGGAAAGTGTACTCTCTCTTCGGCGTGGCTGAGACCATGATGCCAATAATCTTCGCGCCGCTGTACTCCAGGGTGTACATAGCCACGCTCACTGTGCTGCCGGGGGCTGTGTTCCTCATGAGTGTCGCTGCTACTATACCAGCTCTTTGTATATTTGGGTAAGACTATTGATCAACTAGCTGTACCCCGCGATTTCACCAGCATTAGTCTCGATTCCGTGGGAATATCAAGATAAAAATGATCATGTGTCCTAATCCACATCCATTAAGCCATTCAGCCATTTTAGCGTGAAATCGTAACAACAAACATACAAAAAAATGTAATATTTTCTTTTTTATAAAATCAGCTTAGATTACTTATTTAAGACACTAAACACTTCAAATTCTGCCTCAAAACTAGGAAGGTATTTGCCTAGCCATAAACCATTTTATAGATTTAATAAATGCGTAGAGAATTAAAATTTAAACGCACTAAAATAATTAGACGTAGCGGTTTTTGCTGCCTGTTTTTTGAGCACGAGCCGTACTGTAGTTTCTGCACTCCTACACGGAGAGAAAATTCTTTGAAAAATTACTGTGCTCGTCACTGTAAAGTGAGTGCAAGTGACATCTAAAAAAAATTTTCTGGGTGAGATTGGGAAAAATTCACTATTTGTCCAATAAATTTTACTGTACATAGTAGCATAAGAATTTTTACTGTTTTTAATGCACTTAGATTATGAGACAGCACAGTAATTTTTCTAAGATTTTTCTCTCCGTGTAGGTACATAGGTTTATGAATTACCAAACTAATAATGAGCTGACAGTTATCTCAGACATTCACAGTCACCTTCAGTTGAAACAAAACAATGGGAGATCAACAACAAAATAGTGTATTACTAAGAAAGTAATACATTATTTTGTTATTTATCATCCATTGTATCTGTTATTTCTGTCAACTAAATGGGAAATAGTCAAATCATTAGTAGTTAGTTTAGTAGTACCTAGTTGTCATTTTCATATCAATAAAAGTATTTATGACTACTATAAGGTACTGGGGCCGTATTATGAAGTATTAATGCCGTCATGATTCCAGTGCGAAAAAGGGATGGTGCTATCGGTCATGTATAGCTCCGTCTCTCTCTTACACTGGAATCATGATGGCACTAAACGGTCATAATACGGCACCTGGACATTATTACAGCCCGATTCAAACTCTATGGCGCCTCTCGCTGCGCAGTACCTCACCCCTCACCCCCCCTAACCCGTGAATTTGTTACTGCGCAGCGACTCGCCTCATGTTCAGAGCCACCATAATGTTTGAATCGGGCTGTACTGTAATTTCTGCACACCTAGGTACAAAGGTGAAACTTTGTGAATTGCCAAACTAATACCTAATATTAATAATATTCTCGCGACCGATTTCGTTCATTTTTGACAATGGCGAAGTCAGAAGTGTGTGTGCGTGTGTGTATTACGATCACACGCTACTGGTCTTCACGCACACATTCACAGAGTGTTTGTACACTTGGTTAACACAAGTAAAACGCACATCGCTTTGTGAGATAAAAATACTGTGTCAAAGTTCAGTTGTAACATCAAATAAAAGTAGGTAAAACCTGGATATGAATTAAAGTGTTTTGAAAGGCTTGTCCAAAAACACAAGTAGATACATAACTACCACAAAGTAAATAGTCGATACTTGCACGTGATCACGAATAGAAAATAACGTGATACATAATCAGCCGTCCCATACATTTGGGTCAAGTAGGTATTGAAGTTTCTTAAGGGACAGTTGATACTTTTTCTCGCGATTATGATGTTGGCCCCATAGAGAAAGTTGTTCAGTTGGATGGTCTGTACCACACTCTGATAATAAATCATAAATATAATATAATAATATATAATAATAAGATATAATCTGACCAAACCTTTCTAATACATGCAGTATAATATGAGTATATTATTCCGTTATACCGTTCTCTAGAGAAATAAACAGTAGCTTCAAAGAACGCCAAACGCAATACCTAATTCGCCTGAATACGGTGAGACAATAATATTATACAATTTAGTTTGTCATATCGTCAGTATGTTAGATGAGCTTTGTTTATAAACTAGCAGTGTTTCATGCTGTACCTAATGACTGAAACGGAAAAATCTGTTCGTATTTTTTTTTCCCTTCGTTTTTGTCGGTATTATAAATAATATGGTCTAATAACAAAATAGTCGTGATTATTCTTATAACGCTTCAAAACTATTCATATTTGTGATCTATTTTTGAAAAGAGCCGTTTCCATGAGCCATTTCCTCGTGGGCGGTCAGTGCTTGTCGCGATTATTATGTGTTTACCTAGTGTGGTTTCGAGTGCATTTTTCTTATGGACGTTATGTGCTTTTGTAATTTCTAGTGTGACAGTATTATCGTGGACGTCCACGTCCGTAAGTGAATGGTTATAAAGTTATCGTAGATGGAAATTAAAAATTGTCTTCATATAATAATATTTCCATACATTTCACTGTGATATCGTAATGCCGTGGACGTTCACGATCATATCGTCGCGCTGTCACGCGTCCATGTTGAGGTAATTAAATGAACTGATAAAATAGTTTCTTCCTCCACTATCACCCACCAACATACTGTTCTTACATCAAGCGTAATCTAAACATTTTTCTTTTCTTTCCAGTTGGTTCTACCACCAGCACAAAAAAGACGATAAAGAGAAAAGACTGAACGTGCCCAATACTCCGCAACTGCCCGGAGACATCCCGGTGGTTCCTGCGTAGCCTGAATGATACTCTTCTGATGCCATTATTGTGCATACACAAAAGCAACACGCGTCAACGACAGAGGCGACGACGTGCCGCTCGTGTATTTTAAGAGGGTTTATCCGTTAGAGCCATGTTGGAGATTCAAAATTTTTCCGACGGACAATAAAACCATAATGTGTTTAATTTATAGATGAGATATTGACGTCATATTATTGGGAATTTTATAATCTAATGCATGGCTGAAAAACATTTTCAATTTTTTGTATAGTTTTCTCATCAGAACCGTTTTTATGCAAGCCTTTTTTCAAACTAGCGATCGACGGTCTAAGCAGATGCGAGATATTAGTAAAACCATATACGACAAACTTATAACAACATTACTTTATAAAAAAAATAATAACATTTATTAGTGCATGGCTGAAAAAAAAACACGATTACTGTAAGTTTTCATTCAAGAAAAGTATATTCAAAAGTGTCAATTGTAGCCACTTTTCGAGATATTAAACGTGTTAGTTTAGGATTACGATGCTCAAACACATGCGCGGTATGTTGCCGACGGCAGCCGCCGACACGCGTTGACGGCTGCAGTTGCCTCTGTCGTTGACGCGTCACTCCTGTGTATGATCACTTATTGGAACTAAAGATAAAATAATATTTTGGGATGGGACCTAACTTTAAACTAGCAGTATTATGTATATTTCGAATATTTTATATTTATTTTGTTGTGATACCTATTAATATTGGTGATTAAATGCGTTGAAAATATTTTATTTTACCGTTTTATAATTATGTGACGCCTTTTTCTCACTTGGTAGAATCCATGCTCCCAGCTCCAGTGGTCCTAATGGTGTGTACCAGAAAGAACACCGTGGGGTTCTTGACGGTAGAAGTCCCATGTTACTCTCTATTTTCACGATTCTTCACGAGGAAATATCAACCTCTTAGAGGAATAGAACAAACCTCAAAAATTCAACATTAGTATGTATGTATCTATTTAGGATCTCCAATAAAAGCTATTCACAATACGTGACACAAAAAAGGGCAACATCAGGTATTCAATAAATGTAGTCCTACATTTATAGGAGACCACAGCATGCACAATATCCCATAATCCTCAGTTTTCATAGTACGACCATACGTGGCATGTTGTCTATGGTACATAAAATGTCCCCATTATCCATCATCATTTAAATAAATAATTCGCCATCAACCGTTTACAGCAGCAGTACAATGAATATCTCTGTTGAGAGCACTAATTCATAGTGACATGAACACACCAGGTACTTACATGCGAACACACCGTAAATATCACTTACTGGAACATCGCGTCATGCGCTGCTGGCCTCGTATATCCGAATTATATAATTTACCTGGAAACTATGATTTTGTGGTACAGTCGTGTGAAGCCGTGTTTGAATGCAAGTTTTTGGCTGATGTCGGCAATTTTAGGACTACTGTGCGATTCTGTAACCATCTCACCGTGAAAGCTTGGGTGAAGTGAGCGTGGAGTGAGCTGTCATTCGCTAGGGACTAAACACGATTAAGTACACACTTCACTTATGATTTCACGGTGAGATTTTTATTAGGTTGTCTCATAAATTATTGCCAGTTAAAAGACAAATTATTATTCATGTTTTTTTATTAATAAAAAATACATTTATCAATTATATAGTCTCCCTCGTTATTAACAACAGTCAGCCATCTACTGGGCAAAATTTGAATAACCTTCTCCCATAATGAGGCAGACTGGGACTCGAAAAAAATTTCAAGTTCAATTTTAATACTTCCAGAATTTTCGATTTTTTTTTCCTAGTAAATGAAATTTAAGAGCTCGAAATAAATGAAAGTCTGAAGGCGCAAGGTCCGTGCTATACGGTGGATGTGGAACAGTCAGCCATCCTAGCTCCTCCAGCTGTTTATGTGTTAACTTTACGCAATGAGGTCGTGCGTTGTCATGCAAAAGTTGGACTCCATGTCGTTTTGGCCGCTTAATTTTTAACATCTCTGCTAGTTTGCAAAGCTGCTGCGTATACAGATTGGCGTTAATAGTCTGATGAGATTGGAGAGTTCCCAGAAAATCATTCCTTGCCAATCCCAGAAAACAGACAACATAATCTTACGACCGTGTTCATTAAGTTTAAGCTGGTCTGGTGGGTTTTGCCCGCGAGGAATCCAATAGGCATGACGCTTGTTAGTTTCATAATGTATCCAGCTCTCGTCACATGTAATAATGTCCTTGAGAAAGTCTCGTCTGTGCGGACGAAGTTTGACAAATGTCCACACGAACGGCCCGGTCATGGTCCGTTAACGCATGAGGTGTCCAACGTGACATCACTTTGCGATATCCCATCGATTTGAGATAACGATCTATAGTCGTGTGGGATTGTCCAAGCGCCTTCTCTAAATCGCGCGTACTATAGTCTGGATGTAGCTCAAGTTCGGGACACAAAACATCTTCATCAAAGCTGGTGGGTCGGCCTGGGCGAGGTTGATCTTCGCAGCTTATATCACCGGTGTCAAAATGCTTGTACCAGAAACGAACAGTCCGATCGCTAGTAGTACCCGGTCCAAATGCAGTGTTAATCTTTTTAGCCGTTTCTGTTGAAGAGACTTTAAGTCGATGCTCATATAGCATAATAGGTCGCAGTTGACGCTGATCCATTTTCACTAAAGACTAATTATTGCGTTGCGTCCGCGCCTATTTATACCCTCACCATAAAAGATACTCATCCTTACTAGAAAGATCTAGAACTTTCTTGAATTCACTTTAGTTTAAATACGAGAAAATTCGAGAAAAATAAAATATGGCAAGAACTTATGAGACAACCTAATACAAAATCGACCGGCTGTGAAGGTGTTGGGTAAACAACGATGCGTAGAATGCTACGGCTACATTGTCACGATCGCTCTCTTGGACACCGCTCGACATCTCGCTGTACAACAGAGAGCGCGCGAAGTTCGAAGTTCGCGTTGTCATGACAAAGTAGTCGTAGCAGAATGGAACTGACTTTAGATTACTCCTTCGATTGTACTGATTTTGTAGCAGCAATATCACACTTACTAAGGCACCTGTCTAACCGCTGGCGATTAACGAGAAACGAGTAAAGCTAGCAACTAAAACTAGTTAACGAGCAGCGAGTGCGCGACGGGAAAGAGCGATTACTTTCTGGTACGCGTATGCACCAAGCGTGAGTCTCTCAGTGCGTGTTCTGCTCACCAAGTGAACGTCGCTGAGCGTATACTAACGCCAAGTGAACTCCAAAGCCATGTTCGTAGTCTTTGTTTACATAGATGAACTAATCCCTGGGTATCGTTACAACATTCTTCAAGTTATGATCTGCCTAGCCTTTTCCCATCTATTTTGAGGTCGGCTTCCAGACTAACCAGAAGCAGCTGAAGGCGGACGTATTTTATATCGAGCGACTGCCTATCTGACCTCCACAACCCAGTTACTGGGTCCCCTTCGTGAGACTGGTTATCAGACATTCCGGCTTCTTACGACCCGTAACAACTGACAAAGATTCACGAATGATAGCCAGGACCAACGACTTAACGTGCTTTCCGAGACACGGAGGGGTCTCGTTATGTAAAAATGGTCACCCACCCACGGACCAACCGCGGCAAGCGAAGCTTAACCTCATCGATCGACCCATATGGCTGTTATACATAGACAACAGCCCCCACAAGTCTAGTCTTGAAGTTAGTCTTACCCCTAATACAAGGTATCGTCGCGCAAATATGCGATCATTTCGTCAAACAAATCAAGTAGAAATTCTAGTGACTTTCAAAACCTATGTATGCATACCGCATTACCCATCAAAACAACATAGTTTACCTAAACAGATTCTGATGAACATGTCCACAATTTAATCCACCTCAATTCTAAACTAAATGAATTCATTAAAAACTAGCATCCTCATCTAGAACCGTGTGCCGTCTGTAATAGCAAAAGTTTGAAACTAACCCGTAGCTACGACACTTGTATTATTACAACCAGCACGAGCTCCCTTTGCGAACCATCAAAAGCACTTTACAGCGCTGTCAAAACATTTGTACAGCACCTTAAGTATAACAAATTCTATTCGCAGTAATTGGCCCTTTGACAGGCACAGTCGAATCTACAAACGAAGTTAGATGTATTTTTTATACAGCTAGAATCGAAAACACTAAATCAAATATGTGAAAAAGAGAGCTTTTTTTACGATAGCGCCTGTTTTTTTCTGTTTTTGCTTTTCGTTATTTGTGAGCGAATAGTGGCCGATATACGAATGTGATTTTTACGTCCATCGATAGAATTTTAATGGAAATGTAGGCGTTTTAAAATTGTTTTACAGTATTGATACGGTCAGTTAACTGACTTGTTTGTGTTCACGACGATATCATAAAACTTTCAAAATAAAATCAACAGATTAGTTTTTACAGCTGTGATTTGTTTGAAACGATTTTGATGTAGGTAGTTGTTAAAACTATTCCTAAGTAAACATTTACGTTAACCCTCCTAAGCATGTTTGGCAAGGGATCATTTCTATAGTGTTATAGATGGGGTTTAACTCACTCAGAACCTCTCACTCGCCAGACCGATGATTTGAATAAAGCTCGTACATTTTGCTCTACGGTTATGGAGATCCCGCTTCAGGCACCTTCCGAATCCTTCACTTCAGAATCTCCAGTAAAATACACTGATGAATCCAGCACATCAAAAATCCAATCCAGGTTGGTTCAAAAATTGTGATAAACCACTTAGCATAAAACGTGGCTCTCTTAACACAATCAATCAACGATGCCTTTCGCAGTCCACTGCTGGACATAAGCCATTTCCAGGCTGCCCCACAACAACCTGTCCTCCGCCTTCCGTATCCAGTCTGTCCCAGCCACTTTCAGAAGGTCGTCGGTCCATCTAGCTGGGGGGCGTCCCACACTACGCTTGCCGATACGCGGTCTCCACTCCAGGACTCGTCTGCTCCACCGGCCATTAGTCCTCTTATCCACAGAACGAATAAAATTGATCTGCCGTGCGATTCTGTAACCATCTCACCGGGAAAGGTTGGGTGAAGTGAGCGTGGAGTGAGCTGTCATTCGCTAGGGATTAACACTATTAAGTGCTCACTTCACTTATGATCACGGTGAGATTTTCACAGAATCGACCGTCTGTTCTGTACTCCTATATGTAAAATCTCCCTTTGCCGTTGTAAGTTATTTTATAGCACTGTGACCTAAACCCGCACTTAAGTCAAGCTTTTCTGAGACTTAAGGTAGTCCATTTTTCCACAGAAAATCGTGACTTAAATTATTCTATTTCTGTAAATAGGTTTCTACAAACACTTTTACACCTCAATTATATTTTTAAAAGCTAGATGATGTCGGCGTTTCCTATCTGACTACTCTGAGAAGAAAGGCCGAAACTAACTCAGAGGTCGCAGTCTCTTTTAAAGTCTAGACATAATTTGATCAGATCATATATGAAAACCATGTAGATTGGTGTCTGAAATGGTCTTTTGAGGAAAGAACCACACAGATTGGGTGGACTTGTCCATTCAGTACATGCATTTGTCAGTAATCATGCATATCAACTCAAAAATTAAGGAGCTCAACGATTCGACGAATAATACAATAATAATATAATATTCCACAATATAATATTCTATGGATTAATTATTATTATTATTGTATCAAAGCTTAGTGCTTCGCGTTAGTTATGCGTGTCTATCCGCCGGGGTGACGTCACTCAGCCAAGTGTAGGTATACACTGACAGTAAGTTTATTGTTACATATTGTTCATATTATATGTCTTATTACAAGGCTTTTCACATACTGCACTAAGGCCGAGATCTACAAATAGATCTACAATACCAAAGAAAGGAAATTTGGGTAGGCCGCATAAGTGCTGGTTTAGGTCACACAAGCTATAAAAATTCGTTTAAGGCTTCTCTGCATTCGGCAAAATGCGTCTAAGGTTAATTAAAAACTGTCAAATCAATCTTCATAAAATGAACAGAATATAATCCTGAGGAAGTCAGAAGCCACATCAACCATAAGTGACCTTCACTCCGCAAACTCGACGCGTTATCCGTAATCAGAATAATTGAGTAAACTTGTAATTTATTCGTAATATAAACCAAGTTTAAAGACGAAGTTAATCAGTAAAGATATGGTATTCGAGTTAATTAACTCTCACACGCGCTATGGAAATAATTGCTCGGTGGAATAAAGTAGTCGGTGCAGTGACAGCGAGGCGCATAATCTATTTTGTAACTGAGCTTGTGTGGCTAGAATAACATTAAGCCCACAACGTTCTCACTGCTGCGACATACAATCCAAGGGATTTTGAAAGAACCCCTCGGGCAAACAATTTTTTCAGACAAATGCAGCAATTTGTCTGAAAAAATTGTTTGCCCGAAACCGTAAATTACGTTATGAATGCATCGAATTTTAAAAAATCCCACAGGTCTTCTCTCTGTTAGAGGGAGTGGACCATTATCCACCACCATTATTTCCAGAACATACCAGTTTCTTTACGATGTTTTCCATCACCGTTTTGGGAGCGGTGGTGATGAAATAAATGACACAAAGTGCGTGCCTCGGTTCCACGGAGCTCGGTTCGAACCCACGATCTACGAGACGTAAGTCGTTGCCGTGACCACTCGACCACCGCTGCTTTAACTAACTTGAATATGCGACCAGTTATAGATTAAAATATATAATTTGTTGAACAAAAAAAAAACTTAAATAATAATTTAAATGTATTTTCGATTAAAAAAACATTGTAATAACCTAATTTGTTCTTGGGAGAGTACAACGCGTGCCATTTTGATAATTATCAAATGCGCAGTCGCTACGCTATCATTAAAATGATAATTGAAATGACAAGAGCAGTAATTAAAAGTAAAACATGCCACATCTACGATAGTTAATTAAATTTTAGTATTTTGTATATGTTTAACATTTTCGAATTAAATACCTCATGCCGTTAATGAGCTGGCCAATAATCAAGTTGTTGTGTTCAAATTGTTGATGCCAATGTTATTATTATGTCATTTATTTATTTAGTTATCTTATTTTGTTATATTTTTAAACATTCCTTAAAATATAAAAAATAAGTATAAAAAGATTTAAAAATATAAAAAAAATAGTGATCCACCGGTGTCGGGAGCAGGGTCCACGCTACCGGTGGTTAGGGCTCCAGAGACAGGAACCTCCTCACAATGCGAGCCGTATCGAGGAGTACTGCCTTCTGAATCAGGCCCTTGATCCAACTTTATTATTATTATTATTATCAACCGTTTGTATCACACTACGGTACAAAGGCCTCCTTTCCCTCATTCCACCTATACACTGCTGCACGTCGTCAATCCTTTTCCACTTCTGCTGTGACACACCACATGATGACTTAAAATTCTAGTGTTCCAAATGTTTGAACTCCTATACGTTTTTATTGACTTATTCAACTACCGATTACATCATAAATAATAATGAAGGAAACCCTTAGGAGTAACCATCTCACCGTGAAAACTTGCGTGAAGTGAGCGTGGAGTGAGTCGTCAATAGTGTCAATCCCTAGCATCAGCATGACTCACAGCTCACTCTAAGCTCACTTCACCTTAGTTATCACGGTGAGATTTTTCCAGAATCGACCGGCTGATAATTTGTTTTTATTTTAAGTCCTAATGTGGCATGACGGCTGAAGTGGAAAAATGTGAACTAACTTTTGGAGGCCACTGTAAGTGTCGAGTTCGTACCACCATCTCCTCCTCCAGGGCCTGCCGCGTTGTCGTTTGCATTTCATCATCTGCCTAGCCTTTTCCCAACTATGTTGAGGTCGACTTCCAGTCTAACCGGATGCAGCTGAATACCAGTATTTTACATGGAGCGACTGTCTATCTGACCTCCACAACCAAATTACTGGGTAATACGATACCCCTAGGTAAGACTGGTTGTCAGACTTTCAGGCTTCTGACTACCCGTAAATACTGTCAAAGATCCACGAATGACAGCCGGGATCAACGGCTTAATGTGCATTCCGAGGCACGGAGGGGTCTCCGTATGTAAAGATGGTCACCCATCCACAGGCCAACCGCGGCAAGCGTAGCTTAACCTGATCGATCGACCTGTGCGGGTGTTATTATTCAGTCACGGGCCACTGTGTGGTAATTTAAGACCATAAAATGCCGTGTGACAGATGTGGCCAGCCCACATACGCTCGAAGGAAGCCAATTTATTTATTTTTTATTTTTTTTGTAGCAGAATGGACCATTCCTGTCAAAGACTAATATTTGTTTAGGTGCAGTAAAAGGCCAGAAAACATCAATAAATACTTACTGGAGTAATGGATTCATCACTACAAACAATTCGAGCTGATTTGCTCTGAAACTTTCGAAGGACTCTAACCTGTGACGTGATGCAAAGGTTGGTACCTATGACCCCTTTTAGTCAAATCTCATACTGTTTAGTATTAATGGAGACCTGTGAAACAGTGACAGCCACGAACTTTGATGTAAACTTTGAATTTTCTAATAATCACAGACCAAACTTGTATCTATACTGTAAAACTGAGTAGGAATATTATTGTTGCGTTTTGTTCTAAAATACACACATCAAAAGTGTCTAGGGAACACATACGTTTTAGAGTATCGCTGCAATATTGAAGATTATTATTTTAAGTTTTTTAGATCGTTATTGATTCTTTTTAGTTAATTTCCCTATTGGAATAAAGAATTTTCTTTAAATTTTGATTAAAAATAGAAAATCAACTATCAATCAGGATTCCAATAAAAGCCTCCACAAAACCATTACAATTTCGGCATCGGAACTCAAAAAAATTGTATCGTTATGAAGCGACGATATCATTTGACACGAGAAGAGATGATGAGAGCCGTCGGAATGTTGCAAGCTGGTTCCAGGCAACGATCTGTGGCTGTCGCTCTTGGCACTAGACAGAGTATCGTTAGCCGCCTCTGGACACGTAATCTATGAACTGTCACAATGAAAGCCATTACTACTGGTAGTGTGTTATGCAACTACCCCGCAGGCACCACTGAAACTCACCAACCGCTTATCATATTTCTACATCGCAGAGCTCCTTCTACCGCACAAACCCAATATATTCTTAACTTCGCAAGACACCAAAAACTCGTGACAAACGACATGAGTGTAAGTGAAAAGCAATGTTTTGCACGGAATGATTTGCCTAAATCTAAATAATGGCGGCACCTAACTACGTACAATTATATATTCCGAGTGTTTTTCCGAAGGAATTATACAGACAACTTCGGGCCACGACTGTGCGATACATACGTGGTTCATATTTGGAGTGGCGAAAAGTGGAAGAAACGATGAATTGTATAAATGACTGGCTGGAATGAAGGTGAAGTCAAAGTCAAATAATTTATTTCAAGTAGGCAATAGCATACTTGAAATAAATTATTTACAATAAAACACAATACACACACACACACACACACACATTTACAATAGAACATACATTTAAAATTCACAAGAAAGTAGAATTGAATCTACACGCCCCTCCCAGAAGGTCGTTTCGTATGGAGAAGAATGGGCAAGAAACTCGATAATTACTCTTTTAAAAAAACCGGCCAAGTTCTATCGGACCACGCACCGTATTTCCGTAGTTGGAATGAATTTATCCCAAGAACATACTTAATATTGTAGTTGAAAACCATGTTCTCGCATACATTGCAACTGCAAATGTAAGTTGGCCGACTATTACTCATAAACTTATAGAACCTACTTAGCTGTGATAGTTTTCCTTTTAACATCCATTCCTATTACCTTGATTTATTTTTACATATCCAAAAACAACCATTTAGCTGGCAGCAGGGGCGGGGAGCACATGACTAACAATAACAAAAATTATCACTTTAAAGCTTAATATTTCGCAAACGGATCCCTGAATCAAAAATTTGTTTTCACAAACCCGCAATATTTTTGAAAGATCTATCCAACGATACTCCACACCATGGGGTGGACGAGAAAAAAAACATCCCCACTTTACGTGTACAGGTACCCTAATTTTTTTTTTAATGATTTTATTTTACCATTTTGTCGTTGTGATTAATATGTATATCCATGCCAATTTATAGCTATAAGTATAAGAGCTCCTTGTTGACTACGGAACCCTTAAAAAGTTTGTAGGTTGACAAGACATGCTTTGTCGACCCCATATAAGTTTACTAAGTGTAGGAGGATCGAGATGTTACTGAGTGGCAAAAAACGTCATTCTATTGAAGAACGGGATTACTTATCTGTAAGTATGGTCTGGCAATACAGTTTTTAAGGAATAGTTGGTGTGAATTGGCGT
Source organism: Eremobia ochroleuca (assembly GCA_949629135.1). Taxonomy (NCBI): domain Eukaryota; kingdom Metazoa; phylum Arthropoda; class Insecta; order Lepidoptera; family Noctuidae; genus Eremobia; species Eremobia ochroleuca. Next base: position 4,993,795 of record OX451388.1, read on the forward strand.
TTTTTTGTTGAGTCTGAGTAGGATTCGAAATTTCTGAAAATTGCCAGTAAGTCTGACTCCTCAAAAAGAAAAGAAGGAAAATACGTTTATTTGGGGTAAAACGTGACGCAAAGAAAAAAACACAAAAGGAACAAATTGGGGAAAAAATATGCGTCAAATCCACGCAAAATGGCCATCGCTAAACATAATGCTGTGACACTGTCCGAGAAAGGGCCATAGCGCCGATTTTCAGCGACAGGCAAAGTTGACATGGTGACGTCAACCGGTGCAGCATCAAGTGAGAAAATAACACAAATGAATTCATAATTCATTATTATCTAACACAGCTCAGATTGTTGTATTATATATTGATACACAACTTGACGACGTTGCTATCTATTCTCATAGCTTAGATAATTTCTTAGACGTGGATGTACTTATTTTATTTTAATATCGTTTCTCGTAATATTCCCTTGAGAAACTGAGTTGTCTCGGAATAAATCTCCGGCGTTTATGATTGTTAGCTGAGTCTGTTTTGAAGGGCTGTAATGGTTGCATAAATTATCATAACAACTTCGAGAAATGAATTCCTATCTCTGTAACTCGCTAAACTGAAACCATTTTGTTAAATTCATTATTAAGTAAATTTATTTCAGTATAGGTACTATACGTCATATTAACGGATCGTGTCCGAAATATAATACTACGCTCCCAAACAAAGATAGCTGATGTCTCTCAAAAAGCTGCCCAACTTAAATGAATGGGTGCGACATGTCTGCCAACTTAGTCGAAAATAGCACAGAGACAGCGAGGATTGGTCGCGTAGACCACGTAGGAGGTGGCAGGACAACCTGAATAGGTTTCATCAAAACTGGAAAGAAGACACGAGGGCTCGCGTAACGTAGAAGGAGTGGAGGGAGACCTTTGCCCAGGAGTGGGACAGCGCAGGCTAGTAAAAAAAAAGTCATGTTTGGGGCAGAGATTCCCATAATTTATTTCATGGTTTTCTTGACTAGGGATGTAAAATATCGTGAAATCCTTTGTTACTAGGTATAAGCTAGTTAGAAACGAATGACATCCTTCTAAGATATTGGTATTTTTTTTTTAGAAATACTCATTCTGTGGTTTAACATAATCACTAACAGACGGTCGATTTTGTAAAAATCTTACCGTGAAATCATAAGTGAAGTGAGCACTTAATAGTGTTAATCCTTAGCGAATGACAGCTCACTCCACGCTCACTTCACCCAAGCTTTCACGGTGAGAAGGTTACAGAATCACACGGCTGTTCTAGAGAGCAGTGGTGGCCAAGTGGATACTGACGCGAATTACGAGTTTTAGGTCGATGGTTCGAATCCAGACAGGTGCTTTACTTAGTGTAAATTATTTTATCACCGCTCCTCTCAATATGGTGAAGGGAAAAATCGTGAGGAAACCGGCATGTCCTAGAAAGAAAATTCGAAGACATGCGACATCTACCAACCCGCACTGGGCCCTCGTGGCGGATTACGGCCTACTCTCTCTCTCACCGAGACGAGGCCTGTGTCCAAGCAGTGGGAACATTGTGGGCTGATTATGTTATTCTCCCTCAATCTGCCTGCCTTTTCCCAACTCTTTTGGGGTCAGCTTCCAGTCTAACCGGATGCAGTTGAATACTAGTATTTTATATGGAGCGACTGCTTCTCTGACGTCCACAACCCAGTTACTGGGTAAAATGCTACCCCTTGGCAAGACCATCCTCCCTAAAAGGAAAAATGAACAATCAACGAGAAGATTCTTTGAGTTGTTTTAGACTACGCTTCATTACTGACGAAGATGGACAAGTTTTAACCAATAAATGCCCCGTAAGATAATTATAACGGAACTACGCAACATGAATCTTCTCAACCTCAAATCATTCAACCACGCAAGATCGTTAATTTTCAAAACAGTATTTAAAATTTGAAAACCTCATTAAGATAGGCGGGCTTTCACATAAAGGGTTTTAGAATAATACAAAAGGTAATTTTCGCTTATTCATTAAATGTAATTAAAAGGGTTGGTAATGGCGGAGGCTTCGCGAAATTAATATCATGCAAAATAACAGGCAAGTCAGTGGCTGGTTGATATTCGCTTAATACTCGTAGTCGTAAGCGGTGAAAGGCTCGTTAGCAGACGATCCAAGTTGCTGGCACTTTTTAGAGGGTATATCAAGTTTATTTGGTATATATTGGGTGTTTGTTTACATTCATGAGAGTATTTTTCGTTATATGAAGTTTTTTATTACGTTCTATCGTAGGATTCGTAGGTCTTGACAAAATGTGCAAAAAAAATGGCGAATGGCGTTGGTGTGATTTCTAACGTACCTATATCGGTACGTTAGAAATTAAACCAATACTCGTATCGTAAACGGCTACACGATAACACAAAGAAGTAAAATGTATGGAAATATATGACGCTTTTTTCCATCCACGATAACGTTACAACGTGCACCAGTGTTTTAACATGAACGGCAAAATCTTAGACGCCAACTTCCTCGATAGAGTGACGAGCAATATTACAAAAGCGCACCTATAACAAAACGAGCAACTTCATCAATCCTTTGTACGATGAAAGACAAAGGACGATAACAATATTTAGATACGATGTGTGTATTCACATATGAGGGGCCCGTGACTAAATAATAACAGGCGCACAGTTCGATCGATCAGGTTAAGCTACGCTTGCCATGGTTGGTCTGTGGATGGGTGACCATCTTTACATACCGAGACCCCTCCGTGCCTCGGAAAGCACGTTAAGCCGTTGGTCCCGGCTGTCATTCGTAGATCTTTGACAGTCGTTACGGGTAGTCGTCTAGTAGGTCTGATAGGGAGTCGCTCCATGTAAAATACTGGTATTCAGCTGCGTCCGGTTAGACTGGAAGCTGACCCCAACATAGTTGGGAAAAGGCTAGGGAGATGATGAGATAATGATGTGTTTTCACATATGGGTGACCAAGAAATCTATAAAAAAATCACACTTACACAGATTTACACGCCTTTTTTCCATGAAGGATTGGGAAGAGGTGTACCTTTAGTACACCGAAATTTCACTAGTGACTGCATTTGAGAAACCCTGGACCTCATGTTCAGGAGTAGCACTTACGATCATTTGACAAACGAGGCTGTCTCCAACTTCTGCAGGGTAAATAAAACTACCGCCAATACTTGCTATAATACAAGGCCCATGCTTTGATTCGAACTATGGTGAGTCGCAGTACAGTTTTGTCGCATAAGCGTTAATCGCACATCCATTTGTCGAGCTCACGTAGTACACTCCCCATACTTAGCCAACTTTACGTGCCATATAAAAATAATGCGCAGTACTTACTACTTGGCGTAGTAGGTAGACTTCCACCCAACCATTCAAAAGCCAGGCTAAACAGGCATGTTATGATTTCAGTACCAATTACCGTGTAATGGACTATGAGCTAATCCCTGGTAAATTGGTAATACAATAATAATACACATCGTAGAACACCGAGCTCTCTCTCTGTTATTATATTGCTTTCATTGCTGTTAACGTTTTATTTGCTGACGAGTTACATTTGCTTGGTAAATCAAATTATAATCTTTAAGCAAAGCGCTCAAAACTGTGAAGGAAAACATCGTGAGGAAACCGACATGACCTACACGAAGAGAAAATTCTTAGAAAAATTACTGTGCTCATCACTATAAAGTGAGTGCAAGTGACATCTACAAAAAATTTTCCGAGTGAGATTGGGAAAAATTCATTATTAGTCCAATAAATGTTATTATGCAGCATAGGAATTTTTACCTTGCTAGCATAGTAATTTTTCCATTATCACTCAAATGCACTCAGATTTAAATACACTCAGTAATTTTTCTAAGATTTTTCTCTCCGTGTAGAACTAAAATTCGAAGACATGTGACAATTACGAGTACCAACCCACACTGGGCCGGCGTCGTAAATTACAGATCAGTCCCTCTCGAAGACTAGAGGCTGTGTCCCAGCAGTGGGAAGGTTACAGGCTGATTACTGCTTTGCTGTAAGCCAAGCGCACATTACAGCCGCAACAGACCGCAGCGCAACGCATTTCATACAAAAAAGTGCGCTGCGGCCCGCCTGTAGAAATTAAACCAATACTCGTATCGTTAACGGCTTCAGCATCACGATAACACAAAGAAGTAAAATGTATGGAAATATATGACGCTTTTTTCCATTCCCCCCCCATCACACATTTTGACCGCGTACACGGAGAGAAAAATCTTAGGAAAATTACTGTGCTATCTCATAATCTGAGCGCATTTGAGTGGTAATGGAAAAATTACCATGCTCGCACAGTAAAAATTCTTATGCTGTAAAGTAAAATTTATTGGACAAATAGTGAATTTTTCCCAATCTAACTCAGAATTTTTTTCTGTAGATGTCACTCGCACTCACTTTACAGTGACGAGCACAGTCATTTTTCTAAGAATTTTCTCTCCGTGTAGATGTTGCGCTTTTGTAGGAAACAGCAATTTTTTCTTTTTCTGTAACCAACGAAAAATTAGAGTGGCAGGGACATCGATGCACAACCCGTGTTGTGGTTTAAATAGTTTTAAAGCACAACACACTTCCTGCGCTATGACATTACGCGCTACGGCACTACTGCGCGACGAAACTACGCGCTGCGACTCTTTGCGCAACAAAACGATTTCCCTTTTCTTTTTCTTCTTCATAATTCGATGCTTCAAACAAACTTTTATCAAACAAGAATCTTGTTTGATAAAAGTTAAGTTATAAAAAAAAAAACCGTTACCTTACCGTTTTTTTTTTTATATCGGGCTGAAGGTATACAATCTCTAACCAACACGTACGAGGTATATAGGATGAGTGGTAATTAGTGACCGATACTTAAACACATGATTCTACTTATGACAACAAACAAGTTTTATAATGGCACAAAAAGTGAAATGACGAAAAAAAAATCAGCTGTTCCCTACATTTTGACGACTCATACGAACATAAATGTAGGGAACAGCTGATTTTTTTTTTCGCGATTTCGGATTTGGTCCGATAATAAAACTTGTTTGTTGTCATGAGTAGAATCATGTGTTTAAGTATCGGTCACTAATTACCAGTCACCCTATATAAGCGTGAATATGTTATGTCATGGAAAATAAATACAATATGAAGTACCCTAAGTAAAAAACACAACTGTTTTCACTTATTTTCGAATAATGAAACATATTTTGTACTACAGTTGTACCATTACATTTCGTTATTTTTCCTGACGGTCATCGCCATAGTTAAGAATGATCAGTAAAATAAGACGTTTTAAATGAGTTACGTCTCAAGTCTGTTGACTAAGTTTCAATTTTGGGGACGCTTAATCCCTTCGGCCTTTATACTAGTTCGATATGTGTAAAGTGCCGATTAAAACGATAATAAACCAATTGTAACAAGCCCACACTGGACCCACGTGGTAGATTACAGCCCACTTCCTCTGAATAGGAAAGGCGTAACCGGAATTTCATGTTTGTTGTATAACTTGTAACGTTAAATGCGCAAAACCTCAGACACCCCAACTGATTTTTAATTCAATTGACCTATTTCAGAGAGAAAAGAAAATAATTTAAAAAATTGTAAAGTTTTTATGTGCTGTTTTAGTTTTACTGGCCATTCTGATCGTTTCTTGCGTCTGCGACGACGAACTATCGAGGGAGGATTCGTCACCGGGCCGCTGCGGCGCGCTCACATTGTTATTTACTATCTACGCTCATAAAGAACTTAGGTTATCTTTGAACAGTGATTTAAATGTTTCCATCACACTTCCAGGTTTTGGAAAAAACTTTCGCCAACATTCTCACTATTTCACAATATTGAATGTGTACAAAAACGACATAGTCGCGAAAACCGCGCCACGCGCCGCCGGTATGATGGGATAAAACAATTACACCTGTGACGCATGTGCCGGCGCCGCTCAGACTGAAGTAAACATGGCTACTGTCACGTATTTCGCACGCCTCGTCTTCGTGCAAATCGTCATTTCTCTTTCTAACCCTTAAGTTACGTTTAAGTTAAAATAAGATAGGTAGCATTATTGTTTACTTAAAATTGTCTTAATCATGGTACTGTAAGGAAGATTCGTATTCGCGTTGAAATAAAAGCTATTATTCACCCGCGTATGAGAAAATTTAAATTGGTCGACAACAATTTGTGTTTGTTTACCTATTTTCGCGGGTTTGCGCCTATGATGGCTTGAACTATTAATATGTTATTAGTAGACACGGCAAAGTTTTTAATGAAGATTTTTTGAAAAATGTGACCTATATTAAAAAGTCATTCAATTGATTCTACTCGTTATTCTGATCAAACTATTTTCAGGTTTTGCGCATTTAAAGTTACACGTTGTATATCTCGTTAGCTATTGGGTAGACCTTACTAACGTCAATAAAGGAACTACATAGTTTGTATTCTTATCTGTTGAGGAAAACAGTGCATGTTAAATAATGCTATTTATTTTAATACTTCTTTGTATTTGTAATCCCGCTACAAATAGTAAATTAATCTTCACTGTTTACAGTGATAAGATTTAAAAAAATACCCCTCAGTAAAATTTTCATAAATATTAACGAAGCTCTCAGAAAAAAGTAGAAGGAATGGATGTAGGCACTGTTATCTTTACTAGCTACGAGTATTAGGGATTTAGTTGATTGCAATATTTAGTTAGAGTGAGACAAATCTTATCTTATCATGAAATAAAAGCATATCAGGCAGGTTTTTTTTTCGAAATAATTCTTATTTTAATATGAAACGTCAATTATATATTTTAAGCGACACAGCAAACATTTGAAATAAAATTATTCATTACATTATACGTACGACTGATACCTAAGATACAAAATTGAAATGTAAAGATTGAGTTGTAACAATGGATCCGTCTAAGAGAGAACCCGAAAAAATAAAAGAAGAGGTTGATAAAGAAGACACTGATGAATCATCTCCTCTTAAACTAAACTTAGAAGAAACAGAAGGAGTCGAGAGAAATGAAGAGAATAAGAAGATATTAACCTTTAGGGATAAGCTGAAACTAATCAAAGACTACACAACAGTGGAACCATTATTGCTGTGCTACATTATTCCTGGTTTACTCACATCATTAGCAATACAGAATTTAAATTTAGAAAAAGCCTGCAGAGTCAATCTGAATTATAGCACAGAAATATGTGATGCACTGAATTCAAGACAAACGGAAAATTATACGTTTGAGGAACAAGAAGTACAAAGAGTAACCGCAAGTGTCGCATTGTGGAAGAATATAATTCAAACAGTGTTCCCTGTGATAGTAATGCTTTTCGTTGGAGCTTGGAGTGATAAGACTGGAAAAAGAAAAGCAATCATCTTGCTGCCTATAGTCGGAGAAATTATGTCTTGCCTTGGCTTAATCTTGAACACTTATTTCTTTAACTTGCCTGTAGAAGTGACTGCATTCGCAGAAGTAATATTTCCAGCTATAGTGGGAGGCGGGTTCACGAACTCCATTGGTGTGTATAGTTATATTGATGACATCACAACTGGAGAGGACAGGACCTTTAGGATGGGGTTGTTGAACATGTGCTCATCGATAGGTTATTCCATCGGAAGTGCTTTGAGTGGTGTATTGTTTGCTTGGGCAGGGTATTACGGTGTATTTTCAGTGTCATTATCACTTAATTTGTTCAGTTTGGTATATGGATACATCTTTTTGAACGAACCGCGGCAAAGGGCTGAGAAGAAAATTGTGAGTAAAAGTTCGTGTTACTCTGGATTGCCTAAGATTTTTTTCAGGGTTTTTTATGGTATATATATACGAGTGACATTAGTAGTCTACGCGTATTATTGAATATTATTGATGAAGCATGAATTTAAATGTTGGTTAGGTTCCCATTAAACTACACATTACATTGCACATAAATTCAGTGCTATTTTTTATTTATTGATGATCTATCTATTTACTCTTGAAGATGTCTTTTACGATATTTATTTATTTATTAAAACTATATGCAAAAGTAAAAACAAAAACTGAACAAGGCGGACTGAGGCATTTTGTACCAGTCAACCTTAGAGTGATGCAGAGATAAAATATGGCAGGTGCAACATACGGGATAGATTGCTAGGAAATTACTATAAAATACAACAATGAATAATAATACATAGATAGATACATAAACAAAATGAAATGTCAGAAAAAATGATCGGTAGAGGAGAAAACGAATCCAGCAAATCAGCGCTGGGATGTTACGGCCAACTTCTGACAGATATGTTCACGTGCCTTTACTTTAAAAGATAACCGACTGCTTGCCGTCCTGATGTTCAGGGTGTTCATTTATGTCTGCATAATAATATTGCTGTTTAAAAATTGACGAAATTTTCAGGAGATAATGAAACACAAAAAGAAAAGCTTCCTGCGAGAATTCTTCGATGTTAGCCTGGTGACTGACACGTTTAAGGTGGCTTTAAAAAAAGGACCTGGAAACAGAAGACTACTTATTTGTCTACTTCTCATTGCCATGTGCGTTGTCTATGGGCCTATGGCTGGTAAGGTCTTTATTATAGATTATGGAAACCACATATTATATATATGCAATAAATTATACCATATACTTGTTATCGCCTTTTCTGGCGATATTCAAAAAAAATGAACGAAATCGGTCGCAAATAATCAGATATTCTGCCAATGCGTCTAATACAACATTTCATGAACTGGCTTGCTGATGCTTAGGGGCCATTTATATAATAGGGTGAATAATCATTTTAACAACTGTTATTTTAACATAAGGGAGGTTATTATGATCAGTAAAAAAAAACACTGTGCAGTCATTTCTTTTTTCGGTGGTTATTTTATTAAAACATGAACAGTGAAAAAAAAATTGATGATTATAAAGAAAATATGTCGGTTATTTAATCCTACAGTGTCAGTATAAAAAATACTCAAGTAGTGTAATAAATGAATGACCAGTAAAAATGTTGGAATGGGCAGATTGGTAAATAGTTCGACAGTTCATAGGTTAGGTTGGAACTATGACCAAACAAGCAAATGGTGCCGGCGAGCGCTACTTCCAAGTTAGATTTCTTACCGACTGTTTCCGATTTGTAAGCTGCCCACACGTAACTGACCTTAAGTCATTTTATAATTGCCAAACTTGCTAGTAAACATACAATAAACAACCTGCCACTTTAAGACAATCACCAATCAATCAATCGCCAATTTAAATGTATGGGCTAGGCAAGTATGTAATTAAACGTTAGCAATCCAAGTCATTTGCCTAGCTGTTTGACTTATTGGCTGAATATCATTCAGGCCGCTAGTTGAACGGCGCCGATTAGCTAAAAGGCTAGGCAGTTAAATAAAAGGCTGATTGAGCTAGTTGGCTGCGACATATACACCACGTCTGTATTTCTTAAGAAACTCACATTTTATGAGCTATGTAAAAGTCACCTGTAATAGGAGCAAGCCATCCACTGGGTACGTATCCAGACTCCGGGCTGCTAGTGAGAAACTCCTAATGAAAAAATTCAATAACACTGCCCGGCCTGGGAATCGAACCAGGACCCTTAGCTCAGCAGCAACTTGTGCGCACTGGACCATCGAAGCAGTCAAACTTCTTTATAATCATATAACTTTAATCTGGCTCTTAGTTATTTACTTTTCCTCCAAACTGTTTTCCACCTGTATTTTTGTATTTTATTATTGCCGCAAAGCGCTGGATGAGGTCTATGATAGAACGAGCGTACCCGTGTTACATGAGGAATCGAGTGCAGCTAATAACTAATAGGCATATTGTAAAATTTCAGGAGAAATCACAATAGTGTACCTGTTCACCAGGTACAAATTCCACTGGGATGACGTTCAGTTTAGTATGTGGTGTACTTACAGTATTATCACTAATTTGTTAGGTGAGTAATATATTAAAATTACTTTGTTTGAGTGCAAAACCTCAGTGAGGAGCATTTGAGATGAGATAATATACAACATTATTTTTAGGTTCGATGCTGGGTCCCCTACCATTTAGCTGGTTAGCTATTTTTTTTACTAGTTCATGATCAGTTCCTTTAAAGAACATGAACAGGAACACGTTTTGTCTAGTCGGGGAACCTCCGAGCCACTAAAACTTATTTTTGAATTGGTCTTTTCTAGGAACATTCTTCTCAATAACCCTGTTCAGCAACTACTTGAAGATGGATGATGCGTTGCTAGGTATCATATCCAACATCAGTAAAATCACAGCAGCTTTCATCTACGCTTTCGCTAGGAGCACCTGGGAGATCTACTTAGGTAAGTTATATTTATTTTTGCAATTTTCAACTCTTCACGTGACCAGAGGGCTGGCCTATTTTTGGCCAAAGAATCAGCATTGCCATACAACGTGGTAGTGCTGCCAGCTTTTTGGGCACATTTCCTATTGACAGCGATTCGGACGAATTTTTTTATGCCCTTTGATTATTATTTGCCCTCCTTTTTGTGTACTTGTACAGACGCCAGCACATCAAGTTACTACAATCTGTCAGATTTCTTTAATAGATTTTCAACTTTATCGCTAAAGCATAAGATTCGTTGATTGTGTGAAGTTGTAAGTTGAAGTTGATTGGGAAAATCTGACAGTTTCGGGTAGCTTGATGTGCTGGCGTCTGTACAACCGAGCTGTGGTTTACATAAAAACATAAAAATTTAAATACAATGGTAACTCGGCCTAGTGCTGCAGCCAGGGTGGTCTCTGTACAAGGGAATTCCTCAACGGTTAATAGCACTGACTAGTAGATTCATCATAAGCAACCTATAAAGTTCCCACAGCTGGGACACAGGCGTCCTCTCTGTGAGAGGAAGTGGGCCGCAATCACGCGGGCCTTGTGCGGGTCGGCGGATGTGAATTTTTGGTTCTAGGATATGCCGGTTTCCTCACGATGTTATCCTTCACCGTTTTGAGAGCAGTGGTGATGAAATAACTTACACAAAGCAAAGCGCGTGACTGGGTTCGAACCTACGACCTATATACAAGTTGAAATTTAAAACATGTGACAAATCTAAATGAGAGATTGTACTCATCATTGTGAACAACTTTTACTATGAGATAAAACCTGAAATCGCGAAAAAAAAATCAGCTTTTCCCTACATTTATGTTCGCATAACTCGTCAAAATGTAGGGAACAGCTGAGTTTTTTTTTTCAATTTCAGGTTTGGTCCCACGGTAAAAGTTGTTCATAATGATGAGTACAATGACCCCTTAAGAGGTTTTGCGCATTTAACGTTACACGTTGTATATAACTCGTAAGTCGCAGCCGTTACCACTGAGCCATCACTGCTCTCACTTACACTAGTACTCGTAGGCTCCTAAACATTTAAACTGATATGTTCTGTTTTTATCCACAGCACCTATAATAGACATGGTGAGTGGAATCTCGTACATCGCAATGCAGTCCATTGCCACGAAACTCGTGGACAAAGAAGAATTTGGTTAGTAATTTATGTATGACTAGCTGCGCCCCGCGCTTTCACCCGCACAAGTCTTGATCCGGTGGGAATATCGGGATAAAAAGTATTCTGTGTGTTAATCCTGGTTATAAACTACCTGTGTTCCAAAGTTCATCCAAATCCGTTCAGCCATTCTTGCACTAATCCAGAACATACATTCAGATAAACAGCCAAACGGACCAAAATTCAAAAAACTATATTTTCGGCACCAGACTCGTTACCACGCCTCGTAATATTTACTTTATATCAAAAATTTTCAACTTACAGTTCTGACTTCGTTACTATACTTTATCATACCTACGTATATTTAAATATTATATTTATGATATCATATTTATACCTACAGATATTTTGTTTTACCAAATTAATAATTATATATTAAATTTTTCAGGCAAATTGAACTCTCTCTTCGGGTTAGTAGAAGCCATAGTGCCCTTGATGTACGGGCCCCTCTACTCCTGCGTCTATATGGCAACCATCAATTTTTTCCCGGGAGCTGTCTACGTATTAGGAGCATTTTTGACGTTGCCTGCTTGTGCCATATTTGGGTAAGGAACATTCAGTCCGACAAGTTGAAAAATTACCCTAAAATAATCTGAAGTGAGTGAGTGAGTGGGTGTGTGTGGTGAGTGTGATCTTAAGTGGCCCGTGGCAACTGAGGTTCGAACCCTGACGTAAGCCAGACGTTTTACTTTGTATAAATTATTTAATCACCACTGCTCTCAAAACGGTGAAGGAAAACATCGTGATGAAGCCGGCGTGTCCTAGAACCTAAAATTTGAAGACATGTGACATCTACCAACCTACACTGGACCCACGTGGCAGACTACGGCCCACTCCCTCCACAGAGAGGAGGCCGGTCTCCCAGCAGTGGGACCATTATGTGCTGATTATGATGGTTCTAAGACCATTACGCTAGGCAAACGTCATGTTCTGGGAAAATTTCGTTTCGTTTTTCGTTTCGTCCGTTCGTTCATTGTTACTAACACCAAAATACTAACAAAACTATGAATATTGTAGTCCGAAATAAAGTTGTATTATTATTATTATTAATTACCGCAGTAACTTTTGTTTGTTTTTGGGTTTGTTGGAAAAGCCGATAAAGATTAATTCGTACAATTTATTCGCAGGTGGATGTACTTTCAACACAAAAAGGAAAGATTGAAAAACGAAACAGCGATAGAAGACCGCAAGAAGCAAGATGAGAAATTAAAATTAAATGAATAATAATATGGGTTTGGTTCTTTTCTTTTAGTTTTTCACAAATTTATTACGGTTAGTATTTTTGCATTTAGTAGGTATATCAGGGACTGCTGAGCTCTATACCACAAAACTTTACAAGTCTACAATTCAACAAAATTGTTTAATGTAACGCAGAAATAACAAATATGTAAATAAAATTGTAGAATTGTCACTACAATTAACTTAATTAATTGTTACGTTTTTTTCGTTGTAATTATGTGTCTTAGGGTCAATTGCAACTTGTAAATTGTAATTGTAAAGTTTTGTTGTATAGGGCCCTGATTTTTCCTGATATAAATACGAAATTAAAGCTGTTTTAAAAAAAGCCCAGTTACACCACAAATCACTTAATATGTTTAACCCTAAACATATTTTAATCATCATAGGGTGTCTGTAATCTTCAAAAAATTGACAGAAACAGAACGATGGTTTTAATTTGTTTAGCGCTAACCGTGTTTAGTGATTTGTAGTGCAAACGGGGCTAATTGTGTGAATACCTTTGATAGCAGCAACCCAATAGGATCCTTATTGTAACGCCAATAAAGATCACTATGATTTTGACAGTGATGCAGTATCAGAGCTAAAACTATTATGAAAGGGCTGTAGGTTCGTCATTGTAAAGGTGACAGGTTGTCGCCCCGAGACAGCTTATCCAATTAAAAGCTTCTGAAACAGGTCTTAAAAAAAAAGGTTTTATGTCAGAAATTTTTTGGTGAAAATAACTTTTGAATGTTACTTTAGAGGAGCTTGCGGCTAAACAGGCGCACGGTTCGATCGATCAGGTTAAGCTACGCTTGCCGCGGTTGGTCCTTGGATGGGTGACCATCTTCACATACCAAGACCCCTCCGTGCGTCGGAAAGCACGCTAAGCCGTTGGTCCCGGCTGTCATTCGTGGGTCTTTGACAATCGTTACGGGTCGTCAGTAGCACGAAAGTCTGACAACCAGTCTTATCAATGTTTATCGTATCACCAAGTAACTGAGTTGTGGAGGTCAGATAGGCAGTCCCTCCTTGTACATAAAGTACTGGTATTCAGCTACATTTGGTTAGACTAAAAACCGACTCCAACATAGTTAGGAAAAGGCAAAAGCTAGGCAGATGATGATTTTATTTTTTTAATAAGATTCTTATATTAACAGCTTTTTCACAATAAAATTATTACCCACTGGCAGCGCCCCGCGGTTTCACCCGCGTATTTCTCGAACCCGTAAGAATATCGAGATAAAAAGTATTCTATGTGTTAATCTTGGTTATAAACTATCTGTGTGCCAAATTGCATCAAAATTAGTCCAGTCGTTTGAGCGTGAAGAAGTAACAAACACACAGACTCACACGCCTTTATAATATTAGTGTGATTTATCGCAATACTTTTTTGAGGTAGTAAAAACATAAACTAAGAACATAACATAACATAACGCCTATATTCCCTGAAGGGTTAAGCAGAGGCGTGTATAGTACAGTCACATTTCAGCAATAACACTGAAAACATATCAACAAAATCTCATTGATGGATCACATTAATGAAATAGGTACTTAATTTTAACACAACAATTAAGAATCAAGTTTTACGCTAATTGACTTCAATAACATAATAAAATTGTTATATTGTTAGATAACCATGAGCATTAAGATGTAAATAATAAATGTTAAGTCTGATAACAGCAATAAAAGAGAATATAGAACCTTAATTGTTTCCATAATTCCTCATAATACCCTTACTTCTGAATAAACATCGAATTTATTGAAGAGTCGCTTTGCAGGTTACCTTGTTATTATATTTATATCTATAATTTGTGTAGGGTAGGGACGAAAATAACAGCAACGCAAAAGTTACGTAACAATTTCATGCGCTGCGTGTGACGCGGTGCTAACACATATCGTAGCTTCGTAATACCGTAGTGCGTATTGTCGTAGCGCAGGATTGTCGTAGAGCGCAATGTTGTAGAGCAGTAACGTCGTAGCGTAGTAATTTCGTAGAGCGTTGCATAGCACCGCGGTAAGTAGTGTCGCAGCTGAGTATTGTTATCCGAATTTTACGGACTCAAAAACCAAAAACAATTGTAGTATTAGGTTGTCTCATAAGTTCTTGCCATATTTTATTTTACTCAAATTTTCTCGTATTTAAACTAAAACGAATTCAAGAAAGTTCTAGATATTTCTAGTAAGGATGAGTATATTTTATGGTGAGGGTATAAATATGCGCGGACGCAACGCAATAATTAGTCTTTAGTGAAAATGGATCAGCGTCAACTGCGAGCTATTATGCTATATGAGCATCGACTTAGTCTCTTCAACAGAAACGGTTACAAAGATTAACACTGCATTTGGACCGGGTACTACTAGCGATCGGACTGTTCGTTTCTGGTACAAGCGTTTTGACACCGGTGATATAAGCTGCGAAGATCAACTCGCCCAGGCCGACCAACCAGCTTCGATGAAGATGCTTTGCGTCACGAACTTGAGCTACATCCAGACTATAGTACGCGCGATTTAGAGAAGGCGCTTGGACAATCCCACGCGACTATAGGTCGTTATCTCAAATCGATGGGATATCGCACAGTGATGTCACGTTGGATACCTCATGCGTTAACGGACCATGACCGGGCCGTTCGTGTGGCCATTTGTCAAAGTTTGTTACTTCGTCCGCACAGACGAGACTTTCTCAAGGACATTATTACATGTGAAGAGAGCTGGATACATTATGAAACTAACACGCGTCATGCCTATTGGATTCCTCGCGGGCAAAACCCACCAGCCCAGCCTAAACTTAATTAACACGGTCGTAAGATTATGTTGTCTGTTTTCTGGGATTGACAAGGAATGATTTTCTGGGAACTCTCCAATCTCATCAAACTATTAACGCCAATCTCTATACGCAGCAGCTT
Organism: Eremobia ochroleuca; assembly: GCA_949629135.1. Lineage (NCBI taxonomy): Eukaryota > Metazoa > Arthropoda > Insecta > Lepidoptera > Noctuidae > Eremobia > Eremobia ochroleuca. The sequence goes on from OX451388.1 coordinate 5,009,374, forward strand.
CGCAAACTAGCCGAGATGTTAAAAATTAAGCGGCCAAAACGACTTGGAGTCCAACTTTTGCACGACAACGCACGACCTCATTGCGCCAAGTTAACACATAAACAGCTGGAGGAGCTAGGATGGCTGCCTGTTCCACATCCACCGTATAGCCCGGATCTTGCGCCTTCAGACTTTCATTAATTTCGAGCTCTTAAATTTCATTTAATAGGAATAAAAATCGAAAAATCTGGAAGTAATAAAATTGAACTTGAAATTTTTTTCGAGTCCCAGCCTACCTCATTTTGGGAGAAGGGTATTCAAATTTTGCCCAGTAGATGGCTGACTGTTGTTGATAACGAGGGAGACTATATAATTGATTAAATGTATTTTTATTAATAAAAAAATATTAATAATAATTTGTTTTTTAACTGGCAATAATTTATGAGACAACCTAATAAAATACGTGTAAATCCGGGTAACATTTATTTTACTACATTTATTTTCGGTTTGTATTTCCAACAGCTTTGTCGCATTCTCCACCACAACAAGGCACAGACACCATGCTAGAACTTACAAAGGTAAAAAAGGCATGTACAACGTGTAACGTTAAATGCGCAAAACCTCAGACACCCCAAATGATTTTTAATTCAACTGACCTATTTCAGAGAGAAAATAAGTGATTAAAAAAACTGTAAAGGTTTTATGTGCTGTTTTAGTTTTACTGGCCATTCTGATCGTTTCTTGCGTCTGCGACGACGCTTTATCGAGGGAGGAGTCGTCACCGGGCCGCTGCGCCGCGCTGACATTGGCTTGCTTGACCTATTAATAAATAGAAACGGCAACGTTTTTAATGAAGATTTTTTGAAACATGTGACCTATATTAAAAAGTGTTTCGATTAATTCTGCTCGTTATTCTGATCAAACTATTTTCAGATTTTGCGCATTTAACGTTACACGTTGTAGAACAAATAAGAAAAATAAAAAGCCAATAACGTGAGTATAAGTACGTAATATATTCATCACTTGACCCAATTGATCAATCAATTACTCCCGATGGCTTAGACAAAGCCCACCAATACATTTTGTACAGTTTATTTTTAAGCCAATGCATTAAATTTTATTTTAATTGCTCCGCCTGTTGCTTTTCGTTGTCCTCTCTCAGGGCTTCGTTCCTCAATCTATCTTTTTTATGTTCGAAGTACAGCCACCTGTAAATATATTGTATGCTTTGAAGTTAAAAGGTTTTTCGAATAATCCCTCTTAAAAGAGAATTATAATGTAACTATAGAGAGAGGTGATTTAGTTATGTTATACTTTTTGGCCGCAGAAATGACAAGATTTCGCACTTAGCTTTAAATACGAGTAAGTATATCAATTTGCAATCGTTAACATCGACTTATTGACACGACACAGACTCGCCATATTTAAAATTATTAGTACAATATTTGTATCTCACGAAGCGACGTGCGCTTTACTTGTAGTAAGTAAGTGTACAAACACGCTGTGAATGTGTGCCTGAAGACGATTAGCGTCAGTATGTAACACACACACACACACATACACACATACACTTCCGACTTCGCCCGTGTGTCGCACGGTACCGAGAACTCCTGTGCACACACACATTAATAGTATTTCAACACTTATTTACCAGTAAAGCGCGCGTTGCTTCGTGAGATAAAAATACTATATCATTGACAAGAAGAAATAAAACATGGGCCTCCAATGGCAATCGCTACAGTTAACCATTATAGGACAAAAACCAACAGCACCCTTGAGGTGTGTGGAGGTTTACGTCTATGTTCTGGATAGGTAAGGATTACCAATATTCCTGTTCAGGTTCTCTCCGGCAACATTATATTTGTTGAACAATGAAGCCAACCAGAAGCAACTACTACACATACAAGGCAACATTTGTTGTGTCCAATCAAGTGCAAAACTGCCTTAGTGAAAAAGAGCTTATTTGGAAGGGCACCCATTATCTATAATAAAATACCTGATGTTGTTAAATGTTTACCTTTAACCAAATTTAAAAAGTCCGTTCAGGGGTTTTTACTAGAAAAGTGCTATTACAGCATAGATGACTTTTTAAATGATAATCTTCTGCAATAGAATTTGGACTGTGTACCTTTTTATTATTTTTTCTAATCTGTATTTTACTTAAATTGAATTTAAATTGTTGACATTTTAATTTAATCCTATGTTTTTTTTTTTTCTTTGTATGTCATTGTTTTAATTTATTATTAACGATTTTATAATTATCTTTTTGTAATAGTTGTCTTAGTGCGACTAATTTCGTACGCCATGATTGGCAAAACATGTAGCTACCTCTTATTATTTTTAAGACCTGTATAATTCTGCACTCATGTTTTACAAAATAAATATCTTGTATCTTGTATCTTGTATCTTGAAGGCTTTAATTCAGCTCGAGCCAATCAGCGAACACTGTTCGGCATCTACTTATCCTCGCTGAATCAAGTTAAGGTCGGCTCGGCACAAATTGAGCTAAGCCGAGCTATTTCCCGAACATATACAACGTGTAACGTTAAATGCGCAAAACCTCAGACACCCCAACTGATTTTTAATTCAATTGACCTATTTCAGAGAGAAATTAAGTCATAAAAAAATTGTTTAGGTTTTATGTGCTGTTTTAGTTTTACTGGCTATTCTGATCGTTTCTTGCGTCTGCGACGACGCTTTATCCAGGGAGGAGTCGTCACCGGGCCGCTGCGCCGCGCTGACATTGGGTTGCTTGACCTATTAATAAATAGAAACGGCAACGTTTTCAATGGAGATTTTTTGAAAAATGTGACCTATATTAAAAAGTAGTTCAATTAATTCTGCTCGTTATTCTGATCAAACTATTTTCAGGTTTTGCGCATTTAACGTTACACGTTGTATATCTCGGATCCGGTCAATAGTACGGACACGAAACGAACCGTGTATCGCACTCAGTGTGCTTTCATTTCACGAAATCCATCTTCTGCACACATGATGACTGCTTCTGCACACTGATTCTACATATAGAAAGAAAAAAAAAAGAAAGAAAATACGTTTACTTGCGGTAAGCATGACGCAGATAAAGAAAAAATCACAAAAAAAGTGGGGGGAAACATGCGTCACACCCACGCAAAACGTATATATACATATAGATTTTCCTGCACCCCCATGAGTCCTTGTGTGGTTTTCTTGGGTTACCAAACTTTATTAGAGCAGTCGTGCGATTCTGTAACCAACTCACCGCGAAAGCTTGGGTGAACTGAGCATGGAGTGAGCTGTCATTCGCTAGGGATTAACACTATTAAGTGCTCACGTCACTTATGATTTCACGGTGAGATTTTTACAGAATCGACCGGCGTTTCTAATAATTTTTGGTTCATAATCTTACCCAAATATGGCAATAGCAGGCAATGTCATTAATGCTCCTAATAAGAAGACAGCTCCCGGCAGTATGTTGAGGGTCGCCATGTAGACCCTGGAGTAAAGAGGCCCGTATAGTAAGGGCATCGTGGCTTCAGCTAACCCGAAGAGAGAGTTCACCTTGCCTGGAAAATTAAATATTTTGTTAAAAAGGTACAGTTAAAGTTATTGATTTTCTAGAAATATTTCACAACAGCCGGTCGATTCTGGAAAAATCTCACGGTGATAACTAAGATGAAGCGAGCTTAGAGTGAGCTGTGAGTCATGCGGATTGACACTATTGACGACTCACTCCACGCTCACTTCACCTAAGTTTTCACGGTGAGATGGTTACAGAATCGCACGGCAGGTCTCTGTTCTATCTAGGCCCCATTCACGGCTTCGAGTGTAGCGACGCGCCTTACGTCAAGCGACACGCGCGAGGGTATCAGTTTCCGTCCTTCACTCCCCACGTCTGCTCTAAATAACTTCTTTCAGTTGTTTTCTCCACAGTCGCTGTCGCAAGATGCGACTCGTGGCTAAGTGATAAACAAGACAAGGCCAACACCTCACATACATAGCTTGGCTTGCAGTCAACGAACACTATCATTCGCTTCTAACATGGATGGCAATAAGCTTCTCCAATTGCACCCCATCCAGCTGGATTCTCGGCAACTTTCATCTAGCGGCTACCAGCCATCCTGTGACGACCGTCGCTCCTCCTAGCCTGAAAGCGTCCTACCTTACGTTTGAAATTCGCGGTGTCCATTCAACACGACTACCTCAATGGTTATCGACGATGACGCCTTGTTATTTGAGTTCTCTAGGTCTATTGGTGTATCGTGATTGATGTGATTAGGTACCTAAGTACAGACGCCAGCACATCAAGCTACCCGAAACTGTCAAATTTTCCCAATCAACTTTGAACCTTATGCTTTAGCTACAAAGTTGAAAATCTAATAAAGAAATTTGACAAATTGTAGTAGCTTGGTGTGCTGCGTCTGTACAGTATCCGTGGATAACTCACCAAATTCTTCTCCATTTACCAGCTTTGTGGCAATCGACCGCATTGCAATAAACGAAGTGCCATTCAAGATTTCTAGTAGAGGTGCTGTGAACAGAAAATGGATCTATAACTTCTTCAAATAGACTTAATCGTGGTACTGTTGGAAATAATGGATTAATTACACACAATTAACAAGGCTATAATCATAGTTTGAACATATATTTACAGTTTGCACCACGTAGATAAGTTACCGGTCATACAAGTAGGTATAAATAAAATCATAAAAATACGATATTATACAAGGTGTAACGTTAAATGCGCAAAACCTGAAAATAGTTTGATCAGAATAACAAGCACAATTAATTGAAACACTTTTTAATATTAGACACATTTTTCAAAAAAAAATCATTAAAAACGTTGCTGTGTCTAGTTATTAATAGGTCAAGCAAGCCAATGTCAGCGCGGCGCAGCGGCCCGGTGACGACTCCTCCCTCGATAAAGCGTCGTCGCAGACGCAAGAAACGATCAGAATGGCCAGTAAAACTAAAACAGCACATAAAACCTTTACAATTTTTTTAATGACTTACTTTCTCTGTGAAATAGGTCAATTGAATTAAAAACCAATTGGGGTGTCTGAGGTTTTGCGCATTTAACGTTACACGTTGTATAAAACTAGCAGCGGTGACCCAGTGGTAACGGACCACGAATTACGAATTGTAGGTCATGGGTTCGAACTCAAGCAGCCACGTCATGTAAATTATTTTATCACCACTGCCGGTCGATTCTGAAAAAATCTCACCGTGAAGGTGAAGTGAGCTTAGAGTGAGCTGTGAGTCATGCTGATGTTAGGGATTGACACTATTGACGACTCACTCCACGCTCATTTCACACAAGTTTTCACGGTGAGGTGGTTACAGAATCGGACGGCTGCTTTCGAAACGGTGAAGGATACACGATCATAAAACGGAGGAACATCGTGAGGAATCCGGCGGGTCCTAGAACCATAGCACATAGACCAACGAGGCAGTACATAATACACAGTGCTGTTGCATCTACCTCGGTTCTGTAGCGCATCATCTATGTTCGCTGAGGCACGTACCAACTGCTTCACGCTGCACAGCTGTACGGCATAAGAAAGCGGCCTCATTGTTAAACAGACTCCGAGGCAGTCCCAGCAACATTCTACGGGCTATAGCCGGGAGACATGACAGCCCGTTGGTAAGGTCACTTGTCACCTGTCCATTGTTACTAACCTAATGGATCTCTGTTATCTGAATAAATAAATAAATAATAATAATAATATAGTAATGTCGACAGGCCTGTTGGTCTAGTGGTCAGTGGCCCTGCCTGCTATGCGCAAGGTCGTGGGTTCGATTCTCACCTAGGACAAATGTTTGTGTGATGAGCACGATCATTTAATTTTATTCTTTGTCTGGGTGTAATTTATCTATAATATGTATGCATTTAGAAATATAGATGTATGTTTATCAGTTGTCTAGTACTCATAGCACAAGCTCTGCTTAGTTTGGGACCAGATAGCGTTGTGTGAAAGTTGTGGAATATTATTGTTATATTATATTATTATAATGTCCGAGAAACATACTTGAATACTTTTTGAAATATAATAATTAGACTATACTCTGTGAGGAGTGTGCCGTAATCCACCACGCGGGCCCAGTGCGGGTTGGTAGATGTTACATGTCTTCGCTTTTCTTGTTCTAGGTCATGCCGATTTCCTCACGATGCTTTCCTTCACCTTTTTGAGAGCAGTGGTGATGAAATTATACAGGTTGAAATTGAAAACATGCGACAAATCGAAATGAGAGATTGTACTCATCATTGTGAACAACTTTTACTATGAGATAAAACCTGAAATCGCGAAAAAAAAATCAGCTGTTCCCTACATTTATGTTCGCATAACTCGTCAAAATGTAGGGAACAGCTGATTTTTTTTTCGCAATTTCAGGTTTGGTCCCATGGTAAAAGTTGTTCATAATGATGAGTACAATCTCCCATTTCGATTTGTCGCATGTTTTCAATTTCACCCTGTATACACAAAGTAAAGTTTAGTTAGTAGTTATAGTTTTAATGTGTATTTATTTTGATGCAATGCCAATAAACGCATTTTCTTTCTTTCTTTCTTTCTTTCTTTCTAAAGCACTGGGTTCGAACGTGGTACGACCTCCAACTCCTAAGTCGCGGCCGTTACCACTGGCCCACCACTGCGCTCTTTTTGAAATGTGTATTTATTTAATACTAGCATCCGCCCGCAACTTCGTTTGCGTAGAATTCGGAATTCCCGCCGTTTAAAAATATGTTGCTTAAATAATGTGGTTAATGTAATTGGTTTATTTATATATGTATAGAAAGATAGATTGCGTAGGCTTAATACATTCGTGTCTGTGAAACCATGGAAATATACCTACATACAAAATTTGAACCCAATCGGTCACGCCGTTTAGTAGTTGACATACCGACAGCAGCGCCACCTATCGGGTCCAAGTTTATTTTTCAAATAATCCAGGAAACCATCGAAATACCCATATAAAATTTCAACCCAATCGGTTCAGCCGTTTAGAAGTTATGTGAAAAAGATAAGTAGGTACGGAAGGATAATTCATACTACCCGTTGTCCTATTACCCGTTTTCCCGTAGGAATGAAGCATTTTCCAGCGGTAAAAAGTAGCCTATGTTCATCAGGGATAATGTCGGCTTCTAATGGTAAAACAATTTTTCAAATCGGTCCAGTAGTTTCGGAGCCTATTCAATACAAACAAACAATCAAATCTTTCCTATTTATAATATTATTAGTGTAGACAACGAAAAGCCCTTAATACTAAATTCAAATATCAATTTTAAAATGCAGACGAAATTCGACGAATTTTGAATTCTGACTCGTAACCTAATATTAGATAACGAATTGGTTATCTCAGTCATTCCCTAACGTCTAAAATTATATTGAGTTAACCAACACTTCAATTTTGATTCAATTTTGATTGACGTTAATAAGGAGTACCTGGGTACTTTTTTAACTGACTTCTAAAAGGAAAAGGTTATCATTCGACTGAATGTTTTTTTTTTTTTTTACGTTTGTATGTTCAGCGATATCTTCACCAATTGTTAACTGATTTTTATGACTCTTTCTTTAGCAACACTTTCAACTTTTACAATATTTAACACAACTGTCTATACCACGTACTAAATTAAATGACAAACTAACTAAATGTACATACAAAGAAATACAAAAATAAAAGAACATTCAGGCGTCGAAGTTCTCGTCCGCATCGCTGTCATCCGGAAACGTTTCCGGAAGACTGGCAGCATTGCCACGTTAAATGGCGATGCTAATACTTTAGCCAAAGTACAACACTTTACTTGTTTCAAATCTTATTTTTATACTAAGGACTCAATGAAATGCACGGCCAAAATATTAGTTAGATAAGGTGACTGAAAAACGTTAAATACATTTTTAAAGTTTTTTTTTTTTATTTTTTTATTGTAAACTATTAACCACCCCGCACACTATGCGACATGCGACTGCAACAGCCCGGCGACTAGACGCAACGACAGGCTGCGGCCTACAATTTTCATATACAATATGGAGACAACAATTTACGACAATTACGGCAACACGAAATTAAACAGCGTTTATATAATGAATTTTCCAGAATGCATACGGAAATTCAATCAAACATATCCAATATTTTAGTTACTATAAGCTAGTTAATGGCGCCGATTCCCTTGTTCACAAATTAAACTAAATTTAAGTTCATTGCATCTTTTTCTTTCTATTTCATTAAGAAAAGGACAAAAGATAAATATGTCGGCGCGAGCGTGGGCGTAGCGATAACAGGGCCATCATCATAGTTTCATGGTACGGGTTCCATGAGGAAGGTGGGTACTCGGGCAAACCAGTAAAACGTAGTTTGAAGCACAAATCACAGTCACGTTTATTCGGTAATTTACAATCACTTACTACGAGTAACTTACACCACTAACACTATGAGTAGTAAGAAACAAAGGTTTGTACGGTGAACATGACAGTTCCGATGGTATGCTCTCAACCATCCGGCGTGCGCTCCGCAAGTCGACTGCCGGCCGCTCTCCAATCGGCTCTGTCCACGTGTAGAAAATGGCGCGAAGTTATAGCGCCACCTCACGGCGTTCACTGTACTAACCGATCAACCAATGAGAATTAAGTTCCGGTTTGACCAATATTATGAAATCAACCGGAAGTAGTATTTTGATTATTTTGTCGTCTTGATATCGCTTGCGACGACAAATATTAGTTTAGTCCTGTCAAATTTCCCAGCGCCTGACATACATTGACGTATTTTTAGTAGCCAATTTTTTAATCACGTCTAAACTTGTCTATGGAGTATCTTAATTTGACAGGATTAAACTAATATTCATCTTCTGACCTTTTCTTATTGAAATAGAAAGAAAAAGATGCAATGAACTTAAATTTAGTTTAGTTTGTGAACAAGGAAATCGGTGCCAATGATTGGTAAAACCCATAGTCGTCCCATAACTACTATTTAGTTTATTTGATAAAATCACTTTTTCATTTCGATGTTAGGATTTATTTGATAGTCCCAAAATACTGTTGCACTGCCAATGTTTTCATTTATGGTCGTATTGTTGTCTTCGCGCTACATTTTGCTCGAAGCTTCGACACTTGGCGTCGAGTTGCAGTGTCGCAACGGCAGGCTAGGGGGAGTCCCATGCTTTCGCTACTTGTCGCAGCGTGTAGACGCACAGTGCACGCGCAGAACCGATGACAGTCGCATGCGATAGATCAGCGTCTTGTCGTCAAGCTGTCGCAGTCGCATGTCGCATAGTGTGCAAGGTGGTTTATTATTTGCTCCGGTTTTTATTTTTCTTGAACCGTGCTCACAACCCTAGCCCAAATTCAGCTCTTTAAAATTCTATTCAATCACAATACATCATTTTTTAGATTCAATATTAAATGATTGAACCCTTATGATAAACCATAATGATCTCTAGTTTCATTTTATAGCGAAAAAGCTGCTTTATTTGGTTTTTATTAAATTCTATCAATAAGTGCGCTTATTGAAATATAAATAAACAATTTACCTTAGGATAGAAGGTGACTTTTGGAATTTATATTACAAATAGCATGTCTATTTGTAATATAAATCTCAAAAGTCACCTACTCTTCTCTCGTTTTATTTTGAGACAAACCCAAAAAAATACTATCGTCCAGATCAGAAAAAAATGCAAAACGATCCCTATTTTCTCACTTTCTCAAATTAATTGCGCCAACTGATTGATGTGTATGTATGTATATATATTCTCATAGTATTTGTTCAGTTTTATTAAGTGAATAATTTTTTACTGATTTTTTTTTGTGTCTCCTTTACTCTTTCACACGCTGTCTACATGTCTCTATCTATTGTCCTATCGCAGGTATGCTGGAAGAGATTTCTTGTGAAATAAGCATCACCTTTGTACCTATTTTTTTGTTCTGTTTTTTTCTTGTTTGTTTATATTGGTGTTTACATAAATGGTAAAATAAAATGAAATTATATTACACTAGTTATTGCTCGTGATTTCGTCTATGACCTAGGATGAAAAGTAGCATATGTGCTTGTCCAGGTCCCAGGCTACCAATCTGTCAAATTTAATTACGACCTGTTAAAACATTTTTGCGTGATTGAGTAACAAACATCCAAACATACAAAGTTTCAAGTGTGGCAGGGACATGGACCCGCAACTTATTACCATAGATTCAGTACATGATTTTTAACCATGACTCTAGACGCCACAGCGTAGAAATTTTTCGTCGGTTATCAAAAAAAAAATGGATTTTCCAAACATCTTGACCGCCTAGGTGACAATGAAACGGCTGATGTTTTTTTTTTTTTATGAACAACGAAAAATTCCTGCACTATGGGTTTCAGTTGGCACGACGATGTGTCTGCCAAACTGTAAGAAGGTTATAAGCAGGATGCGATGCGTCGAACAAAATAATCTTTTAAAAATTAAATGAATCATTAAAAAAATCGTTTATGTTGAAAAAATAAACGATATTTTTATCTTTATTTTTGTAGGTACTATTGATCTATACAACGTGTAACGTTAAATGCGCAAAACCTCAGACACCCCACCTGATTTTTAATTCAATTGACCTATTTCAGAGAGAAAATAAGTCATTAAAAAAATTGTAAAGGTTTTATGTGCTGTTTTAGTTTTACTGGCCATTCTGATCGTTTCTTGCGTCTGCGACGACGCTTTATCGAGGAGTCACCGGGCCGCTGCGCCGCGCTGACATTGGCTTGCTTGACCTATTAATAAATAGACACGGCAACGTTTTTAATGAAGATTTTTTGAAAAATGTGACCTATATTAAAAAGTGGTTCAATTGATTCTGCTCGTTATTCTGATCAAACTATTTTCAGGTTTTGCGCATTTAACGTTACACGTTGTATATAATTAATTAAATGCTATTTTTATTTAATCTGATATCAATGAAGGGAATGACACATGTATTGTTAGTTGTTGCAGACGATATAAAGTAATTGCTGATAACCTTCATAATGTTGTCAATAGACAAATACTGCATGCAAATAGTGTGTGAGATAATTATATCGTAACTAAGAATGACTTCTTAGTTTGTTTAGTTCTTAAGTAAATACCTATGCTACTTGCGAGTTCTTAACACAAATAAACATTGCATAAATATTATGTACAGACGTCAGCACATCAAGCTACTACAATCTGTCAGATTTCTTTAATAGATTTTCAACTTTAGTGCTAAAGCATAAGGTTCAAAGTTGATTGGGAAAATCTGACAGTTTCGGGTAGCTTGATGTGCTGGCGTCTGTACAGTTGTTTTTATTTTTAAAACTACATTTTATTAAATAAATCCTAAGTTTCAAACTATCTGAATATAATTATGTAGTACTAGTTGACCCGGCGATCTTCATATCGCCTCAGAATCATTATGAACGAATGAAAAATGAAAAAAAAAAAATAATGAAAATGAAAATAAAAAATACATTTATTAATTAATGAAAATGAATTATCTTTATAGTTTTTTTTTTTTTTTTTTTTTTGTGAATTTTTGCCATCTAATGGTGTTAATAGTTATTTTGCTATTCGGGGCGGAGACAAATCCAACAAATCAAAGATCATAAAAATCTGTCCAGCCGTTCTTGAGTGTAACAAAACCGACTTTATTTTATACAACGTGTAACGTTAAATGCGCAAAACCTCAGACACCCCAACTGATTTTTAATTCAATTGGCCTATTTCAGAGAGAAAATAAGTCATTAAAAAATTGTAAAGGTTTTATGTGCTGTTTTAGTTTTACTGGCCATTCTGATCATTTCTTGCGTCTGCGACGACGCTTTACCGAAGGAGGAGTCGTCACCGGGCCGCTGCGCCGCGCTGACATTGGCTTGCTTGACCTATTAATAAATAGACACGGCAACGTTTTTAATGAAGATTTTTTGAAAAATGTGGCCAATATTAAAAAGTGGTTCAATTAATTCTGCTCGTTATTCTGGTCAAACTATTTTCAGATTTTGCGCATTTAATGTTACACGTTGTATACCCATAATATATTAGTCGCGGATGGATTGTAGAATCCGCTGTTTTACAAAACCGCTAGTTATTTTACAAAACAACTCCGTCGTGGAAGACAACTGAACAACGTTCAGCGATTTTCCATAGTTACTGAACTTGAACTGACTAACTATCACGGTTCATGAGATACAGCCGGGTGACAGACGGACGGACGGACAGCGGAGTCTTAGTAATAGGGTCCCATTTTACCCTTTGGGTACGGAATCCTAAAAATGACAGAAATCGATTCAATAAACGATTTTGAAGTAGTTTGACTTCACAGTGTGCATTGATTCAGTTACACATTGTAGTAATTAAAACATAAGTAAACCGCTAAAATATAAACCGTATACCGTTTACAAAGCCGTAACAGAGCTTAATTCATTTAACATAGTTTAAATGCAGTATAAGTTACAACTGCCATTCAAAAGTTTAGCTTTACTGTAAGGGCCCAGTGTTTACAACTTTGAGTTTAAAGTACATAATCCGTTGGTATACGGTGTTGTTATGTAAGGATTTGGTAACTAAGTACCTACTCAATATGTGTGCTTGGTTGGTCTAGTGGTCATAAAACTCGCAAGCTCGTGAGGTCTTGGGTTTGAAACCCAGGTCGGGTCTTTACCCGACCGGCATTGTGTTTTTCCGTCAGGAATTTCTCAGTAGTAGCCCGGAGTTTGGATTTGTAAATAGTTGTTGGCTCGACCCATACAAAGTCTTCCAGACCGTACCTACTTCGGCCACGGCGGCCAATCTCAACGATATTATAGTGTACAAGTGTGCGAGCAGACACTCACACAGTGCGCTCCCTGTTCCCTCACTCTCATAGTCCGATGGGACGGCAATCCGTCACGACCGGAGAGAGATCAGGCGCAGGACCAACGGCTTAACCTGCTTTCCGAGGCACGCGGGTATCACACCGCCGACTTCCAAACTCCGGGCTGTTACTAAGAAATTCCTAATGGAAAAACTCAATAACACTGCCCGATCCGGGAATCGAACCCAGGACCCCACGCTCAGCAGTCGAGCTTGGGACCACAAGACCAACAGGGCAGTTCGACCCCTATACATGGGAGTTAAACATAACTAGCAAAATGTGGATTGTACAGACGCCAGCATATCACGCTACCCGAAACTGACAAATTTTCCCAAGCAACTTTGAACCTTATGCTTTAGCGATAAAGTTGAATACCTATTCAAGAAATTTGACAGATTGTAGTAGCTTGATGTGCTGGGGTCTGTACTATACGTACATCTGTGCCTTACCCTTTGGGAAAAAGGTGTGATGATAAAATCTATGAGATTGTAGAATCGTATTTTGTCTATGAATGAGACAGACACTCCGCCTGCTTGGAAAATTCCGTGTTAGGGCCCTTTCCCACGGCAAGATCCCGTTTTTTGCAGGTACGGTTTTTTGCAGGATCCCGTTTAGTAGTGTACGTGTTTAAATATACATATTCACACAAGCATCCTGTTTGCAGTATCCGGAAAACAGGATGCCTGTGTCGCGCAGGTCATGCTGCGTACAATATTGCCTTGTATTCTTGACAGATGGTTCAGGAGAGATGTTCAGACATAGGTCTGACTGTCGGACAACATTGTCCCCCACGGCCCGAACGGAACACACTGGTGTCGCCCAACATTGTCCGACATGGCCTGAATGGAAATTTATTATATTATTTCGTGGCGTTGAACGTGATAATCTATGATGGAGTGTAATTGTGCGCAGTATCCTATCAAGTGTTGACTAATGTTTCGTGACATGTTCATTATCTTTTATTGATGACAAGACTACTAATAAAAAAATAAACAAACAAGAATACTAAGTTTATTTAGTTAAATAAAATTATATTTTCTATATTGATTTGATTTTAGTGCTTATCACTAAATAATAACAGCCGCATGGGTCCATCTTCAGCGTTGAACGTTTAACGCTGGCCCAGGTCGGTCTGTGGATGGGTGACCATCCATTACATACAGAAACCACTCCGTGCCTTAGAAAGCACGTTAAGCCGTTGGTTTAAGCTGTCATTTATAGATCTTTGACAGCCGTTACTAGTAATCAGAAGCCCAAAAGTCTGAAGCCCAGTCTTACCAACGGGTATCGAGTTACCCAGTAACTGGGTTATGGAGCTCAGACAGGCAGTCGCTCCATGCAAAATACTGGTATTCAGCTACATCCGGTTAGATTGGAAGCCGAACCCAAGATATTAACAGTAAGTTATATAATAATTGTTCTGTGTTATTTTTATGTATGAGATTTATATAATTAAGGATAGGTAGTATATATGTATAGAAGTTCCTCATTAGGTTAATTTAATATTGTAAGTATATAAATACCACACCATCGCACATCCATTCGTTGTTATGATAGTTGTAAGGGTAATTATATATAAATAAATAAATATTTGGGAAAGGCTAGGCAGAAGAAAATTGATTTTATGACTTTTCGGTAAGTCAGCACATTGAATACATCTGCCTTCAATATCACTTACCCAAATAGATCTCCAAGTCGTTCCGTGCGAAGGCGTAAGCAAAGGCTGCGATGATCTTGCTGGTGTTAGATATGATGCCGAGCAGGGTATCATCCAGCTTCAGGTAGTTACTGAACAGGGTTATTGAGAAGAATGTTCCTGAAATATAAAATTACTGTCAAAAATTGATCTTACGGGTTGAACATAGGGTGACGCCTTAATTCTAAGAGTCTGAATACCTGAATATTGGCCCTTGGGTGTTTATCATACTAGAGCTGTTATACTTACATACAACGTGTAACGTTAAATGTGCAAAACCTCAGACACCCCAACTGATTTTTAATTCAATTGACCTATTTCAGAGAGAAAATAAGTCATTAAAAAAAATGTAAAGGTTTTATGTGCTGTTTTAGTTTTACTGGCCATTCTGATCGTTTCTTGCGTCTGCGGCGAAGCTTTACCGAGGGAGGAGTCGTCACCGGGCCGCTGCGCCGCGCTGACATTGGCTCGCTTGACCTATTAATAAATAGACACGGCAACTTTTTTAATGAAGATTTTTTGAATAATGTGACCTATATTAAAAAGTGGTTCAATTAATTCTGCTCGTTATTGTGATCAAACTATTTTCAGATTTTGCCCATTTAACGTTACACGTTGTATAGTTCTGTGCTGCTGGGAAGTTTGCTGCGGCACTTCTTCTTCTCAACTAAGCACTAGGAAGTGCTGAAGGGCGGGCGTTTTGGGGGACTGTTTTATGTAATTTTGACATTCAAAGAGTGCTGATTTTCAGCATAGTTAGAATTTGAATATATTATCCTCATCTTCACATAATTTTTGGATTTCCACAAACGAACTCCTTCGTGCAAACAACCAAAAATAAGATAAGCGTCTTATTTTAGGAACTTATCCAATTTAACATCTTTCCGCGTTTTAAGATGACAAATGAAGGGAAACATCCGCCGTCTGAACACCACATTGCGGGTACTTGACTGACCGTTGACGGTAATAACCGGAACCTGATGATTACCTGCTTGTACGTAATGCTAATAAGGAAGCAATTTACAGGTTGCTAAGTCGAATTGGCACATTTACTGACCTCCAGCAGAGAATTTCTAGAAGTTTTGCTAAACTACTCTGTGTTTATACACTCAACCGTGTGATTGAGTAATCGCGGAGGCACGTATTATCAAAGCTACGAATACGTTTCATTGTAACTCTAATATTTTAAGCTACTTTGGCTAAGCAGGGTGGCGATTTGGCTACCTGCATCCGTCAAGATGGTGATTCTACTCGTCATACTAAACAACTGCTGCTATGAAACTCGTATCTGATTCGTAAAAATAAAATGTTCATTCTGACGGGGTAGATTCACCCCCTTGACGGTGCAAGTGACTAAATCGGCATCCTGTATTATTACAAAATTCTTCATCACCCATAAGAGATGTGAGTTCAACTCCTACGCATGATCAATGCCAAACCAAGTGCGCGCAACTCGCGATCTATATAAACAAAACTTTAATTCAAACAAATTGTGCCTTGATACTGTTAAGTCAAGCAAAAACAGTCGAGAGTTGTCGTGCGACACCCAGTTCGAATGAATTTTCTTTCTCTTTTGCACACTTGGCGAATGAGGCCGTCACAACACAATAAAAAAACACAAAAAAAAGTTTCAAAAATGGTCAAAATGTTACTTTTCTCCCTAGCTGTCATTTGCCAAGTGTGGATAGTATAGCGTGCGATAAATAACTTCGTTCAAAAAAAAAAAGTTAAATTTCAATATCATTACTTACCTAATAAATTGGTGACGATAGAGTAGGTAGACCACATACTGTACTGGACCTCGTCCCAGTTGAACCTGTACCTTGTAAACAGGTACATCACCGTGAATTCACCTGGAATTTTATAATTTGTTAGAAGAAAATGAAGAATTTGTTATAATAATATCTGGGTATCAATTTAGGTTACCTAAACATAATAAATTCCATAGCGCTGATCCAATATGACCGTATAAATTCAATATTGATATCCTATTGTGCGTAGTGACCCTTTTTTCGTGGAAAATTCTAGATATCACCACCACCAAGGGCCTGTGGATCGTGTGAAAAGGGTCTCTTTCTATTGAATTTCGTGGTCACTAAAGTGTCCAAAAACTCAAACTCGTAGTACTTAGTCATTTTTTATCGCCAAAAGTTTTGCTTACAATGCATAGGCCTGTATTTCTCCTGTCCTCTTTCATCTTCAACGTTACCCCTGAATGCTTTAAAACGCACAGGGGAATCGTAAGAAGTTCTTTATACCGTGGAAAATTATATAAATTAGGCGGCAAAAAAAATACGGTGTTACTTGGAAAATATTCATTTTAACCATAAGCTTGGTTTTGGAAAAACAAAATTTGTTGCAACTAAAAAATCACCTGCATTATTGCACTGTCAGCATATTTCTAAGAGATGCCATTAACAAAGCAATTTTATATAACACATCAATTTTTTTTTAAACGTACAGAAGCGTATTCACTTACCATGCATAGGTCCAAAAACCACGCATACGACGATGAGCAGTAAACAAACTCGAAGCCTCCTGTTACCAGGTCCTTTCCTGAAAGCCACCTTAAACGTCTCCATGACCAAGGCAACATCGAAGAACTCTCGAAGGAAACATTTCTTTTTGTGTTTCTTACTCTCCTGAAAAGTTGTCAATTCATCGTGATTTCTACCTACTGCAAAATTGTTGTCAAGCCTTATATTTCACACTGCACGGGTACGTATAATGCATAAAGAAAAAAAAATACATGAAATTATCTGTCAGATTATTTAAAGGAAAGTTATCCTGGAATACTTTTTCACTACCTTTCATTTAATGTATAAGTATGTTTGACTAACAATAAGATTTTTAAATTTTGAATTAATAACCGGAAAATCATTAATTATACCTTAAAATGATCTATATAAACAATACTATAAAGATATAATATGGATCTGGGATATAATTATACTGTCTCTCACCGATTAGATATAGATAAATTCACAAATGTCTGCGATTCAAATGACAAAGGAAAGTAATTTATTAACAAAGGGTGTCTAGGATCCATTGGACAATGAATTCTAGACACCCAATGATCCTTAGTAATCCTAACGGGTTACTAAAATACAATAAAATCTCACCACATTTAGATATAAAAAATTAATTGAGAAATTGTATTTTTTTTTTTTTGTTATGGGTTTTCTGGTGTACAATAAAGTATATATAAATAAATAAATTAAATAATGGTGCAGAGTAACATGAACAGCTACAGCTACTACTTACAAGTTTCTTTTCAGCCCTTTGCTTCGGATCTTCCAAATATCGGTATCCGTATATCAAACTGAACAAATATAGGGACGATGACACTGAAAATACACCATAATACCCCACCCAGGACAACATGACACCGCTCAAAGCACTTCCGATGGGATATCCTAACGACATGAACATGTTCACCAACCCTACTCTATAGGTCCTGTTCTCTTCGGTGGTAATATCGCCAATATAACTAAATACACCAATGAAATTCGTGAACCACCCTCCCGTTATAGCTGGGAATATAGCTTCTGTGAACGCAGACACTTCTACTGGTAAGTTGAAGAAATACGTGTTCACGATGAAGCCAAGACAAGCCATAAATTCTCCGACTATTGGTAACATAATACATGCTTTCCTTTTTCCAGTCTTATCACTCCACGCCCCAACAAAAAGGATAAGTAACACAGGGATCGATGTTTGGACCACATTCTTCCATACTGCGATACTTGCTGTTAGTTTTTGAACTTCTTGTTCCTCAAACGTATAATTTTCCGTTTGTCTTAAATTCAGTGCATCGCATACTTCTGTGCTATAATTAAGATTGACTCTGCAGGCCTTCTCTAAATTTAAATTCTGTATTGCTAACGATGCTAGGACACTGGGCATAACATAGCATGCCATAATTGGTTCTACAGTTGTGTTGTCTTTGATTAGTTTCAGTCTTTCTCTGAAAGTTAACTTCTTTTTCTCTTCAGTCTTCTCAACTTTTTCTGTTTCTTCTGGAGTTGGTTTAAGAGGAGAAGATTCATCGGTGTCATCTTTATTTACTTCTTCTTTTGTGGTTTCGGGTTTACTCTTAGAAGGATCCATTACTGCAACTTAGTCTTCCCATGTCAATGTTGAATCTTAGGCGTCAGTAGTATATAATGACTTTATTCAACAACAATACCCCTGAGTTGCGTTTATTTGTATTTCAACTGTTTGTTGTGCTTATTATTTTATCCGATTCAATATTTATAGTGTCTCGAATTGATAGTGATAAGAAATACATCAGGGGTGAATTGCGTGCATCTGCTTTTTATCTATGCTTACTAATACCTATCATTAAATGATTGTGGGCTTACAATTGCAAATCTGAGAATTTCCTTGGAAGACGCTGGTAAACACTTGTAAAATCTATTTTAGTTTTGAAATACAAATAAACAATTTTCGTTTCCCAATTATACGTTGTAAAATTAATAGAAAAGTGTCGCAGACATGTTAATGAGACAGCATTCAGCTTTTAGACGACACTGACACACGACTTAACTCTCGCGGAGGTCTGAATGAATGCAGCCGGGTTGTTAAAGTGGCCGTAGGTACCTACGAACATATTTAAGCGCCGGTGACGCGAACCAAGCGGGTTTTGTGCTCCTTCATGCTCATTAGTGTAAATTGAGTTTTGGACTCCTTTCCTACCTACTAGAGATTACGCTTATCAGGCATAGGTGTAATGTTTTGAATTATTTCTAAGAACTGGAACGTATTGTTGTTATGTTCGGTTTCATTTATTGTTTATTATATATTTTTGTTTTGCGCATGAAACGATTTTGAGAAGTTCGATTCAGTTCCAACTACTTTTACAAGAAATACATTTATTGAAAACGTTATATATTATGTACATTTAATATTTCCTTGTTTCTTTTTTTCTTGAACAAGCCATACAGCAGTAATACTATCGACAACTTAGAAATTGCTCTCGTACTGTCAGGTTTATTGACATTTTTCATTTTTCTGAAATCAAACTCCTTCCATTCTTCATTATCATTCATGTGTATCAGTAGGACCTATAACGACATTTTGTGTTCAATAAACACCAATAGAAACCAATAGTACATAAATACCCTATTAGCTTTTATTGGGTGACCTAAAATTATTGTTAAAAAAGTTCGCGTTGTGAACCGAAGTATGAAAAGAGGTGAAACGATGCTCGCTCTGCTCGCCCGCCCGCTCGCCGGCTGGCGGTGTGACCTGCGCTTAATCAGTATCAGATTGACCAAGTGGTATGTGACAACGACTGCCAGTGAAGAGTTTGCGAGTTCAAACCTAGACATACGTGTAAAGACAAGAAGTTATTTTTGAGAATTAAATTAAATTTATTTCAAAATTTCTAGTATGAACTTGGCTTACGAATGGATAGCGCCCTAACGTGGAAGGCACAGATTGAACACATCAGAGCAAATTTGTCATCACTTATTGGTTCAATCCGATGCATTGTGCGGTGTATGCCGCGTCGAGTCCGCTACTCCATATAACGTAAACGCACCTAATAACGACCCGTTAAAATCCGCGCTCATTACCGCCCCATTCAGAAAACTATCATTTTTATGTCATGTATTAAAGCTACACAAATGGTTGCTTTAAAAAAAATGTAGATGTATTTGTATTGCAAATGTTCATCTCTTTTTTGCGTGCGTAACTCGACGATTTAAATAATAATTGCTATGTTCGTCCGTGCACGCCGACCTTAGTGCATTTTCCATAGTGTGGCGTTCCCGATGGCGTAAGTACTCTTGTTTCTTTTTTAGCAGAAGATTATATCGTAAAGCATTTTAATGTAACTTCTAGTTCTTTTGATGCATTTTTGATACTTTCAGGAACACAAGAAATGATTCATTTTAATGAGATACTATTTTATTTTGCTTAAAATTCAATATTAAAAATAGGCGGTAATAGGGACAAAAATCACAATTTTATTCCTATTATCGACCCATGTCGTTGATAAGTACTTGTCGTATCTTTTGTGTGTCATGATTTTTGTTAAAATGCATAAATTAATAGGCAGGAGGCTATACTAACTCAGTTCCTTAGTATGTTAACTTATATTTGAGCTATTAACGCCATATATTCAAGAGCTTTAGTAGCCGTATACACTAACTTTGTTCTTATGTAAATATTTTGATGAATAAAGGAGGTATAATTTTTAAATAGTGTATTTTTATAGTTGAAATATCATTGTTATTAAATATTTTTAGCAACCGCACCACTTAAAATCATATACATGTACAAAAATCACATGTATTTACACAATTCATACACATTCCCTTGGGTCGGTAATAGGTTATACGATCTCCTTTAAGAAAACCTATTACCGATCTACTTGTACATTTACGATGGACCAAATACTACATGTTTTTTTATTTGGTATTTATTTTCAAGTAAACATAAAGGTATTTAATATACATTATAGTATTCCATAATAAACATACAGATTTAAAATAACATAAGCTTTATTATATTATAGTAATACTTAGCTAACATTTATATGTGGAAGTCATGTAATTTTAATTACTATTTGCTATCCGTTTATATATCAGATGATTATGAAATAAACCGTCCAGCAAAGATCATTATGCGGCCGAGATATGATTGTGGATTTGATTCAGAGTCAGATGAATCTATTTTTTAATCTTATTTTTTTTGCCAAAGGTTAATTTTCTTAATTTGTTTTATATTATAATATTTGATTTTGATTTGAAATGACTGCTAGAATTAAGATTTCATTCTAATTTTATATTTCTATATTACATTTTGTAAAATAATATACTAATATTACACTTTAGGTTACAAATAATTGTATTAAGTAGTATATTTTTTAAGACTTATTGAAGGCTTTTAAGAATATATAATAACGTTAAGTTTTGATAACATTTTGTAGTGAATGCTGAGATCATAGTTAACATACTTAAATTTGATTCAGAGGCACATGATGTTATTTTTTATAATTTTTTTTTCACATGAATAATTTTATTAATTTGTTTCATTTGTCAATCTTAATCCAAGATTTGATTTTTGATTTGACATGACTACTAAACTTAAGAGGCGGTTTACAGTCAAATGCCTTTTCTACTGTTTTAATAGATCACATTTTGTATGTTTTATTCTATTTACGAGTTATGATACTTTTTCAATTAGCGGCGCTAGTGGACGATAACCCACCTCATAAATGTTATTGTAATTTTATATGACTACTAGCGACCCGCCCCGGCTTCGCACGGGTGCAATGGAGAAACACTGATAATTTTAGAGCCATTATTTCTCGTAAAAAGTATAGGATAAAAAATGGTTATTGTGGGTTATCCCTAAGAGATATACATATACCATCTAGGACTTTTTTGTAGATCTTTTTAAGGTGTACAATACTGTAGTACATTATTTTGATCTATCTCGACGGGTTCAGCCAGCGTTTACAATGTAAGCGCAAAAAAATGTGTTTATTTACGACATTACATTAGAAACCTCTAAAATTATCAGTATTTCTCTACTATATTATGCATGTATTATACATCTAAACCTTCCTCTTTAATCATTCTATCTATTAAAAAAAACCGCATCAAAATTCGTTGCGCAGTTTTAAAGATCTAAGCATATATAGGGACAGACAGACAGGGAAGCGACTTTGTTTTATACTATGTAGTGATGTTACATTTTTACTAAGATTCTATAATGCCATTTACTCTTGTATAATACCAAATGCCCCCATTGGTAATATATTATAGTAGTTATAATCAATACTGGCCTTTGGTAATTTGTTATACATAATTCGTATAAATATGATATTTTTTATTGATTTAACGCTGTTAAGAATATACTATTATAAGAATACATATAATTGTTAAGTGTTGATAGCATTCTGTACTGTGTTGGAGCATTTATATAAACAGTTCAATATACACGAGCATTTTTATTTAACTTTAACGGTTCCATTTATTTAGTGGTCGGTATTAGGTGTCACATAAACGGTATTAGGCACACACCCGATATTTTGAGTCGGTAATAGGGACATGACCCTTTTTCCTTTTATTTAATTTTTACTGTTTTAAGGAATTCTTTGATCATCTGTTCTTATACATAACTATAAAAATCGATAATTTCAGTACTTGAAAAAATATTTTTATTGAAGCTACATATTAAGAATGTGCTTATTTTTTGGATATCAATCTGAACTCCGCTTAAACTGGCGGTAATGGGTGCGTTTACGTTATAACTCCCTTGGGAAACCACACCTGCTATACCTAATCGAAATCAGTTAATGAAATCAGTAGTATACCCAATTTATAAGTTGGGTGATAGAGACCGTGTCACTAATTATAGACCCATCTCCATATTGCCTTCGATCTCCAAGCTTCTAGAACGTATAATAAATAGTAGACTGATTGATTATCTGGAATCAAATAACCTTTTATCCAACAACCAGTTTGGTTTTAGAGCAGGCAAGTCTACTAGTGATGCAGTACACAAGATCCAAGACTACGTGGTAAAGAATATCGATTCAGGTAAAAAGACAATAGGCATTTTCCTTGACCTAGCCAAGGCATTTGCCACGGTCTCTACGCTTTTGTTGATTCAAAAATTAGAACGCCTCGGAATAAGAAGACATCAAGTACAACTTTTAAATGACTACCTCTCTAATTGTTTTCACTGTGTTAAGATTAATGACAGTATCAGCAGCGATTTGCCAATCAGTCACGGAGCTCCGTAGGGGAGCATTCTGGGACCGACACTCTTCTTTGTATACTTGAATGACCTCTGTAAACTAGACCTTTCAGGAGGTAAACTTATATCATATGCAGACGACACAGTTCTGCTGTTCTCTGCTGATACCTAGGATGAAGTATATAGGGAGGCGCAGGATGGATTCAATGCTGCGACCCACTGGCTGCAGCATAGCTCCCTGACTCTTAACCCGGATAAAACCCAGTACATGATATTCTCGATGCGCAATCAAAATAAGCAGCTTCCTTATATCCCCTCGATTATAGCACACAGTTGTTCTAATAGTTCAGTATGCTCTTGTCCAACACTAATAAAGACAACGTCAATTAAATATCTTGGAATTATCCTAGACTGTAACCTCTCTTTCAGAGACCAAGTTTACCTACTTTACATCTAGGACAAGAAAACTGGTCTATGTTTTCAAGAACCTTAGAAATTTTGCGCCCCCAAAATTAGTGAAGGAAATATACTTAGCACTCGTACAGTCCATTCTTCAATATTGTATCAACGTTTGGGGAGGTGCACATAAAACTATATGAAAACGAGAGGGCTGTACTAAAAGTTAAAACTTTTCGCCCTTATTTGTACCCGTTTATCAGACGTGTGAGGTCCTGACAGTTCGCTAGTTGTTTACATTTCTTATGGTCCTGAAGCAACACTCTTTACTACAATTCTCAAAAGGTGATCTAACTAGACCTAGACTAATAATGACCAAACTTCTTTCAGACATGCTTACGTAAACAAATACTTTTGCTTCTTGGGACCGTACTTATATACCTAATAAGATAAATGACGCTTTGGAAATATACCCGCTAAATAAAAAAAATATGTAAGTAAAAGTAAAAAATCTTTAAATCACTACATAGTATAAAACAAAGTCGCTTCCGTCTGTCTGTCCCTATATATGCTTAGATCTATAAAAGTACGCAACGGATTTTGATGCGGTTTTTTTTAATAGATAGAGTGATTCAAGAGGAAGGTTTTTATTTATAATACATGCATAATATAGTAGAGAAACACTGATAATTTTAGAGGTTTCTAATGTGATGTCGTAAATAAACACATTTTTTTGCGCTTACATTGTAAACGCTGGCTGAACCCGTCGAGACAGATCAAAATAATGTAGTACAGTATTGTACACCTTAAAAAGGTCTACAAAAAAATCCGCAATGGTATATGTCTATCTCTTAGGGATAACCCACAATAACCATTTTTTATCCTATACTTTTTACGAGAAATAGTGGCTCTAAAATTATCAGTTTCTCCATTGCACCCGTGCGAAGCCGGGGCGGGTCGCTAGTATATTACTAAACATACATATGAAGAGACCGAAAACTTACTAAAAATATTTAAATAGTATATCTCTTTTACACTCACACTCTTTCACACATTTTCGCAAACTACTCACCGAGAGGTTAACACTCTACACACAGTTTTGGTTATTCTGTTTTAAACTTTTTGCTTTTTCTGTGTAATGATATACCTCCTACTATTGATATGTCTAATTAAGCGAGTAATGTAATGGTCATCATAAGGAAGAGCGCTGATGTCTGAGACACAGATATTTTTTTATCTAGTTCACACACAGATGCCTTCAGTATAAAATTAAGAAAATTTGAATGTGTCCTGTATATCTGTTCAATTATAACATATGTTCTGTGTCAAATAAATAATTATTTTTATTAAATCTGGGGTAATGCCACCAGAACTAGTCTAGCCGATCTTCAAATTATGCAATATAAAATTATAAAGATACTCTTTCATTAATAAATTTTTAACACCTACTTACAAAATATATGAACAAACAAAACGAATGAACATAAAACATTGCTCCATAATGTTCGAAAAATGTGTCTGCTCAACAACGTAAATAACGCAATGAATGTGGTTGAAGTGTCAAAATGAAACCCATTACTACTAATAGTGTGTTACGCAATTACCCTGCAGGGTATCGAACCCTTGAGCAAACGCTGAGTAGTTGCGCTTGTGAATGCTAGAACAACGCGGCCATTTTAATTTTCCTTTATAAACTATAAGAAATTGGGGCAACCCCATTTTATCTTCCATCCTTATCATTCGTAATACGCTATTTTTCTTAGCAGCTAAATAAGCAGTACATACTCGTACGGCCCGTTGTAATAATAATAAATAAAATCCTTTGAGCTTGTATACGCGCATACGGCGATGGCGCCGAGCCGCAGCCGTAGTGATACCGTGTCTGTCAACAAGCTTCCATACACTGATCCATACAACACTGACGACCGTGCCTACACGATATGGCGAATCAATCGTATTTTTTCACGGCAAAACCGTACTTTATCACAGCAAGAAAAACTTGTGTTTACAATAGGCATAATTTTCCCATTGCTAGGATACCGGCCTCCTCTATTCAAGGGGGTGGGCTGTAATACACCACGTCTCTACGTGGTGTATTACAGCCCACACTCCCGGGTGGATTGATAGGTGTCATATGTCTTCGAATTTTTGGTTCTAGGACATGCCTATTTCACACTATACAGGGTGTCCCTGGAAGTATGGATCAAATCGAATAGGGGCGTGGGCAACGTCATTTCCAAACGTTTTAACCCTGAGAAAGTCGGTGCAATTGGATCAAATTTTTGCTCGAAAATTGAATACCTACATTTTGCCAGCTCGTAGCCTTTTCAGTAAATGTTTTTTTTTTTTCTTATAGAACACATGTGTTCTAGCTGCGTAAAAGTATTACCACAGTATAGGTTCATTCTTCCACTCATTTTCATTCCACCACTAGGTCACCACTGCTACAACTCATAGTACATAATAACACGTCAAATGCAAATAAAAAACGTTTATTCAAAAAGTTAAGTACAAATTCAGCTTCTGGAGTCTTAACATAATAATTACCTATCAATATCTAGATGTACAAAGTACCTAGACTTTTATTATTAGCTAACTAGATTTAACTAACTACCTAACTCATCACTTAACCGGGGTGATCTGATAATTTCTTCTGTTTTCTGACTTCTTTTCTGTAGTCGTAGAATAGCCAGCTGAAAATAAAAATATTAAGTTATAACAGACAAAAGCACAGAACAAACTTTTAGTAAGTCTTCGGGTACGCGAAGCGTTAGATCGCGATCCATAAGCGTTCCTTAGCATGGCTTAGAGTTAATCCTATCACTTTCGCACAACTGTTGAACTACAAGCGCAGGATAGAGATGGGGACATGTCAAAAATCATGTTCTCCCATACATTGCAAATTCAAATTTGAGGTGGTCGACTATTACTCGTAAACTTGTAAAGCCTACTTAGCTGTGATCATTTTTCGTTTTTTTTCGGTTCTTCATATATGCTACTACCGTGAATTGGTTCACATATCCAAAAACAACCATTTAGCTGGCGGGGACGGCGGAAGCTGGGGGGGTGACACTTGACTCTAACCAAAATTAGCAATTTAAAGCTTAATATTTCACAAACGGATCACTGAATCAAAATTATTTTTGCTCCGCCATATTTTTGAAAGACCTATCCAACGATACCCCACACCATGGGGTAGACGAGAAAAAGACATCCCCACTTTACGTGTAGAGGAAGTACCCTAAAAACAGTTTTTTTTTTTTTAACATTTTATTTTACCACTTTGTCAACGTGATTAATACCTATGTATATCCATGCCAAATTATAGCTTTCTAGTACTATGAGTCTGAGCTAAGCTGCGGATGGACGGACGGATGGACGAACAGACGGACATGGCGAAACTATAAGAATTCCTTGTTGACTACGCAACCCTAAAAACAAAGTTTCACTACTTTCTCGCGAATTTAGCGAGATTTTTTCATGTTTAGTTTCACCAAATAGCGCTGCTGTGTTCCGGTTTAAAGGGGATGTGTGCCACCGGTATTACCTACTACAACTATATAACTAATATATTTCTAAAGAAGGTGGCTGGGACAGACTGGATGCGGAAGGTGGAGGACAGGGTGTTGTGGCGCAGCCTGGGAGAGGTCTATGTCCAGCAGTGGACTGCAGTAGGCTGAGTTGATTAAAATATTTCCGGTTTTTTTACTTGGAATATTTCAGCATTTTTACTTGCAAATTCAATCTCTGATACTGCGGACGCTCATGGGTAGCCGAGACCACTAATTCCTAGATAGAAGGCTAATTTATTCGCGTAATTAAAAATATTCAAAATCTAGTCGTCTCAAAATCAAAAACTGATCTTCAAAATCTAATCTAATCTCAGCGACAACCAATGTCAAAGTCTTGTGAAAATGTAGGGAATTTGATATATTGAGAATGAGATATGCCGGTCGATTCTGTTAGAATCTCACCGTGAGAAGTTAGATGAAGTGAGCTGTCATTCCAGCTGATGCTAGGGATTGATACTAATAACAGCTCACTTTAAGCTCACTTCACCCAAGTTATCACGATGAGTTTCTTTACAGAATAGCACTACAGCACCTGTGGAATAGAGGAGTGGACTGTAAGATTACGCTGGTTGTAGAAATAAATATAGGTAGTTCTGTACGAACGGAGTTCTCCGTCCTTCCCAATCCAGGAACAAATTCAACAGAGAGATGGCTGAATACGACTCACCTTTTCTCCTGCTGCGGCTGGCTCCCACTAGATCTGAACGGTCTTTTGAGTGTACCGTTGACCACGGAGATTGGCACGAGTGACACCACACGGTAATGCACAATTTGTCCTTGTTTTACCAATTTTCACTCACGGAGTCAAAAATTAGATAGTTCATGGGTCAATGGCGGACGACAGACTGGTCGGCTCCGCTCGCACACCAAACTTTTAAAAGATGGCGCGCTTGTCACGTTGTCGCGAATATGTGCAGCAGCTCGTGGGTACGGGACAGCCAATCACATGCCGACTTAGCGAGCGCATCCAGACATTCACTATTAAATTCGTCCAATCATGGGATAAATACAGAACATACCCCCTACCGAAACCATAGTGATGGTTTCTAGAAAACTAAGATTACCTTAATACCTATATCATTAAAAAAAGCTCTGAAATAAACACTAATCTAAGTACCTATATCTAACAAAAACGTTTTGTTTGACTCTAGTTGGTATAAGGTAATAGGCAGAGTTTATTGGTTGGTCTTTGTACGGTACTTTTTTCGGTGCGCAGCGTCACACACCGGACTATTCCGTCGGGACCTGGATGTAATTTTTCTATTTTGCCGAGAGGCCATTTACAGGAAGGAACATTTTCAGTTTTTATTATTACTAGATCTCCGACTTTTGGATTAGAGGAAGACGTAAACCATTTAGCTCTCTGCTGAAGAGTATTTAAATATTCGTGACTCCAACGTTTCCAGAAAAGTTGGGAACACCTCTGAATATATTGCCAACGTGGCAATCTGTTAATGTTTACGTCTTGAACGTTATACTCGGGTATAGAGGTTAAGCTTCGACCAATGAGAAAGTGTCCGGCGGTTAAAACATTGAATTCGTTGGGATTATCGCTAGCAGGTAGTGGACACAAGGGACGCGAATTTAAAATGGCTTCTGCCTTGCAAAATATCGTGTAAAGTTCCTCAAACGTTAAGGACTTTTCTCCTACACTTCGCACTAAATGATACTTTGCTGACTTTATGCCCGCTTCCCAGAGGCCACCCATATGTGGAGCACTGGGGACATTAAATTTCCAATCAACCTGTCTTTTAGAGCAGCCATCCGAAATGTCATCTTGACTCTCACGCAGGAACCTCTGGATTTCAGACAGATGTTTGCTGGCACCAATAAAATTAGTGCCACAGTCAGAATAGAGAACAGCGCATAGACCTCTACGAGCTATGAATCTGTCTAGGCACGCAAGGAAACAGTCGGCGGAGAGAGAAGATAACACCTCCAGATGTACTGCTTTTGTTGAAAAGCAGACAAACAGTGCTAAATACGCCTTTGTCACTTTAGCATTACGACGTAAGCTTTCTTTAATAAGGAATGGACCTCCGAGGTCAACTCCGACGTTAGAAAATACCTTATTAGGTATCAACCGAGTTGGTGGCAACGGTGCCATTTCGGGTTGCAGTAAAGACGGTTTACATTTAAAACACGTTTTACACTTAGATAAAACCGATCTAATGACGCTACGAGCAGACAATATCCAAAAATTTTCATTAATTATACTTTGTAAGGTTCGCGGTCCTACATGTAAATATTTTTTATGAAAATAATTGATCAATAGTTTAGTAAATAAACTATGTTTCGGAAGAAGACGCGGATGTTTAGAATTATACGGGAGTTCGGAATGACCGATGCGACCCCCTACCCTGAGGAAGCCGTCGGAATCAATAAATGGGGATAATTTTCGTAAGGAAGAAACGTATTTCTTATCTTTAATCATTTTTAATTCCGCTTCAAAATAAGCATTTTGAACTAATTTTATCAACTTATCGCGAGCTTCGTTTAATTCGAAGATTGATAATACTCCCGATTTGTAAGAAGTGTTCATATCACCCCTTTTTCGTCTAAATCTTAAAATCCAAGCAAACGATCTTTGCAATGTGGAAAATGATGAAAACTTTTGACAAATTCTTTCACAAAATTCTGCTTTAGATTCATTGAAATTATCATTATTTTTATTTTCGACCAAGAAATTAACAGACGGTTTTAATTCCGGTACTTTATTATTACTCTCGTTAACAAACACCGTCAGGGGCCAATCGATATAATTTTGATACATCCAATTCGTGCCCTGTAACCAACGTTGATTACAACTGACAAGTTGTTCCGGAGACGCTCCGCGAGAACAAATATCGGCTAAATTATGTTCGCTACTCACATGCCGCCAAAAATGAGGAGGTAAAACTTCAATAATTTTCGTAACCCGATGACTGACAAAGGTCTTTAGTTTATAAGGTTCCGTTTGAAGCCACGACAGTACGACTGTCGAGTCTGACGCTGCTGTTATTCTGTTAATTTTAACTCGACTAAATGTGTCAACTACGAACTTTATTAATTTGCTCAACAAAACAGCACCCATTAACTCCAACCGAGGAATCGTGACGGGTTTTATTGGTGCAACTTTAGATTTCGCGGTCACTAGACGAACCTTTACGTTACCCTTTTGATCGCGACTAATAACATACACGCATGCTGCATAGCCACGCAACGAAGCATCACAAAATCCAACCAAGTCGCATTCCGTCTCCCTTGGTAATAGCATGTGACGTTCGATACGTAACTCCTTTAACAGAGGAAGTTCCAAAATAAAATTTTGCCACGATTTTTTTATATTATCTGGCAACTTTTCGTCCCAACCAATGCCTAGCTTCCACAGTTCTTGCATGATCTGCTTCGCGACAAAAGTGCAAGGTGCGATAAAACCCACGGGGTCGTAAATCGACGCTAGCAATTTTAGTACTGATCGTTTGGTTGACTCGTTGTCAGTTAAATTAACCGAAAAAAGAAAATTATCGGATTTTGGAATCCATTGAAGCCCTAAAACTTTAATAGAACTATCGTTTTCATCTTTAACGAATGTTACTGAATTTTCCCTATTTTCGGAGGGGACGCGCTTTAGTAACTTCTCACTGTTACTCATCCACTTTTTTAAGGTAAAGTTGGCACTTTCAAAAATACCAATTAATTGGTCCTGTACTAAGCAAGCTTGCTCAAAAGTATTACATGAATATAGGACATCATCCATGTAAATTCCCTCACGGAGGACCTGAGCAGCGAATGGAAAACGTTTTCCTTCATCGTTAGCTAACTGAAGTAGCGTCCGAATTGCTAAGAACGGTGAACAACTAAGTCCGTACGTCACGGTTTTTAATTCGTATAATTTTATTGGATCGTTAGGCGATTCCCGATATAAAATGTGTTGATATAATCGATCTTCTTTTCGTAAGGAGATAGCACGATACATTTTACAAACATCACCTACTAGGCAATATTCAAATAGTCGAAATTTCAAAATGATTGCCGCAATATCCGGATACAGCTTAGGGCCGACTAATAGAATATCATTTAAAGATACGTTATTGCTACTCTTCGCTGACGCGTCGAACACTACACGTAACGGAGTGGAGGTACTAGTAGGTCGCAAAATACTGTGATGTGGAATAATGTATTTACTAGGCTTGTCACCCTGATATAGTTCCATATGATCGAGGTCTTCATATTCCCGCATAAATTCCTTGTACTTATTTTTTAAATCATTAGTACGCGCGAGCTTGCGTTCCGTGTACAATAACCGGCGCTCAGCCACAGCGCGCGTAGCACCTAGCGGCGAGCGTTCGAGTGCAAAAGGCAGCGGAACTACGTATTGTCCGTTCGACTCTCGAGTATGTTCATTAGAGAATATCTCCTCGGCTAACTGATCCATTGGATTTATTGAAGGTGTGCACGGCACTTCCTCAATTTCCCAAAAACTGCGTAAAGTTTTCTCAATCGACTGTTCTTCGTCATATGAAACTGATAAACTAAGATTCTGCGAACTATTATTACTAAGTGGATATAATTTTCCGCTAATAACATAACCAAAAACGGTTTTAATAACACTCGGAATACCATTCTTAATCATTAATGGTTTATCTCTAATGATATCTGGCACTATGTCGTTACCTAACAAAATATCTATTCGCGAACGCTTAAAAAACAATGGATCCGCTAACTTGTAAGTGTTATATTCGTTAATGACATTATCTGTGAAAGAGATATTAGGCATATCAGCGGACACCCTCGAAATAACTACTAAATTAACACTAAATGTTGGACCCTTAGCATGTCTTGGTTTTAATGTACAAGTAACCATGCCTTGATTTTTAACTATGCCCCCACCTATAACGTGAATGGTAAAAGGACATTTTTTACGTTGTAATCCTAGTTTCTGAGCACATTCAGTAGTTATAAAAGAACTCTGAGCGCCAGAATCGATGACTGCACGGCAGTCTTGATATTGACCAACACAGTCAATAACGTGCGTAAGTGCAGTGCCTAACACTACTCCATAATCGCAGTTATTACTAATCAATGCTTGCTGTACGGGTGCGTGTGTTGTGTCACTTACGAAGTGAGACGACACTAGCGCTTGCTGCGTGTGCGACAGAGACGGCTGCGCTGACAGGGAGCTCGCCACGGACGATATTCCCGCGCTTTCCTTCTTCGCGTTATCTTTATGTAATAAATAATGATGCGATGATGCGCATACCCCGCAAGTCATTGTACTTTTACAAGCATTAGATTGATGATCAGATTTAAGACAATTATGACAAAGTTTTAGCGAATGAACACGGCTCATTCTTTCATCGACGGACAATTTACGAAATTGATCACATCGATATATCATATGATTTTGTTTACAAATCACACAAGTCAAATTTGATTTATTATTATTACGGTTGTTATTATTTTGCGGAGCTTGTGCCGTATTAAGAACTGACTTAGACGAAGATTTAAGTTGGTTTTTATTTTGTGTCTTTTGTTTCGACGTATTATTCGAAGAGCTGTCTGTAAAAGTGTGTTCTAGAACTTTAATTTGTTTGTTGACAAAAGATATTAGTTCCGCAAACGTAGGTATCGACTTTTGATCACGACATTCTTCGAATAACTTTCGAGTATGAGGATCGAGTCGTTGTAATGCCAAATGACATAATAAAAAATCATCTAAGTTATTAATTTTCAATGCTTGAATCGCTTTAAGTGAATGATCAAAGGTTTCTATAAATGAAGTTAAGTTCGACGTAGTATCTTCAGTTAACGGTAAAAAGTTGAACATTTTATCGAAATACCTACATGCTAGTGTTCTGTGGTCGTGATATTTATCCACTAAACTTTGCCAAACTAATGAGTAATTAGCGGCAGTAATAGGTAGATTTTTAACGATATTTAAAGCTGGACCTTTAACGCATGAGAGTAAATAATGGAATTTATCGATATCTGAGAAATTTCTATTATGAACTAATGATGAGAACGTGTCATAAAAAGTTATCCAGTTTTCAACTTCTCCATCAAATTGAAATAATGTTATCTTTGGTAACGCGGGTACTACTAAATCCTTTTTACCTAACTCAGTACAGTATTCGGATTCTAATTTCGAATATTTACGAGCGATTAACTGACATGCATTATACATTTCGTCAAATGCTTCAAGTTCACTTATTGACATTTTTGCAGTAGGTTTTATTTGCACTTCTATTTCGTACAAATCAAATATGGCGGATTCAAATTTCGTACGAACACTTTCCATTTCCGACAATGATACCGTAAACAATTGCCATTTATCTGGATCATTTCCCAACTTTTTGGAATAGTCATAAAGCTTTTGTATCTTCG
Organism: Eremobia ochroleuca; assembly: GCA_949629135.1. NCBI lineage: Eukaryota > Metazoa > Arthropoda > Insecta > Lepidoptera > Noctuidae > Eremobia > Eremobia ochroleuca. The sequence continues at coordinate 5,042,907 of OX451388.1, forward strand.
TAAATAAATATTCCTTTCTAACTAATAAGATTTTACGTTTCATTTCTAAAACTTCCGCCATTTTGGAAGCGTGGTTCAAGAACTATCTAATTTTTGACTCACGGAGTCAAAAATTAGATAGTTCATGGGTCAATGGCGGACGACAGACTGGTCGGCTCCGCTCGCACACCAAACTTTTAAAAGATGGCGCGCTTGTCACGTTGTCGCGAATATGTGCAGCAGCTCGTGGGTACGGGACAGCCAATCACATGCCGACTTAGCGAGCGCATCCAGACATTCACTATTAAATTCGTCCAATCATGGGATAAATACAGAACAGCACCCTAATTTCGTAACACACTATTACTCTCAATTCGAATCATTTTGAAGCATATTTCTAATCCATTGCTCCATATGTTCGAAAAATGTGTCTGCTCAACAACGCAAATAATGCAATGAATTATGTTGAACTGTCAAAATGAAACCCATCGCTACTGATAGTGTGTTACGCAATTATCGTGCTGACTGTGAACGTTCTTAAAATTACGACAATTGCCCGTCTGATTGATTGTTCAGAATTTGTACAATTTCTACGTATTTTACTTACATAAGTACGATGACAGCTGGCAACGTCATGCTGGCTCCTAAGAGGAAAACAGCGCCCGGCAGCACCTCCATCGTGGCAGTATACACCCTGGTGTACAGCGGCACGTAGATCAGAGGCATCAGGTTCTCCACCAGACCCACGAGGGAGTTCACTTTACCTGGAAGGATATTTATTTATTTATTAAAAGATAAAAAGAAAAAAAAAAGAGAAAAAGAATATATAAAAAGATTCAAGAGCATTCTACTAAGGATATTGATTACATATTTCCAAAGACTTCAAAGAAGTCTGGCATTAATATGATATAATACCAATCCATAAAAAAACTGCTACAGAGGATCCTGACAAATAAGCGCTTCCATCTTGGATTTTATTAACATGCTTAGCGGCCACTCTTTCAATGTTTTCTGTCAGAAAGAAGTTGTATTAGCCTAGCCATTTTGTGAACATTTAATGTTCCATTTCAGATATTACACACACAATTAATACCAACATTAATTTAGATAATGGGAAATATCGGCTAAATGGATCGGCTGTCGTGTTTACCACAACCGTGCAAGTGAAGTTGATATGACATCTACATTTACACACAAATCATTTTAATAATAAATCGACGTAGTTTATGCTATTGCAGACGCGATGTGGACGGCATAGTACCTTTTTTATCATCAGGTAGGTAGGTGAATAGATATTATTTGATAAATAATACTAGAGAATCGGAGGATTATGAGCTATAGTCTGTTATAAAAGAATCTGATAATTGTGTAAACAAACCCTGTTCAGATTAAATTATTTTGCAATCACTCACAAAAAGGTATTATTAGGTAAGGCATTCATCTGTATTGAGAAGGTTTCAAATGATTAAGTTGTAAAAGAAAAACAATCGACAAAGATTGAGGTTATAAAATCATATAATACCAAATTAAGTCGTATTTACGGTGTCTTAAAAGTAGTATTCAAATAATCAAAAAAGGCACTTGTAGATTTCTATCGAATCTTTATGCATCAGACCAGAATTCTTAATCCCCACGGTTCGTTTCATTCTAGGAAATTATAAGCACCAATACGATTGTTTTAAATCATATACTTTTTCCTTCATCAGCACTCCTTTCGTTACTGAGAAAAGGCCCTTTCGTGAGACAATTGGACAGGCTTATTTTATTATAATAGTCATAAAGATTTAGTTAATGTAAGTTATATCATCACAACTGCTCTCAAAACGGTGAAGGAAAACATCGTGAGAGAACCGGCATGTCCTAGAATCGAAAATCGAAGACATGTGACATCTACCAACCCGCACTGGGCCCGCGTGGTGGATTAGGGTTCAGTCCCTATAACAGAGAGGGGGCCTGTGTCCCAGCAGTGTGAACTTTATATGCTGAACATGCTTAACCCTACAGTGCATGATTTTTCTTATCGGCTTAAAAAAAATACATTAGCCTGCAAATATGATGACATTTCTCGAAAAAATATTTAGAAAAATCATAACTCAATAGAAACGTAAGTTTTTGTGTATGGCACATCATGCATTATAATGTGAATATGTGTTACGTATCAATGAAATTACAAGATTACACGTAAAATGACAAATATGAACACGAACTTACCTCTACTAATTATTTCGACACTGATTTTTTTTTCCATTTTTTTGCGATTATTATACGCCGCTCGTTAATCGTATTCAAAGTACCTACTGATTTGAAGAAAACATAAATCAATTGTTATTCAGATCTATCCAAAATATATGGTACTAAATTCGAAACTCAAATACATAATAGTTAATCTTGTCAACACTAGATCACGCTACATGGATTGATTTTTAAAATATAAGACATTTTTCGGGATGTCCCATATGTGGGACACTATGCGCTGTAGGGTTAAAAGTGATAAAGTCGTTACTCACCTAATTCATTAGGTTCTACTAGTTTCGAGATTATTGACCTCATTGCCAACAGAGAAGTTCCATTCAGAATTTCAACCAGAGGCGCTGAAAATAAGACAAAGATGGGTTTATTTAATATGCATCAAAATAAAAGAGCATGGAAAAACTTGTGTGACGTGAGTAAATGGCGTGTAGCTGTAAACCTTGGCAGATATTTATAAATAACTAACTGCACCCTGCGGTTTTCATCCACATAAGTCTCGATCCCGTGGAAATATCGCAATAAAAAGTATCTATGTCATAATCTAAGTTATGGTCTACCCATGTGCCAAATTTTATCCAAATCCGTTCAACCGTTTCAACGTGAACGCGTAACAAGAAACATACAAAAAATCAAATATTTTTCTTTCTCTTTTCTCGATGGAAAGTGTCTTTAAAACCTACGGACCCAGATAAAGTGGGTGAAGGCTCATTCAGTATATCAAAAATGTACGAAACCTATATGGTATCAGTGCTGAAGGTATGACATATTAACCTCTTACCGTTTTAACTAAAAATGAACACTAACAATTACGTTAAATATTTACACATAACATCGCGCTTGTAATCCCCGAAGGGTTAGGCAGAAGTGTACCTATAGTACAGATGCTGGCACATCAAGCTACTACAATCTGTCAAATTTCTTTAATAGATTTCAACTTTATCGCTAACATATTAGGTTCAAAGTTGATTGAGAAAATTTGACAGTTTCGGGTAGCTTGTTGGGCTGGCGTCTGTACCTACATCCAAAGTTTGCCATCTATGTTTAAGTCCCATGTAATAGGGATCTATTGCCATCAACCGGGCACAAATCCAGACAACGGGCTGCTACCGAGAAATTCCTGATAGAAAAACCCAACATCAACAACGGCTTTTCGCGACCTGGGAATCGAACCCGGGACCTCACGCTCAGCAGTAGCACGTACGACCACTAGACCAAAAATAAATAAAGGTTTAGTATAACTAAAATAAAAACCAGTCGAAACATTTCAAAATTAAAAAACCGGCCAAGCGCGAGTCGGATACGAGCACGAAGGGTTCCGTACCATTATCTAACAAAACGGCAAAAAAAAAATGTCTATAGTATGGGAGCCCCCTTAAATATTTATTTTATTATGTATTTGTTGTTATAGCGGCAACAGAAATACATCATCTGTGAAAAATTTCAACTGTCTAACTATCACGGTTCATGAGATACAGCCTGGTGACAGACGGACGGACGGACGGACGTACGGACAGCGGAACGGGAGTAATAGGGTTCCTTTTTATCCTTTGGGTACGGAACCCTAAAAAAGCCAAATTAGGTCAGTTAAAATTTACTTTTGTTTTTGCAACTATTTGAAACAAATGACACAAATTAAATGGCAGATAAGTGACCAGATTATAATGGAATTGTTAAGTCACTCTATCATAAAAGGGTTATCTAGTAATCTACTTATGATCGAACGCGTGTAGTGGAGTTTGTATGAACGTTATACACAATGATAGCGATAGTGTGGCCACTAATCGAAGATCAGCCGAGCAAATACGCGCGTGCGACTTTTGGTCGTCGCATGATCTCGCCCCGAAAGTTATTAGTTACTTTATGGCCACCTTTTCTCGCGATAATCGTGGATCACAGGACCGTTCAAAAACTTATATTAATCTGTAAAAGGGTTTTTCTCCCTTTGCAACTGCGAATGGTTATCACTTTGTTACTGAATAGTTGCGTTAATTTAGAAAGATTTGCCCATCTTAATGAGGCTTATTTACTACTATTTTGTCATCGAGATTACATTTTTGCAAAGGTTTGAAAAATAAAGAATAGGCAACTGTCAAGACATCATACAAGTGGCAATCTTTTCCAAGGTGTTTCGTATTTATACAATGACTCTCTGATCTTATACCTGCGTCAGTGAGCGGAGTTCGCCCAACTGAATTTTGAGTCAAAGATGTTTTTGCCTTCGAACTCTAAAAAGAAGAACGACTGTCAACAGGATTGACATAAGCTATTTGACATAAGCTATTTGACATAAGCTATTTGACATAAGCTATTTGACATAAGCTATTTGACATAAGCTATTTGACATAAGCTATTTGACATAAGCTATTTGACATAATCTATTTGACATAAGCTATTTGACATAAGCTATTTGACATAAGCTATTTGACATAAGCTATTTGACATAAGCTATTTGACATAAGCTATTTGACATAAGCTATTTGACATAAGCTATTTGACATAAGCTATTTGACATAAGCTATTTGACATAAGCTATTTGACATAAGCTATTTGACATAAGCTATTTGACATAAGCTATTTGACATAAGCTATTTGACATAAGCTATTTGACATAAGCTATTTGACATAAGCTATTTGACATAAGTTATTTGACATAAGCTATTTGGTATTGCAGTCCCACAAATTTTTGAATTTTCTATCAACGTTATCGCTGATAGAATGTCACTATCTAATGCCCTCTGAATGCGTTGCTGTGTCAATAACAAAGTCCGTATTTCTGATTCCCTAATAACTTTAATAAGAAATATCTTCAACTATGACTAGTTTTGGATAGTCAGTTCTCTGTTATTTTTAAACCAGGTGGAAGTTGACGAGACATGGCATATTGGTAATGATAAAATCATTATCACTTTCTTAAATAAAGTTGCAATCCATGATTGTGATCGTAGATGTGGCAGCTCTATGACAAATTTACTTCGGCACATTTAATATAGTATATATTTATTAATATCTAAGGAGTCTACGTATATCTTATTTTTAGACCAATCTTACCAAAGGGTATCGTGTTACCCAGTACAACCCAATTTTAATTTTAGGGTGGCTTGGAACATAAGGCGAACCTGTCAGATGGGGTGAGGAGTGAGGAACTGTGCAGCGAGTATGGAACTTCAGAGTCACCATAAAGTTATAATCGGGCTGTATTTGGGTTGTGGAGGTCAGATAGGCAGTCGCTCCATGTAAAATACTTGTATTCAGCTGCATCTGGCAAGACTAGAAGCCGACACCAACATTGTTGGGAAAAGGCAGATGATGATGTGTGAAATTATTTTATTTCACATAAACCTACGACAAAGACTTTTGACGTTTCATAAGCGCCCATCACTTAAATAAAGTCAGAACTCTTTATTAAAGGAATCCTTGTTTCTAGACCCAGAGGTTCAGGTTGTGTGTTGTCTGTCAGTGAATGAATGAATGAAATATTTTTATGAAGTAAATACACTTACCAAGATAGAATATTTTCTCATTTGGAGCAAAACAATAGACGAACGAAGATGCGATCTTGCTCAGCGTCGACACGATGCCGAGCAAAGAGTCGTGCCACTGCAGGTACTTGCTGAGGACCATGATTGAGAATATTGTACCTGGAACGTAATAATTACAAGTTTTAAAAGTGTTTGTCTTAGCAACGGAGTTGCTCCGTTGGTCTCGTGGTCGGAAACACGACTACTGAGTGTGGGGCTAACGGCAAGGACTTTACGTGGAAGAACGTAAAGCCATTGGTCCTGCCCCAAATCTCTCCCCTAGTTGTGTTGGATTCCCGTCCTATCGGACTATGAGAGTAAAGAAACATAGAACTTACCTCTGTTTGTGCACACACGTTCTTCCAGACGTGCACTATAATATCTCCTGCTTACTTGGTTAATTTCTGGCCACTGTGACCGAAATCGTTTGCTAGGATTATAATTATTACGAAAGAGTACTCAAAATCAACAAAATCAAGAAGAACGTGTAGTGAAAAAACCTCAAAGTTCTTAAAAGACTTGAAAATCTTAGATTTTATTATTCCATTTCGAGTAAATATCAGTTTTTCCCAAGCACAGTTTCTATTTCTTTTTAATAAGCTGACGAGGCGTATGGTTGTTATTTTATCGTCATGTTGTTAGGTCACGTGCCTTTTCAGTCAATTTCTACAGGTGGAAAGTTCCGTTGCCTATGTGAATGCTATTTATGATGTATTAAGCTGTAAATCTTCGATGCTCTAAATAAATAGATAAGATACATTATGGTATCTTTATCATTTGTGTAAATGTCATTATGCATTATATTGACGTTCATGAACGTCAATATAATGCATAATGCTCTCAAAGTTTAGACTGTTTGAACGCGCTGATCTGTGGAACTAACTGACATATTTGAAAAATTCGTTTTTATTCGTATAGCCCAATCTTTGAGGAAGGTATAGGTGGTTTAACATTACGCTAAAAACTTTAGGAACTGAGCAAAATAGCGCGGGCGGGCGTTAGGATGCAACGCGGTAATAATAATAATAATAAATTTCTTTATTGCCATAAAAACAGGTTACAGAAAAAATTGAGATCCTGGCTCCAGAGCTAGGTTAGAGTACCGGTATTTCAGGAGCCAGTGACTGCTTCCATTTTGGTTACAATTGGGCAAGTTTTATGCAGCAATAGGTGACGCGATGCAACGCGGTGGATCGGGGACCGAAATATCACGCGGACGAAATCTCGAAAAGAATCTCGAGAGAACATTTTCAAGGTAGTCAGTAGGTTATTATAGATAGAATGCACAATTAATGCACTTACGAGTCTTGAAAGTGTGCAATGACCACCAAAGTTTATTAAAGTTGAAAAAAGGCTCATTTATTACAAGCGCAAAAAGTTGTTTGATGTTCATTTATTTCAAAAAGCGTCCACCATTAGCAGGTTAATAAATTTTGGGAGGATACCTAAGTTAAATATTTATTTCCCTTTATTAAATCAATTTAATTTCCTCACATATCTTTTTTCTCCAAGTAAATTCAGATATGCTGTCGTAGGTCATCACGTCTGCGTTGATACGGTAGCTAACTTAATTTAACCCTCCAAAAGTTAAGAAGAAGAACTTACCAATCGTGTGTGTAATGAAGTTATAAGTCTGGAATATGCTGAATTTAACTTCGTCCCAGTTAAATCTGTACCTCGTGGATAGGTACATGACTGATATTTCACCTGAAATCGAAAGAAACCTCTTTTAAAACTACACTCTGTCGATAGTACAAGGACAAAAATAAATTTTAACTAACTTTAAAGCCATGCATCATCACTTTAATCGATTCGGGAACCTAAATAGTCAGATAGGAAACGCCGACCTCATCTAGTTTTAAAAAAATATGATTGACATGTAAAAGTGTTTGTACAAACCTACTTACAGAAAAATAAATCATTTATCACATTCATTTATTTATTACTCTTGTTCACACTCGCTACTTAGGAGTAGATACTAGGTCCACGTTTTGCAGGGGCCAGGCAAAGTGTCATTGAGTATCTCCATGACAAAATCAGCGGGGTAATTACGTAACACACATAAAATGGCAATCAAGCACAACCCCCCTTCATTCGCCCTTTCATTTTGACAGTTCAGTCACGTTCATTGCTTTATTTACGTTGTTGAACAGACGATTTTTTTAAACCTATGAAGCAATGGATTAGAAATTTCTTTCAGAACCCTCGGATTGATCTAGAATGTGTTACGCAATTAGGGTGCAGGAGTATACTGTAACTTGGATTAGTGGTCTGGTTAACGGCATTAGGCTAGCCAAATATTACTTGGGACTTAGAACAAAATGCCAAAATGTATTAGACCTGTTTGTTGCTGTCATGATCTACACCCTATTTGCGTAACACAGTATTGATTTGATTGATTGATTGATTGATTTTTAGAATAGAATAGAAATTTTTTATTTCAGACCGGAGTCCATAGGGTTAGTAACAATTTTTCTTAACTTAATAATAATAATAATAATATTCCACAACTTTCACACAACGCCATCTAGTCCCAAACTAAGCAGAGCTTGTGCTATGAGTACTAGACAACTGATAAACATACATATATATTTCTAAATACATACATATTATAGATAAATTACACCCAGACAAAGAACAAATGATCGTGCTCATCACACAAACATTTGTCCTAGGTGGGAATCGAACCCACGACCTTGGGCATAGCAGTCAGGGCCACTGACCACTAGACCAACAGGCCTGTCAAACTTCTAATGTTAGTAGGTTACAGACACAGATAAAAATAAAAACAGATAAAAATACACAATTAAAATTCAGCGTGGAGCCGCATCCACCTCCGCAGCATCGGGGAATCCCACCGATCTGCGAACACACTGAGAATAGTGTTGGTGCTGCCGCGAACACGAGTCATCAGGGATGCACATCTATTTCTAATAATGGCGGTTTGATTTGGCGATTTGATTGATCTTTTTATAAAACGTTGCCCCACACTAGGAATTTCTCCTGTATTGTGGGTGCGTTTACAAACATTTAAAGTCACATACACAAACAGCCAGGCCCGGAACAACTACTTGTAGGTCATACAAATATTTGTTCCGAGCTGGAATCGAAACCGCGACAAGCAGCGCAGCAGTCAATCTCTTAACCACTGCGCCAACCGTGCCGTCCGTTATTTATCTGAATCATCTTGAAAAATATTGCCAATCCATTGCATCTTATGTTTGAAGAATTTGTCTGCTCAACAACGTAAACAACGCAGTGAATGTTGTTGAACTGTCAAAATAAAAGCCATTCCTAATGATAATGTTTTACGTAACTACGCCACAGAAAAATAAGTGAGTAAACGCAACATACTAACCATACATAGGTCCAAAGAGCACGCTGACGACTCCCAGAAGAACACAAAGGCGTAGCCTCCTGTTCTTCGGAGCTTTCTTGACGAGCAAACTCATGGTGTCGCTGACGTTATTCAGGTCAAAAAACACGCGGAAGAAGTGGCACTTTCCTTGATGATCATGCTGAAGAACAATAGATACAATCATCATCATCTGCCTAGCCTTTTCCCAACTATGTTGGGGTCGGCTTCCAGTCTAACCGGATGCAGCTGAATACCAGTATTTTACATAGAGCGACTGCCTAACTGAGCTCCACAACCTAGTTACTGGGAGTGGGTAATACGATACCCCTTTATAAGGCTGGTTATCAGACTTTCGGGCTTCTGACTACCCGAAACGATTGTCAAAGATCCACGAATGACAGCCGGGAGCAACGGCTTAACGTGCTTTCCAAGGCACGGAGGGGTTTCGGTATGTAAAGATGGTCACCCATCCACAGGCCAACTGGGGCAAGCGTAGCTTAACCTGATCGATCGACTTTTATGTGTAAACTTCATAGACGTGACTTGATCGAAACACGAAAAAACGAAAGTAAACTGATTTACTCAACTCATTCTTGAAGTATCAACAATACAATCGGTCGTTGACCCCCAAAAATAAAACATCAAATCTTTTTAATCATAATGCTATCGTATTTAAATATCCCATCACATCTGCAGAGTTTTGCTAGCTAATTTTATTTGACTCTGCAGGTTTGTTAACATTCAGAATCATGATACAGAATGTATGGTACAGTGACCGTCGTTTGCTTTACAATAATTCTAAGGTTGAATTTCACTTGCACGTCATGAAATGACAAAATTTATTCGTCTATATGACAGTTCCATAATTTCAACCTTATTGAACTTTTAATTTACTGGGAATCATTATCAAAAGTAACGCAATAATGAAGGAAAATATAATACCCAAATAACAGGTACTACTTTCATTTTAGGTTGTAATAACGCCATGCTGCAATAACCAAACTTGATAAAACTTATCTAATTCGCTAAGTACTGGACGGTGATTTACATCAAACTGTTCATAGAAGTACACGGCCTGAAGGCCCAAAGCCTTGTGTGTCAGAAAAAGTGTCGAAATGTATGCAATCAATCTTTTCCCGTCCCTGAACACTAAGCCCGTATGACCTAGAGCCCTGATTCTATCGTGTGGCAAGATCCTTAGCAAATGAAGTTGATGAACTGAGGGAGAAGTATACAGGGTTCTCAACTAAGTAGGAGCAGGGTACCTCTTAAGCAGATGATATATACAACGTGTAACGTTAAATGCGCAAAACCTGAAAATAGTTTGATCAGAATAACGAGCAGAATTAATTGAACCACTTTTTAATATAGGTCACATTTTTCAAAAAATCTTAATTGAGAAAGTGGTCGTGTCTATGTATTAATAGGTTCAAGCAACCCAATATCAGCGCGGCGCAGCGGCCCGGTGACGACTCCTCCCTCGATAAAGCGTCGCCGCAGTCGCAAGAAACGATCAGAATGGCCAGTAAAACTAAAACAGCACATAAAACCTTTGGAATTATTTTAATGACTTATTTTCTCTCTGAAATAGATCAATTGAATTAAAAATCAGTTGGGGTGTGTGAGGTTTTGCGCATTTAACGTTACACGTTGTATATCACTACATAGTATAAAACAAAGTCGCTTCCCGCTGTCTGTCCTTATGTATGCTTAAATCTTTAAAACTACGCAACGGATTTTGATGCGGTTTTTTTTAATAGATAGAATAATTCAAGAGAAAGGTTTATATGTATAATACATGCATAATATAGTAGAGAAACACTGATCATTTTAGGGGTTTCTAATGTGATGTCGTAAATAAACACATTTTTTTGCGCTTACATTGCAAACGCTGGCTTAACCCTACGAGATAGATCAAAATAATGTAGAACAGTATTGTACACCTTAAAAAGGTCTACAAAAAAGTCCGCGATGGCATATGTCTATCTCTTAGGGATAACCCACAATAACCATTTTTTATCCTATACTTTTTAAGAAAAATAATGGCTCTAAAATTATCAGTGTTTTTCTACTATATTATGCATGTATTATATGCATATAAACCTTCCTCTTGAATCACTCTATCTATTAAAAAAAACCGCATCAAAATCCGTTGCTTATTTTTAAAGTTCTAAGCATACATAGAGACAGACAGACAGCGGGCAGCGACTTTGTTTTATACTATGTAGTGATAGTGATCAGCATTGCACCCGTGCGAAGCCGGGGCGGGTCGCTAGTATTTTTATATAATAATTACTTCTACTTTATAACAATCATCAAAATGTTGTGCTGCTTACCTTTTTCTGCTCTATATTCCGTATAGGATCTTTCAACACGAAAACTAGATACATCATGTTGAGAATCTGTATGATTGTTGTCAATCCATAGCAGCCGTAGTAACCAAAGTTCTTCAACAAGATCCCACTGACCCCCATACCCATGGGGAAAGCCACTGTCACACTAAAACTTACAAGACCTAACCTAAAAGTTCTATTCTTTTCTGTTGTAATGGTGCTTACAAAAGCAAATGCTGTCAAGAAACAAATACACCATCCACCAGAGAGTCCCTCAATGATAGCTTCCGTGAAGACTAAGACTTCCAATGAGAGCTGCTTGAAGAAATACACGTTGATCATATTGTTGATAGCAACGAGCAATTGTCCCGTAATCGATATAATCAGAAAAAACTTTCTATGTCCTGTTTTATCAGAGAAAGATCCAACAAAAAGAGCTAATACGCAGGGTATTGTAGCTGATAAGTAAGTCCTCCATGAAAGAGCTCTAGCCAGCAGCTTCTGTGTTTCTCTTTCATATTCGTTCTGACTGTCTGCATCTTGCAGCTTCAGCGAATCGCATATTTCGTCCGTAAAGTTGAGGTTAACTCGACACGCCTTCTCAAGATTGAGGTTTTGTGATGCAGTCATATTGATCATAGCTGATACCACAAACATCAACAAACATGGTTCTATAGTTATGTTTCTGAACATATCTACAACTCTTTCACGAAATGTCATTTTCACCTTTTTTTCTTCATTTTCTTTAAGAGGATCTTCTTCCTTAAAGTCTTCATATTTCCTTGTTTCCCCTTGATCTTCTGTAGCCATTTTGGAATCACTTTTATATAATCATTTAGGTATTTAGTTTAATTATATTTCGTTTGATAAATTCACTTGTAGATATAAGTGGCGCTGAACGTGAACTGTTTGTTATATCTCATTTGTAGTCAATAAAGTTACAATCATTAACGATATATGCATATCTGATGTATCGTACAAATATAGGGAGCGTACAGTGATATGGAAGTACATTTATTAATGTACTTCCATATCATAATACGGCTGCCTACATTGTGTATATCTTAGTAGACTAATCCTAACTTATCTAATTCGGTGTCTGTAAAATTATTATTATCAAACTAATTGTGGTTACTGGCGTTCTATGTATTAGATAAGTGTTCAATTACTTATTTTTCATTCTTAGTATACGCATTTCGTTTGCGCGTGTCAATGATTTAATTAATCTGTTGATTAATTCCTAAAGTATAAATCTAAAGTAAAAGGTGTGGAACTAAAAAGTGGGTTGATACGTGTGAGCCCATTTTAGAGATAAAGTCGCTGTTTTCAGCAAAAATTAAATTAAACAAATAGCTTTTTTTAACTTAGCAATAATCAATGTTTTTCTCAACAGAAATGACTACTAGTTACTTTATTTACATTGACCCAAGCTTGGCAATACCTAATAAGTTACTAGTATGTATTTCAAAAGCCAATAATTCTCCGTAACCTAAAAATATGCCTGTTTTTTGCCTTTTCTATTTTACGCCTGTTTTTCGGAAGGGTTCTGCAGACAGAGACAGAGATATAAACAGTACTGTGTGAGTTCAATGAACATAGAACTACCACTGCACTATTTATTTAAATATGTATTATATTTTTATGATATATATGTATTTTATTGAACTGGATATATTTTGTCTATCTAAGCAATAATTTAAGGAAATGGCACTGTATATTTTGTTTAGCGAGAATTTTAATAAGTAACACAGCAATATTTTATTTTTCTTTTTCTTTTTTATCGCTTATCTTTAGTTAAAACGTGGACAATGGTGTGGGTTACATATTTGTTAAAAAACTTAGTTTAAGTAGTCCGTAGTTTGTAGCATGTAGGTAACTGTTTTTGTCCCTAATAAATCACACTAATATTATAAAGTCGAAAGTTTGTGAGTGTGTTTGTGTGTGTGTGTGTGTGTGTGTTTGTATGTGTGTGAGTGTGTGTGTTGGTATGTTTGTTATGTTATAACAAACAAATAAATTTGGCACACAGATAGTTTATAACCAGGATTTAACACGTAGAATACTTTTATCCCGATATTCTTACGGGATCGGGATATTCTTATGCGGGTGAAACCGCGGAGCGCAGCTAGTAAATACATAAATTTATATCTCATGTGATTGAGGGAGATTATATTGCTAGTAACTGGGTGCAAATCACAGACTCAGCAAACAAATGAACGCGCAGCCAACTTGTGTAGCCTCGCCATGGTCATCCTATCCAACACTGGTCCTTTAAAGTCCACATTCGCAAGAAGCTGGCAGTATCATCACAACGCTAATATTTTCTCATTGTTTGTCTTATTTCTTTTTAGGATATTTATATATTTACGCTTATATTTATATGTAATTAGAAATTTAATACTTTTAATAGGTTTATGCGTATCTTTATGTTTAAAATATTTATTCCTCAATTTTACGATTGCACCTAAGTACTACTGTTTGTCTCTGCATCACCCAAAGGTTGACTGGTAGTAATGCCTATGGCATTAAGTCCGCCTCTGTACATTTATGAACTTGAGGTATTAAATAAATAAGTAAATAAATGGAATTCCACCCTTAACCCGTAACCACCTACCACCGGTCCCAGAGACTGCAACGGCAACTAGCAAATAAAGGTTAAGGTAAGTTTATTTTCATTACACACACTAATGCATTTTGTGACGACTGTTTTTTTTTTCATAAATAAAGGATGTGTAGAAAAGGTTTATAGACGCGCACTGTCCTATGAGACTTACACATCGAAATATTTGAATGCAAAAATACGTTGCGGTCTCAGTACCGCGGTGGTAGGTGGTTGAGGGTTAAGCTTAGTATTTCATAGCATAATTATCAGCCTATAAAGTTCCCACTGTTGGGACAGAGGCCTCTTCTCTGTGAGAAATAGTGGGCCGGAATCCACACGGGGGCGCAGCGCAGGTTTGTAGATGTCACATTTCTTCGAATTTTTGGTTCTAGGACATGCTGGTTTTTCCTCACGATGTTTTCCTTCACCGTTTTGAGAGCAGTGGTGATGAAATATTTTACACAAAGTAAAGCGCGCCTGTCTGGGTTCGAACCTCATCATCTGCCTAGCCTTTTCCCAAATATGTTGGGGTCGGCTTCCAGTCTAACCGGATGCAGCTAAATACCAGTATTTTACATGGAGTGACTGCCTATCTGACCTCCACAACCCAATTACTGGGTAATACGATACCCCTAGGTAAGACTGGTTGTCAGACTTTCGGGCTTCTGACTACCCGTAACGACTGTCAAAGATCTACGAATGACAGCAGGGACCAACGGCCTAACGTGCTTTCCGAGGCACGGAGGTGTCTCGGTATGTAAAGATGGTCACCCATCCACAGACCAACCGCGGCAAGCGTAGCTTAACCTGATCGATCGGCCTGTGCGGTTGTTATTATTTAGCCACGGGCCCCTCAGTCAGCTCAGTCTGGGTTCGAACCTACGACCCGTAAGTAGCGGCCATTACCACTGAGCCACCACAGCTCAGCCTTTGCAGCAATAGAATTCTACCTTTAAGCGATAGCTTTTAGCTTTGATAAGGTCATACTCAGTTGTCAGGGACCAATGTTTCTGTGATAAAAACGAATCGAATGATAACTGAAGGGGAACCTAACCTTTATTACAGACATCGTAAAAACATTAAGTATCGTAATCGCTGATAAGGTCATAAATGTAGATAAAACGACAGATGTGTTTTCAATTGGGTTATTCTTTATTAATAAAAGTCATTGTGATTTCACCATTTTTATGTATTCCGAGAACATGACAGAAAAAACAGCAAAACGAGCTGCAGATGCTGTTTTGAAAATCTTCCTGTTTCTTTTTTATAATGTTTTTATTATTGTTCCGTCTAGGTATAGTATGTTTTATTTTTTTGTACCAAATTTTGAATCCATAGTTATGTTTATAATATTTGTTTATAACTTCTTGATGACTTTTATAGTGTTCCATATGTTAATTATTTGTAACTGGATTTTCCGGCCACACTCATTTGGTTTAGGCTGTGTCCTAGTCACGCGAATACGCGAACGTCGCGATCATTTGCCACTAATTTGTTCGGTGAACCGAAAGGTGCCACCTACCAGCGCGACGACTCGTTCGGATTCTGCGAACAAAATGAACGCGACGTTCGTGTATTCCTTTCGGTGCGTGTTTTCCTTTTAATTTAATTATATATACTACTGCCGTCCAAAGCAACTATTTAGCTGGCAGGGGGGACACTTGACTCGAACAAAAATTTGCGCTTCTTTCAAAATTTAATTTTACCACTTTTGCGGCGTGATCAATATGTATATCCATGCCAAATTATAGTTTTCTAGTACTAAGATTCTCTGAGCTAATCTGCGTACGGACGGATGGACGAACGGACGGACGGACGGACATGGCGAAACTATAAGGGTTCCTTGTTGACTACGAAGCCTAAAAACGGCCATTTATGTGACATATATTGATACTCGCAAATAAATCCAAACCTGTGGGGTACTTTCCGTTGATTTGAATGATGAAGTTTGGCAAGAAGCAAGGTCTCACAGCACAAGGAAAAAGTTCGAAAATCGTTAATTTGTAGGTACATAATTATGTTTTTTTTTTTGCGATTAAAAACCTACATTTGCAGTTGGAAAATTGACCATGACGTAGGTATATCGATGTACAAACTCGTCTGATAATTAACTGTACAGCTGTACAGCTGTTACAGACGATTTATTTATTCAGTAGTACACATACATGTTAAAAGCTTAAGTTGGTGCGAACATAAACTCATTAGAGTTTTACCGTACACCAAAATAAGATAACAAAATAATAAAATTTAAATTGATGCATTTAAAAAGTCAACAACCCTGCCTAACAACAGTGATACTGATATGATAACAGTGTACTGCATATAAAAAGGCAAGTGATTGCTATTGCAATCAAGCGATTACTCAATTATTGTTATAATAATCACACTTATAATCCCCGAAGGATAGAGCAGATGTGTCCGAGAAATTCCAGGTAGAAAAACCCAATACATAGGTAACACTTTGTCCGACCCGGGAACCGAACTCAGGACCTCACGCTAAGCAGTAGCGCTCGCATCCACTAGACCAAGGACGCAATATTATAATCATCATCTGCATTACAATCTCAAAAATAATATTACCACTTGGATGGAGGGTTTTTGTTACGTCATTTAGATCTTTATTTTGAACATTTACCGACATATTAAAAAAAAACAATAAAAGAGTAGATTGTTTAAAGTGGGTCCTTTTTCATTGGAAAGCGTAAAATGCGAGCTTTTTATGATGTCATTATGAATAATCGTAGGCCCCGTCCACGTCCTCCAGCAATGAGACTTAAGACGCTACTTGCGACGAGCGATACGCGCCTTGCGTCAAGTGACACGCGCTCATGCCACCAGCCGGTCGATTCTGAAAAAATCTCACCGTGATAACTAAGGTGAAGTGAGCTTATAGTGAGCTGTGAGTCTTGCTGATGCTAGGGATTGACACTATTGACGACTCACTCCACGCTCACTTCACCCAAGTTTTCACGGTGAGATGGTTACAGAATCGCACGGCTGTTTCCGACCGTCGTCGCTCCGCAAGTCGCATTGGGTGACTCGTGGCATGCTCTAAACAACTTCTTTCATTGGTTTTCATTGCAGTCGCTGTCGCAAGACGTGAGGCGCTTGAGCTTGTAGCTCGTGGCGAAAGAAAGGGCTTACAATCAATAAAGTATACATAATGCCTTGTTTTGACTGTTGTTAGGCACACAGGATGCGATGTTAGAAATCTTTGAACAGCCGCCAATCGACCACTAAATTCTATTTTTTTTTTTATTAATAAAGGTGTTATAATAACACGCACGAAATAAATTACTAATAATAACAGTTTTAATTTTTTTTTTTTTTTTATTACATTAATTCAGTACACTTATCACAGCAATAAATCTGCATCCATACCCCGCGTCCTAACTGAAATCGACTATGGCGCGAATACGCGATCGCTTACAAAAATTATGACGTACAAACGCGGCTTGATTTATCGCGCGAATACGTCATATTCATCTAAAAGAGCGCAACGAACGTATGCTCGAACGATAATCGCTTTCGGTTAGGACACGGCCATACACATAGTTTTCTTAGGTCGTTTTGACTGTAATAAGATGAAATTGGTATAAAACTGAGACACACCAGAAATTTATTGGTATACTTCAATATTATGTACGTAGGTATGATGGGTACATACCCAGTGGGGGACACCCATTTAGTTTTACAATTGTTGGCACCAGAATATATTTAAATATAAATAAGTTTCCTAGGAAAGTAT
The DNA here is from genome assembly GCA_949629135.1 of Eremobia ochroleuca. Classification (NCBI taxonomy): domain Eukaryota; kingdom Metazoa; phylum Arthropoda; class Insecta; order Lepidoptera; family Noctuidae; genus Eremobia; species Eremobia ochroleuca. The sequence continues at coordinate 5,060,695 of OX451388.1, forward strand.
ATTATTCTCATTTATTACATATTGCTACAATAGTTATAAGTACTTAGATAATATACGTTTTCATAATATACAGACTGATCAAAAAATAGAAAAACATTTTTTTTAGATATCTATGCCTGGTGATTATCTCGTTATACAAGGTGTAACTTAAATAACGCACAACCTCTTAAGGGGTCATTGTACTCATCATTATGAACAACTTTTACTATGGGACCAAACCTGAAATCGCGAAAAAAAAATCATCTGTTCCCTAGATTTATGTTCGCATAACTTGTCAAAATGTAGGGAACAGCTGATTTTTTTTTCGCGAGTTCCGGTTTGGTTAGTACAATGACCCCTTAAGAGGTTTTGCGTTATTTAAGTTACACCTTGTATATGTCTATACATATATAGGTATATAGGGTCAAATTAAATTAGCTAGATAAATATCAATACCTAAACATGAAAAAAAAAATCTTGACTTTTTTGTGGGGCCATCTACCTTAGTTAGCGTAAATGTCTATTATGATAAGAACCAACCTCGTACAAGATGTGTAACGTAGGAAGAAGATTCTTTGAGAAATAGAAAAAGATTTATTTATTTAACAAAAAAAATGGTTTAACAAAACAAAACAATAAAATTAAGCTTTTGATTATGCCCTGTAAATTCTGATAACCAAAAAAAAGCACACAGAATTATATTGCTTAGAATTTAAGTCTTAAATGAACTATTATAAAGTTCATATTACAGCGTCGCAATCAGTCTGGAAAATATGAAGTTAATCATGGCCTTCAGGAATAGCAATTAGCTTTATTAAATAATAACGTTCTCTGGTTACAACTGTATGTAGTAGCTGCAGAATATCGAAATACTTTCTTATTAATGTTTGTTTTGTCTAAATATTCACTTAGAGGTATAACCTAGTTCATATAAATATTTGATGATGTATTATTATATAGGATAACTGGTAATTAGTCGACGACACTTAAACACATGATTGTACTCAACATGACAAACAACTTTCCCGAAGAAACTATTTATTTAATGTATTGGTAATATCTGCCTAGCCTTTTCCCAACTATGTTCGGGTCGGCTTACAGTCTAACCGGCTGCAGCTGAATACCAGTAGTTTACATGGAGTGACTGCCTATGTGACCTCCACAACCCAGTAACTAGGTATTACGATACCCCTTGGTAACACTGTTTGTCAGTCTTTCGGGCTTCTGACGACCCGTAACGACTGTCAAAGATCCACGTATGACAGCCGGGACCAACAGCTTAACGTGCTGTCCGAGGCACGGAAATGTCTTGGTACCTACGTGAAGATGGTCACCCATCCACGGACCAACCGCGGCAAGCGTAGCTTAACCTGATCGATCGACCCGTGCAGCTGTTAATACTTAGCCACAAGCCCTTCACCCCAATACTTAACAAGAATCCACCATCAGCTGTAATTTAATTTAGTTTCTAATCACCAGTCACCCTATATACAGGGTGTTTGGTAGAAAGACCAAGACAATTTTCTTAGAGATAGGAAGTGTCCTAGTTTTCATCCATAACGCCTGTCTTAAGTGTAACGGTAGGTAATTGATATACATAATTATATACATTTTTTTTTTTTGTTAATCCCCGAAATGTCTTCACAACTTTTTTGTTTGTGGTTGTAATAAATAGAGCGCAATCATTTTTGGTGTTATCTGAAACGTAAATTTAAGTAAAATTTGTTCTAGAAAATTACTTGGGTGCTTCCAAAGTCGTAAAATTGTGTTAAAGAACCAAAAAATTCAATTTAAAAATTCATAATAAATATTCGAAAATTCGACGGATATGGCGGGATGAGCTGAACTCCTTTAAGAAAAAATGGTCCTTGGCAGCTCTGGAAAGAGAAAAGGTGAAAAAAAAGTACCTAGAGAGGCCTTTGCCCAGCAGTGTGACATTAACGGCTAATAAAAAATAATAAAAATAAAACAATGTTGTGCTAGCAAATGAAATTCCCAATCCCTCTAAAATTATGTCGGTCCTTCTACTAAACACCCTGTATACAACGTGTAACGTTAAATGCGTAAAACCTGAAAATAGTTTGATCAGAATAACGAACAGAATTAATTGAACCACTTTTTAATACAACGTGTAACGTTAAATGCGCAAAACCTGAAAATAGTTTGATCAGAATAACGAGCAGAATTAATTGAACCACTTTTTAACATAGGTCATATTTTTCAAAAAATCTTCATTAAAAACGTTGCCTTGTCTATTTATTAATAGTTCAAGCAACCCAATGTCAGCGCGGCGCAACGGCCCGGTGACGACTCCTCCCTGGATAAAGCGTCGTCGCAGACGCAAGAAACGATCAGAATGGCCAGTAAAACTAAAACAGCACATAAAACCTTTACAATTTTTTAATGACTTATTTTCTCTCTGAAATAGGTCAATTGAATTAAAAATCAGTTGGGGTGTCTGACGTTTTGCGCATTTAACGTTACACGTTGTAGATTAATGTTGCTTTTTGTGTCTGTCTGTTTCACCGCTTTGCTCTTCTACACTACACGACGAATTTATGATGTGGTTTTCACCATAATTTAGAGAATTGTTTTCGGAAGGTTTATGTGTATAATACTTACATAATTCATTCATTTTAGTCATATCCATTTCACAATAAAAACAATAAGATAATTATTATTAATACTTCCTACCTATGATACAAAGTTCAAAAGAGTGTATTTTAAAAAAAAAACCTTAATATACTGCGTAAATTCGCTACAATAATTCGATTTTATTCTTAAATTATTAAAACACAAAATGTACAACAAAACTAAATCTAGACTTTACAAATACTTTCGGATCCGTATGAAAAACATGAGGTTTTTTAAAAGAGACTTGTAACGTCTTTTTCTCTATGAACTAATAGAGATGTGGTTCTACCAGCTAGCTAGACTAGACACCAGCAGCACCCCAATTGCGGAACACACTTTCTTTCACAAGCCGAAAGATTTTTAAAGAAATTCATAATCCTTACGATGTTATCCTTCACCGTTTTGAGAGCAGCGAAGCCATTGCTTCATGTTTTGAAAAAATTGTCTGCTCAACCACATAAATCACGCAATGAATGTTGTCAAAAGGCATTGCAATTATATCGCAGTAGTACTTATTCGTGCCTACACGGAGAGAAAATTCTTAGAAAAATTACTGTGCTCGTCATTGTAAAGTGAGTGCAAGTGACATCTACAGAAAATTTTCTGAGTCAGATAGGGAAAAATTCATTATTTGTCCGATAAATTTTATTTTAAAGCATAAGAATTTTTACTGTGCTAGCATGGTAATTTTTCCATTACCACTCAAATGCACTCAGATTATGAGACAGCACGGTAATTTTTCTAAGATTTTTCTCTCCGTGTAGAATCTAGACCAATAGATAAAAACAGATTCTAATTCGATAACAACAACAAAGTCAGAAAAATAATCATGGCAAGTGGACGTCTACATTCTGTCCTTTGCAATATAAACCACATCTAACATACACGACAAACGAGTGACAGCAATTGACAACTTCCCATACAACTTTGCTGTGTCCTTCGGGAAACGAAAGTGAAGGTTTTTTTCTCGCTATTATAAATTTATTGAGAAGTACCTAACATGTAAGTATTATATATTTTTTTTTAATTAACTAATAACTTTTCTTTCCCATTTCTTTTTTTTATTTTTCTGCCGGTGACGGTATAAATTGGAGAGGATCCACCTTCTTGGCTTCTGCTTCTTTTGCGTCTTTCTTCTCTTCTGCTTCTAGAGCCTTCTTTCTTGTGCCCTTGAGGGTTGCTCTGTGCTGGGCGTAGAAGAATCTAGAATAACATAAAATACAAATTGCAGTGAATGGAATTACTAAAGTTTGAAAGGAAAATGGTGAGACTGGCTATTAACTTCATGTGATAATGTTCAATATTTTACTGCATGAAGACCAGCACCAACTGTAAATAGTGGTATTATAACTTACTACCTACTGCTTGTTTCTCTAGTTAAATTAAACGGTTATAAATAATTTAGAAAAAACAAATATCACAACAAAAATTAAAACAATGCTTTCTGCTGAATGCTTGTTTTTATTTCATCATTTATTAAAAACTTAATATCTATTCATTAAAACTTTTTGATTGCTAATTATAAATACGTATCAAATACATAGTATTTTATTACACGAATTATACTAAACGAATAACTTTGGACCACATGAATCATAGTATCATTGAAGTTTTTAGAAAGTTATCAAAATGGGCCTCCTCTCTCCTTCCCTGAAACTACCTATTTCTAAGCATAGGCGTTTGTCAACCTGTTTCCCATTGCGTCCTAACCAAAAGCGATCGTCGCGCGAATACGCTATCATTTACTTGTCGGTCGATTCTGCAAAAATCTCACCGTGAAAACTTAGGTGAAGTGAGCGTGGAGTGAGCTGTCAGTGGTATTCATATAAAAAAGCACGACGACCGTGGACCGCGCGACGATCACTTTTACTTAGGATGCCACTTGTGAATGAGACATTCACAAGTTTAAAAAAGATTTAACGCTTAATTGCATGATTTTTACTTTTTAAGCAAATTAAATTTATTTGGACGTAACATTAGCTCTTTACTAAGGAAAAAATATTTTTAAAAATATATTCATAAACATACTTTTTTTTTTTAAACGTCCTGGTGGAAATTTCCATCTTTATGTAATCAGAGCGAATCTACTGGGAACAAAATGAGTTGAATATTTATATTCAATTGGGGAATGATTAGGGAAGTGATATTTATTTTAGAAGTATGTATGTTTGTATTTATGTATGTTTGTTTATTTGTATGTATGTATTTAAGTATATTCTCATAGTATTTGTTTAGTTTTTAAAGTAAATAATTGATTACGATTTTATGTATTTTTTGGTCTCCTTTACTCACACGCTGTCTACATCTCTCTATCTAATGTCCTATCGCAGGTATGCTGGAAGAGATTTCTTAAGAAATAAGCATTACCTTTTTACTTATTTTTCTGTTCTGTTTTTTTCTTGTCTGTTTATATATGTGTGTACATAAATGGTAAAACAAAATAAAATGAATCCCCCATGCTCTGTGGAAACGAAAATATGGCATTGGATTAGTTGATGGAAATTTCCATCACGATGCATTTAAGGGTTAAAGTTATATTAAGTCTCAAAACGATATACTTACATAAGTATAATAGACGGTGGTATAGCAATAGCAGCACTGGTAAGGAACACCGCACCCGGCAGCACGTACAGCGTCTTCATATACATCCAGGAGTAGAACGGGTGGAACACCAGCGCAGCCACTGTCTCCGTGAGCGAGAACAGCGAGTTCACTTTAGCTGTAATGTGGAGATAGAAATTATTAGTAACTAGCTGCGCCCCGCGGTCTCACCCGCATAAGTCTCGATCCCGTAAGAATACCGGGATACAATTATTCTATGTATTAACCCTGGTTATAAACTATCTGTGTGCCAAATTTCATCAAAATTGGTTCAGCCGTTTGAGCGTGAAGAAGTAACAAACATACACACACACACACACTCACAAACTTTCACCTTTATAATATTGTTATATTATATAGTGTGATGAAGGCTTCAACCGCCTCATCACAAAATGAGCTCTCACTTTAGTCCAAGCCCAAACCTTCCAGCAGTGCGATTCTGTAACCATCTCACCGTGAAAGCTTGGGTGAAGTGAGCGTAGAGTTAGCTGTCAGTGTCATCCCACCTACATTTACAATTCGTAATCGAGATTTTAATAATATTTTTTATTTAATTCTATTGATCATTTTATATAATTTCAAAGCTAGTATTTTAATTGTTATAAAATTACTATTTTGTGGGGTTTTAATCTAGGAAAAAATGAAAAAAAAAACAAAGTTGATATTCTGACCAAGTTTCTGTTTTGCTATTTTATTTTAAAATCCCATAATATAGTAATGTTTTGTCAACTAAAATACTAGTTTTGAAATTATATAATATTATCTATAGATTTAATATAAAAAAATATTATTAAAATCTCGATTACGATTGTAAATGTTTGCTTAGTCAATCCCTAGCATCAGTGGGATGACACTGGCAGCTCACTCCACGCAAGTTTTCACGGTGAGATTTTTACAGAATCGACATGCAGTTCTTGTATTTCTAACCGTATTCCGACTCATGTAAAGTTATTTATTCAAAACTGACAACTTAGACCCAGTTTCAAAGTCAGTTTTTGTATTTGAAACTTCAGCTTTGTCAGAATAAAGGTTGAAATTCAAGAACGGGCCCGGTGGTTTAGACCTAATCAACTTAATCTAAATATAAAGTTTGTTTTGTATTAAGGCCGCAAAAGATGGAAAAGAATTGTTATTCAAGCCGCGTTTCCATTATGCAAGTAGCCTGTATGCAACGTGCAAGTTGCATGCAGCTTGAGTAATGGAAACGTAAACATGCATGCAACCTGCAAGTTGCATGCGGGTAGTTTTGAACTTGTAAATAAAAGGCGCAACTGACGCTTGTGTGTGCAATCGAGCCCAAACGAGTCATTTACATACAAACAATCAAACAAACATACTGGTGAAACTAATAAAAGCGTTTTAAAAATATTGTACAACTAACCAGTCTCCTGTTTCTCCACCAGTTTCGATATGATGGAGCGCAGTGACGTAAACGTAGTGGCGTTCAGTAGCTCGGCGACCGGCACTGCAATTGTGAACGCAATCAAATTAATAACCGCCATTGAACCGACCGTTATTCAAATGCATATTATCATAATAAAACTGGAATATGAAGTAGAGATGGCGCGGTGACGCTTTTGTGTTGGATGGTAATTCAGTATTCATTTCGTAGTAATTGCAATGGTAATTATTGTGAGTGTATTTTTGAAATTTTACTTGAAAATTTTAATTTTATCTTAACAGCTGATGGTGGAGATTTTGATTAGGTACCAACCTACTTATGAGAGAGGTAACAATACACTTATTTTGGTACTCAAGAACATTAAATGGTAAAAAAATGTAATTTAAGAGATCTAGAACAAGACAAGATGCAATGAACAAAACCGGTTTTATGGATAAGAAGTAGGCAACCTATATACAGCGTGTAACGGAAAGGGGGTATCAACCCTGAAGGAGGTGAATGTGCTCATGAAACTCAACAACTTTCCCCAAAGAACATAGGTCGAAATATGAAAAAAAAATTTGGCCCTCCCATAGTAAATCAATCAGCTGGTAGTCAGTTTTGTAAGGGAGGGCCAAATTTTTTTTTCATATTTCGTCCTATGTTCTTTGGGGAAAGTTGTTGAGTTTCATGAGCACATTCACCTCCTTCAGGGTTGATACCCCCCTTCCGTTACACGCTGTATAAAATCGTTTAAACGACTTATTTTTTCGACAGATACGAGCTCTATCGAAAAAATAAGTCATTTAAACGATTTATTATGTGAGAAGTAGTTTAATTTACAGTTTTTTAACAGAACGTAGTACTAATCCCATGAATTTCATACTTTTAGGGAGTGCAAAATTCATATAGTTCGCAAATCTAAACTCTGGCCATAGTGGTCATTATTAAATTAATACGGCTCTTACCGAGATACATTTCGATGTCTGTAGTCACAAAAGCTGTCCATATGGAGCCGACAAACTTGCTGACGACGGATATGAAGCAAAGCAAGGAATCGTCGACCTGCATCTTCTTACTTAACACCGTTATTGAGAACATTGCACCTGAAAAATAAAACATGTGTTAAACATTTTGCAAATCCGTCTATATATGATGGAGCTATGCCCGAATATACATAAAGAAAAATATATATGTAAACCAAATTGAGAACCTTTTTTTGAAGTCGGTTAATTAAATCAATTCATAAACAAAAAAGCTATGCCCGAATTAACTTGCAAGATTAGAGGTACCACAATAACAACTTTGACAGAAATGAGGGTATACCGTGGTATACTGAACACATCTGCGTACTCCTTTAGAGGGTACAGGCATGGTGTTATGTTGTGCGGTTGCGTAAACAATGCATAAATAAATATGCGATAGCAGCAATCGGGGTTGATTTGCTGGCATTTATTGAAGAGTTCCGTTGTCTGTCTCCGAAACTCATCACCAGATCTTTACGAAAATTAAATGGGACGATTTTGAAATAAACATCTTTCGAACGAAAAAAGAACTTTGCAAATCCGTCTATTCATGACGGAGTTATACCCGAAAATACATTTTTTTTTTAAATATATACATATAAATAAACATCCAAATTAAGAATCTCCTCCTTTTTTGAAGTCTGTTAAAAATCTAAATCTATAACCGAATCTAAATTGTACTATAATTCAACATATTTTTTTCTTGCTACCCTGAAAAACTCTGTCATTACCTCTTAAAGTTGAAAATTTGAGAGGCTCCTTTCAAATCTTTCGACGTTGCACGAAGTTTATGAGATTAACGTTTTAAAGTCCCTTTGAAAAATCAGGGGAGGCAGCCGGCACTCCTGGCCCCTCATTAAACAGAAAAGGTACATCATCACCCTCATATACATTTGTAAGATGGGCAGTATTCATTTTATGACTTTAAGTCCTGTCAAAGGTGTTAAGGAAAACGTTCTACTTCAGAATTTATTCTACAAGGGTGATTGCTCTTAGTAATCAAAGAATTTGGATGAGTTGACACATTCAAAATCCCCAAAAATTTCGTATTACCGTTCAAAAAACTGTTATGCAGAATGAAAGACATAAATGAACAAAGTCATTGCTTCATTTTTAATTGTTTTACATATTTTGGTACTAGTAATTTTATTGTAGGTGCATCGTCTTCACATGTAATTGTGTATATATAACGGTGGAGTTTCTTGCCAATTCTTTTCCATACGAAACAACCTTTTGGAAGGGGCGACTAGAATCAATTCTATTTTATTGTAAATTTTGACGTTCAAATGTGCATTTTATGTGCCTATTAGAAATAAATGCATTGATTTTGACAAAAAATGAAGCGTCTTTAGTTTGTTCTATTTGCCATATTCAAACAGGAGAAAACAAGAGAACGTTGCTTCTCGTCTTCTTGACGCATTACCAAAATCACATGTTGAGGAACAGGGTGTAAAGTTCTCATCCTCCTTAGAAAAAGGAGGAGGGCAACTGCTGATGTCGGGACGATGTAATGCTGGTTGCGCGGTAAACGGTGCTTGTTTACCGCACGATGCAGGATTTTAACGAGACGTCAGTATGATGCGTAGTTAGGTATGTCGCCATGTAGATGCCACCAGTCGCCACACCTGACACCATCACTGCCTTTCAAAATACTTAGGCAGTGGTCGTGAGGAAGACTTCTTCTGTTGCAACTTTTCAACGTCCACACATGTCACTGATTCACATCACACTATCGATATCAAAAATCAAAATCAAAATCAAAAGTCATTTATTCAAACTAGGCTGAGAATCAGCACTTTTCGAACGTCAAAATTACAAAAGACAGTCCCCCAAAACGCCTGCCCTTCACCACTTCCTAGTGCACATATCTACTCACCGAATGAATGCAGTACGATGGAGTAGCTGAGGTACACGCTGAACTTGACCATGTCCCAGTTCAGACGATTCCTCACGAACAGGTAGAATACAGTGTGTTCCGCTGTAATAATAGAAACATTGGACATATGATAATTTTTATTTTTTTCTTGAATTATTTTGGATTTTCTACAATATTTTATTATCACTACATAGTATAAAACAAAGTCGCTTCCCTCTGTCTGTCCCTATGTATGCTTAGATCTTTAAAACTACGCAACGGATTTTGATGCGATTTTTTTTATAGATAAAGTGATCCAAGAGGAAGGTTTATATGTATAATACATGCATAATATAGTAGAGAAACACTAATAATTTTAGAGGTTTCTAATGTGATGTCGTAAATAAACACATTTTTTTGCGCTTACCTTGCAAACGCTGGCTGATCCTTACGAGATAGATCAACATAATGAACTACAGTATTGTACACCTTAAAAATGTCTACAAAAAAGTCCGCGATGGCATATATCTATCTCTTAGAGATAACCCATAATAACGATTTTTTTCCGATACTTTTTACGAGAAATAATTGCTCTAAAATTATCAGTGTTTCTCTACTATAATATTATGCATGTATTATACACAAACCTTCATCTTGAATCAGTCTATCTACTAAAACAAACCGCATCAAAATCCGTTGCGCAGTTTTAAAGATCTAAGCATACATAGAGAGAGACAGACAGCGGGAAGCGACTTTGTTTTATTATACTACTATGTAGTGATCAGCATTGCAACTGTGCGAAGCCGGGGCGGGTCGCTAGTTGCTTATAAATAGAAAATTCATGACTACGAAAGGAGATTTTAAAGGTATTTTTTATCCAAAATGAATACATATTAGCAAAGTTGATTAAGAAAGCTCAGTCTTGAAAAGAGTCACCGAGCAGATTTGCCTATTTAACTATAATGAATAACTCTCATAGTATTATCATCAGCAGACTCTCCCATCTCATCACTGTGCTTTCTCACAAACAAGCACAATAAACGACTGTTAGATCCTTTAAGGGCAATTGTTCAAAGAGAAGACCAGTAGTCTGCTTTCTCTCTTATACCAATTTAATATCAGAATATCATGATATTTCTGTTTTGTCTCTGATAACTAAAAATATATCAACTTACACGATGTAGGCCCGAAGAGAAGGAACACCATCAGCAAAGTGAGGATGACCTTGATCTTCCGGTTGAGCGGCCGCGATCTGAACGCGACCGCCACCGTGTCCACCACATGGGAGATGTCGAAGAATGAGACCTTGGAGTTGGTCGTCCTCTCGATCTGGAAACCAGGGAAGAAGATATTTAGACTTCATATAAAAATACTACTATTTTAGACTTCCTCATATGTTGATATACAGGTTTATTTTTCAAAGACCAGCCAAATTTAAGGGTGTGGTACAGACCATCAAACTGAACAATTTTGTCCATGGGACCAACATCTTATTCGCGAATAAAAATTCAGCCGTCCCATACGTTTAGGTCGAGTAGGTATTGAAGTTTTCTAAGGGACAAGTGATAAATTTTTCGCGAATACGATATTGGTCCCATGGAGAAAGTTGTTCAGCTTGATGGTCTGTATCCTTAGATTTGGCTGGTCTTTGAAAAATAACCCTGTATATGAAGAAGTCTGAAAGAGGCACTAGTGATCGGACATTAAGTTGTGTGGAAATCGTTTGTTATGTTATAGACATGTGATGAGGAGTAAAGAAGAACACATCAAGCGTTAGGAAAATTTTATATGTAAATGTGCATGGCTATAAGAGTAATGGAAGAACAAGGAAATGATGGATGGAATTTGTGACGATGAAGTTAGTAAAATGTGCCTTAAAAAAGAGATTTTGTGTTAATGCAGAACCTGTGTATATTCTCGTAAAGTGACTTGATGAATCTATAGAGGTAATAAACTTCCTGTAACACTATCTGGGCCATATTGTTTTACAGCTAGCTCTTAACTAAACCTAAATGTAGTCGTTATCGAGTCAGCAGCTATTGTTCGAGATTGTGTGAAGACAACGCTGTCAGCATTATATTATAGTGCTTTGTGATCTACCATACATAAGTACAAGTTATCCATCTTTCGTAGACGATGGATAATTTGAATTTATGAGTACTTCCAAGCCTTATCTACAATAAGAACCGCGAGCTTACTAAAAACTTACGTACTAATGTACAGACGCCAGCACATCAAGCTACCCGAAACTGTCAGATTTTCCCAATCAACTTTGAACCTTATGCTTTAGCGTTAAAGTTGAAAATCTATTAAAGAAATGTGACAGATTGTAGTAGCTTGATGTGCTGGCGTCTGTACGTTATGACGTCCGCCATATTGAATTTCCTGGGATCTAGGACACATTCAGGACCAAGACGATTTTCAAATCGGTTTATTAGTACAAGCTGTATGTGGCAAGAATATCACATTCTTCTATTCATAAGTAGTGTAATAATTTCGCTTGGAATCATCATAATCGGTCTATAATGTTCCCTCTGCTGGATCACAGGCCTCCTCTCTGTGGAGAGGGAAGGAGTGGACTGTAATCCACCACGCGGCCCCAGTGCGTGTTGGTAGATGTCACATGTCTTCGAATTTTTGGTTCTAGGACATGCCGGTTTCCTCTCGATGTTTTCCTTCACAGTTTTGAGAGCAGTGGTGATTAAATAATACGCCTGTCTGGGTTCAAACCTATGACCTACAACTCGTAGGTCGTTACCACTGGGCCACCACTGCTTCTTCTTTTGGAATAGCAGCCAATTAAAAACACTTTCTGTCACCATTCTTTCATCCGAATGTTTTTAATGGAAATTCATAATCCATTGCTACATTTATGTTTAAAAAAATAATCGGTTCGTAAATAACGCTATGAATTTTATTGAACTGTCAAAATGAATTGATTGGAGTTGTATGTGTGACTTACTGCATTCGATCTCTGATTTACCTTTATTTCGTTTCTGGATAACAATGCAATGTAAAGTCATAAGACTGGACCTACACTAGACCAAACTGGGCCATTGTGTGAGCTAGTTAACCCGTATATTTCTCCTCCCACGAAAGTTTATTAGAGTCGTCTGCGAGTTATAAGTAGTTGTAAACAATGGTCTGTATCCTGTCATTAACTACGCATGCGCGATGGGTTAGTACTTGACCTTGGTCAGTGTCTCATTCTTATTCTATGTCCTAGGACTTTTTCACATATTTTAGGGTGGGTTTATTTGCGAAAACGCTTTCCAAAATCGTCAGTAAGATTACAATGTACGTCCTAAAACGTTGAAATAGATACTATAGTCTGTTCCATCACCTCCGGGTAACTTCTAACTAATTTATCTACCAGATAAGCTGTGCTATTTCACAGCATTACCTTTATCTTAATGAGATAATCTTTTAGGTAAAGTTTCAGGCAGGATATTTATAAAAACAAGCATTATGTATTGCGCTTACTACACGCGCGTAGTATTTACTTGTTTTCAATACTCAATACTTTATTGCATTCCATATGTATTACAAAGGTGACATACAAGGTAATAGTATCAATATGTGCCCTATCGGGCACAGCAAGATTAGGAGAGAGGAAGAGGGCTACGCAACAATTCACTTCAATTTTGTTTTTTTCGATACGATCATGCGATTTAATTTTTAAAACTGACTTATAAAACACCTTTGAGTAAGTCATTGGATGTGATATCGGGCGTCTACCTATTTAATTTACTATCGTAATTGGAAATGTCGATATTTGTGAGATTACAGAAATCAATTAAATTAATATGAAATGTTTTATTTTGGACAAATGAGGGTTCCTCAATTTTTAAGACGTCAATGTGGCATCATCGTTCTCCCGCCCTTGTCCCAATTTATTTGTGGTCGCCGCAACTTGTCTTTTTCTTCCATTATTGTCTGTTAGTCGTCATCTCAGTAGTCAATCCCTTTCTAACCATATCAGTTTTCACACAGTCCATTCATCGTTTCTTTATTTTCCCCCTACTTTTATAGCCATTCACATCATCTGCCTGGCCATTTCCCAACTATGCTGGGATCGGCTTCCAGTCTAACCGGATGCAGCTGAATACCAGTATTTTACATGGAGCGACTGCCTATCTGACCTCCACAACCCAGTTACTAGGTAATACGATACCCTAGGTAAGACTGGTTGTCAGACTTTCGGACTTCTGACTACCCGTAACGACTGTCAAAGTTCTACGAATGACAGCCGGGACCAACGGCTTATCGTGCTTTCCGAGGCACGGAGAGGTCTTTTATGTAAAGATGGTCACCCATCCACAGACCAACCGCGGCAAGCGTAGCTTAACCTGATCAATCGACCTGTGCGGCTGTCATTATTTTTTTATTAGGTATTTTTTTATAGCCATCCACGTTCATATCCAAAACTTCCCTCAAAAAATTTTCATCAATCCTCCTCATCAAATGCGTTAACAACAACCGATTTCCACAAAACTTTTCAGGCTCCATTGCCACTTTCAGACTTCTTCTCTAGTAATTTCTTATTCTATCCATTTGCGTCACACCACACATCATCCCTCTTATCATTCTCATCGTAGCTGCATACATTTGTCTTTCATTCATCCTTTTTGTGGCTCAACATTCTGATCCACACCACACCATAACCATTGTTTTATAAATCTTCCTCCTCCTGTTTTAAGCGGAATGCGGGAGTCGCAGATTGTTCCCGTGAACTGCCGCCATTTCTTACATCCAGTGATAATTCTGTGCTTAACAGTCCGATATAATTCGCCATCGCTTTAATAATAATAATCATTTATTTCAAGTTTCACAGAGTCATTAATTTAAATAATCATACACACTCACCCCGGTACTCAGAGTCATTACTTAAAATAAATCAATTATTAACTTTAATTGACAAGTATAAAATGGAAGGCAGTCACTCAACAAAAATATGTCAGATTAAAAAAAAAATGTTGACATTTGTGCCAAGATATGCTGGTTAGTAAAAGTTAATGATTGATTAATTTTAAGTGAAGTCTTTAAGTGCGGCAGTCAGTCACATTAAATAATCAAGCACGAGCACGAGCACGAGTGAACCGTCAATGTAGCATATGACATGAAATATCATACCTATACTACTTACTTGCATTTTATAAAACGTAACCTATCTTTGTTAGGTACGAGTACCATCACAATTAGGTAATACAAACACAGACACTAACAATAGTAATTTAAATATTTGCTGCAGTATGAAAACTATGAATTTATCATATAATTGTACTAAATACATAATAGACTATGTAAATAGAATACTATCAAGTAAATAACATCGTAAAATAATATGGTGCGCATTGTATTTATAGCGGATGGTATATAAATTACAATCAGACTAAATCCCTGTAATACTATTGACATTGGTATATTGCCGGTGGCTAAGTGATAAGAGCCGCACAGGTCGATCGATCAGGTTAAGCTACGCTTGCCGCGGTTGGTCTGTGGATGGGTGACCACCTTTACATACCGAGACCCCTCCGTGCCTCGGAAAGCACGTTAAGCTGTTGGTACCGGCTGTCATTCGTGGATCTTTTACAGTCGTTACGGGTTGTCAGAAGCCCGAAAGTCTGACAACCAGTCTTACCGAGGGGTATTGTATTACCCAATAAGTTATTATTGTTCGGTCTTATGGTTTTTAATACGTCACTCGTTGCTGTTCCTGTAACTTTAGCGGCGGTTTCCTAGAGCCTCACAAAACGGCCGCAATGGACGTCCGTCATAAAAATGATGTCCGTGATGTGCGTTTATCTTGAAACAGGTTACTATTTAACGGCTGAACCCAATTACCTTAGTCACCAGTTTTGGCATACTGGAGGTAGAAAAACCTATATATCTCTGGTTTTAACATCCCAATAATCTATATCAGTAGCGATCTGTATGATTATAGGTATTATACTGGCAGTTATGATTATACGGGCTACCATCAGTAGCGATGTGTCTTTAACTGAAAGTATGATATTGGTTTAGGCCGTTAATCAGCTAATAAAATTACACAAATATGCATTGTAGTGAAACAGAAAAATTATTTATCTACTTTAAATAGAAGGAGTTGGGAAAGGCCTCATTAGTGTTATCTTATCTGAGATTAACAATTTATCTGTTTGATTTGGGTTTAGGACACCTAAATTTATGGTAGGATTTATTGTATTTTCAATATAACATAACTTCACGCGTGTTGTCTGAGAAGAGTTAAGCAGAGGTGCACCTAAAGTACACCCAAATTTCGTCAGTAATGCTTAAGTGCCATGTAATAGGGGTCGAGCCTCTTCCCATCATACCTACATATAGTGCACAATTATCTGTTTGATTTGGATTTAGGACACCTAAATTAGGCAGGCCTGTTGGTCTAGTGGTCAGTGGCCCTGACTACTATACGCAAGGTCGTGGGTTCGATTCCCACCCAAGACAAATGTTTGTGTGATGAGCACGATCATTTGTTCTTTGTCTGGTTGTAATTTATCTATAATATGTATGTATTTAGAATTATATACTGGGTGTCCGGAAAGTCATGGATTACCTTTTACCTGCTGATGGGCCACATTGGGATCTACCAATAAAAAAAAATTACCATGCTAAAAGTCTTATGGTTTCCGAGTTTTTTTATGTTTAATGAAATTTTGGAAAATCTCTACCTTTGATCAGTTTTTTCCATGCCATTTCTACGAATGATTCTTTTTTCGAGTACAGGTTTTTTTTATTTTCATCTTGAATCATCCTACTATCGATTGAACCTAAATTTTAGGTATTTAAAAGATGATATCTGTAACTTTCTTAGTTACAGATATCATCTTTTAAATACCTAAAATTTAGGTTCAAACTTAAAATTTTCACCAATTCCATTTTCAATTTTCGGACACCCCGTATGTATGTTTATCAGTTGTCTAGTACTCATCAAGCTCAAGCGTCAAGCTCTGCTTAGTTTGGGACTAGATGGCGTTGTGTGAAAGTTGTGGAATATTATTATTATTATTATTTCGCCAGTTCCGCACCGTGCCGTTTCCACCGTAACCGGCGACAGCAACCCAAAACTACTTTTGTTTCCTTTCGTGAGCTCTCTGATGTCTGGTAAAACCAAATTTGGTTCTGCTCACACCGTGTACAGAAGAGCTGAACTGCATCTTTGTAGGTGTAGATATAAGAAGGCTTTGGGCGACTTTTACGTATTTGGCTTCTTGTCTAGGTCTTCAAGACGATTTGTTTCAAAGCATTCAGTTGCTTTGTGAATTGAAGTGCGCCACCTCTCTCGGTTTCGAGCAAGCTCCTGCTACCGATCCACGGGTATACCGCAGGTCGTAAGGTGACGTATTGTCTACTTGTAACAACTTTGCAAATGATAGTCGGTTTGACATGCTTTCCGAGGCACGGAGGGGTTTCAATATGTAATGGATGGTCATCCATCTACGGACCGACTTTGGCAAGCGTAGCTTAACCTTCGATGGACCCATGCATAATCAGCCCATAATGTTCCCACTGTTGGGACACATTTCTCCTCACTGTGAGAGGGACCAGAACGGCTGTTATTTTTTTACCATTAAAGAACAATATAATAATAATATAATAATATATTCCACAACTTTCACACAACGCCATCTAGTCCCAAACTAAGCAGAGCTTGTGTTATGAGTACTAGACAACTGATACACATACATATATATTTCTAAATACATACATATTATAGATAAATTACACCCAGACAAAGAACAAATGATCGTGCTCATCATACAAACATTTGTCCTGGGTGGGAATCGAACCCACGACCTTGCGTATAGCAGTCAGGGCCACTGACCACTAGACCAACAGGCCTGCCAAATATAAAAATATAATATAATATAAAAAATAAATATAACTTTGTAAAAGCTATTAGTTTTTAATTTTTTAAAGTATGCACAAGGTACGTATTTAATTGTTTCTGACGTCTCAGAATGATATTTAATTGTAATCTTTCGACAAAGAACATGATATTGTAAATGTATTGAATTATCTTATTGAATACTGATAAAAGTATAAAGAAATTAGCACAATGGTCGATTATCGTCTTGCGCAAAAGCCAATAAAGGAGTGTACTATGTACACTCAGCCTTAATAAGATGTTGTAGATATACATGAACAAGAATGATTTATGATCTACAATATTTGTTCCATAATATTGTATCAATGTATGGTCACAACGGTAGACCTGCCGGTCGATTCTGGGAAAATCTCACCGTGATAACTAAGGTGAAGTGAGCTTAGAGTGAGCTGTGAGTCATGCTGATGCTAGGAATTGACACTATTGACGACTCACTCCACGCTCACTTCACCCAAGATTTCACTGTGGTCACAGAATCGCACGGGTGTTCTTGAAGAATCGGCAAACGTAAAGTAAGTAGGTACGCGTCAAACTTTATGGCGGCTCTGAAGTGAGCTCACAGAACGGAAAATTTATATTCTGTGGAGTTACTCGCTGCGCAGTACCCCACCCCTCACCCCCACTGACACATGAACTTGCTGCTGCGCAGTGACTCGCCTCATGTTCCGAGCCGCCATTTTACATCAGGCTGTAGGACGCCCTCAGACTAGGTGGAGCGTCTTTTGAGGAAAGAACCACACAGAATGAGTGAACCTGTCCATTCAGTGCACACATTTGTCAGTAATTTTATGCAGCTCAACTCAGAACTTAAGGAGCTCAACGATTCGACGAACAATACCAAAAAAAGGACATTTATGTAGTTATTACGTCATCAATATTTTTCATAGTTGTATAGGAATGATTTATGTCAAATTATGGGACATTTGCAAATAATTTTCCCAACGATGTTTTGCTTGTAACTACATAAATGCCTCATTAAATTGCCATAATGGATAATGTTTATAAAAACTTAATTTTTATTCACGTGCATAAAGTTTCCCACAATTTTAAATAATCGGCCAACGTTTAACACATTATAACGAATTTTGTTGGACATTTATTTAACACAATTGACGTCCAAAAGTCTTTAAATAAATTGTTGCGCTGTTTATTTCCTTAAATAAAATGTTTCATAAATTCATTATAAGACAAAATATATCCACTTCTGCATCCGCAAACCGCATCTTAATATTACTAACTCTCATCTGTATGCCCATCATTGCGGACTCCGCTCAGTCAACGTATGTAAGTGTCCTTGTATCCTCAAAACATGTAACATAAAATATCTCGGGGTTCTAATAGACGAGTCGCTCTCATTTAGACCACACATTGACAGTTTGGTTACAAGAGTGCGCAAATTAATATTTGTTTTTAAAAAATTGCGAGTAATTGCAGATAGGAAACTAGTCTCACAAATTTACCTGGCCCTAGGTCAATCTATAATACAGTACTGTATTACTTCATGGGGTGGAGCACCAAAAACTTACTTACTACCTCTTGAAAGAGCACAGAGAGCAATTTTAAAAGTAGCAAACTTCCATCCCTTTCTCTATCCTACAGCTCTGCTATACAAATCCTGTAACGTGCTGACTGTTCGCCAGCTTTTCATAACGCACTTGGTATTAAAACAGCACACCATGCTTTCCTATAACATCCAAAGCACTAATAAGAGACGGAATGATATTGTATGTGAGTCAAATGCATCCTCTAAATATGTTTTTGCAAACAGATTCTATACATTTTTAGGCCCATTTCTATACAATAAATTAAATAGGAAATTAAGTATCTATAAATTAAATAATTACGTCTGTAAAAAGATTATTCTGCAATTTTTACTTAGCTTATCATACAGTGAGACAGAGGATTTACTCATTGTCTGTAAATAAAACATGTTAGTTTTTAAGATAATATCAGTTTTTAATTAGTCTTCTCAGTTTTAATTTTGTATTTTTATATTTTAAAATTCTAAGCACCTTTCTAGCCTGAAACACAGGTTCTACCTAGTTCAGGCAAATGAGCAACTGTGTCCTCTACATATAATTGTTAAGGTATATTATTGTAAATCTGCACCATTTTTATAAATAAACGATATTATTATTATTATTTATTATTATTATTATTTATATTGCACATTTGTTTGGCATTCATGATGTAAGTATGCACATTATAGTACAGCTAGCCTCAAAAATATGTACGCGTATCATAAACATAAGCTCACGCCTCCTTCTCATGGGGGCAGAAATTGCTGCAGTGCGATTCTGTAACCATCTGACCGTGAAAACTTGGGTGAAGTGAGCGTGGAGTGAGCTGTCAGTGTCATCCCACCTGATACTAGGGATTGACTAAGCAAACATTTACAATCATAATCGAGATTTTAATAATATCTTTTATGCTAATTCTATTCATCATTTTATACAATTTCAAAGCTAGTATTTTATTTGTCAAAACATTAATATTTTGTGTTTTTGACAAATGTCTTCTAGGGAGCTTCCTCCAGGCGTTCCCGCTCACATCTGACTTGTAAATACCTTGTGTTCATCCTCTCAACATGGGTAAACCGTTAAGCATACCCTTTTCAATTTTCGTCACTTAAAGAAACAGTTTCTTAAATTCATACTGATGTAGCATCTACAGCCACCGATTACTGAACTGACAAATGGCTATTGTTACATGCCCCGGTAGCTGCTATCACAATAGTGTCCAATTTATCAAGCAATTTGCTCTTACCGGCCATTGAACTTGTAGTTCTCAACTTAGGCAACAATGCGGTGCTGTCAGGTCGTTTAGGTGGCTTGGAAGTAATGTATCATCGATAAGGATGATAATATTTATACCTTTTTTTTTACATCTATATCTATTCTATACTATAGGTACTTATAATAAAGCTGAAGAGCTTTTTGTTTGTTTGAACGCGCTCTTGAAATACAAGTGGCATTTGAAAAAACAAATTGAAGAGGAGAGCTTGGAAAGAGCAAAGGTTGAAATATCTGTACTCTATACCATCGATTCCCAAAGTGGTCCATGTGGACCCCCAGGGGTCCACGGGAGACTCAGCGGGGGTCTACGTTAGATCTAATCTTCGCATTTTTTGTCAAGTTTTGGGAATATGGTAGAAATGTAGCTGCAGAGGTCCACCGGAACCAGCAAAATTTTTAAAGTGGTCTATGAGAAAAAAAAGTTTGTGAACCTCTGCTCTACACTAATAATAAAGCTAAAGAGTTTGTTCGTTTGAACGCGTTTATCTCTGGAACTGCATGTGGTATTTGAAAAATTATTTATGCATTTGATAGCCTAATTCTTGAGGAAAGCTATAGGCTATTTAACATCACGCTAGTTTCATTAGGAACTGAGCAGAAAGAAAAAGAGTCGACAGAGAGAGAGGGGGGTGGTTTGGGGAACAAGGAATTTCACGCGGAGAAGTCGTGGACAGATGCTATTGATTATTATAAAATGAAAGAATGTAACACCGCCTGTCATTTAGCATAATCAGCCTGTAATGTTCCCACTGCTGGGACACAGGCCTCCTCACTGTGAGAGGGAGTGGGCTGTAATCCACCACGCGGGCCCAGTGCGGCTTGGTAGATGTCACATGCCTTCGAATTTGTTCGGTTCTAGGACTAGGAAATCCCGGTTTCCTCACGATGTTTTCCTTCACCGTTTTGAGAGCAGTGGTGCTGAAATACCTGGGTGGATCAAATATAAACCGGACTTAAGTAAAAAAAAAATACGCACGTATTATTATACTCGTAAAAAAACAGGAAAATATTTTATTTTTCTACATAATCTCCCCTTCTATTAACACATTTTCAGCGCAGGGTATGTTTCTTGATGCCAGTATCGAAGAATGTAGTCGGTCGTGCCTTTAGCCAATTGCACACAAATGATTCCACTATCTGGTCAGTGTGAAAACGGCGTCCTCCACTTGATTTTTTTTTTGTGCCAATCCTACACTTGAGTTCTTGAAAGCGTATTCTTATCGAACTTTAGAGTCAATGGATGCAAAATTTCGGAAGGTTTTATGCCCTCCCGTGTTAAAAAAATTATGATAAGTCGTTGCTCAACAGACTTCTATACCTCCTGCTCATACATGATGCTACTGGCACGCAATAAACTAAAGTGAGCCGGAGCAGTATACCCCTCCCCTAGATGATCCCCCCTAACACATACAACAGCACCAAGCGCGTCACTTCACTCAGCGACCAGTAATAAAAAAAGTCCTGTTTATATTTGATTCACCTAATAATATACACAAAGTAAAGTGCCTGTCTGGGTTCGAACCAACGACCTGCGTCTTGTATGTCGCGTCCATTACCACTTGACCACCCCTGCTTCTATAGCACGAAACCTTGTCTTCTGATTTATATGTGTTTTTTCTTCTTCTTTCTAATGTTCTATGCCTATTTATACTCCATTTGAAATAGGATTATACATTTAAATAAACCTTTTTTACAGTCCGTTCAAACGATTTTGAATTATATTATATATAATTATATAGTCGATAATTGGTTACTGTATCACGGTGTGGGGAGGAGCCTGTAAAACAATTATGATCCACCTTGAAAGAGCTCAAAGATCATTGCTCAAAGTCATGACCTTCAAACCATATCGGTTCCCGACTACATCGTTGTACCAAAACTGTACAGTGCTCACAGTTCGACAGCTATATATTCTGAATATCACATTGAAGCAACATCTAATAACACCGATAAACAACAGCTACAAAGTTAAACGCACAATCACTAACGTTTGTAAATATGTCAAATGTAAGACTGCCTCAGCTAGACGGCAACATCTTTTTCTTGCTACGCATATATATAATAAAATAAACAAGGCAATTGGCAAGTCCCATTATAAACATGCCCGATAAACACACACATACACACACACACACACACACACACACACACACACACACACACACACACACACACACACACATACATACATACACACATACACACACACATACATACACACACACACACCCACACACACACACATACACACACACACACACACACACACACACACACACACACACACTCACTCACACACACACACACACACTCTCACACACACACACACACACTCTCACACACACACACACTCTCACACACACACACACACACTCAGTCACTCAAGCCCACACACACCACACACACAAAACCAGGATACACACCCACCCTCACAGATACGCCTCAATCAGATATTGTATGATTTAAAATTGTTTAAATTTTATTGCATAAAATCTGTGTAAAACTGGAACTGGGAGGACACTGATTCCTGTAACACAGGTTACAACCTAGCACAGGAGTCAGGGTTTTCATATATTAATGTAACATACTTTTATGTCAATAAAATATTATTATTATATTATTATTATTGCGTTGATGGCATGAGAAATGGCAAGTGCAGTAAACAGTTGGTATTGTAACTATTAAACTTTTTTTTTGCTTTTAATGCCATCCTTATGTCTACTGTATAAAAGTCAAAATCGGTTGAGCGGACTGTAAAACAGGTTTATTTAAATGTCTAATCTTATTTGAAATGGAGTATAGATCGATGTAAACCTAAGACTTTTCTCCTGATCAAAACCTAATACTATCTTTAATAATATTTATCGTCATTCGGGGTTGGTTCAATAAAAAAAAAGATGTCCAGCACCCCAATGGCATACTATCAATATCAATCTGAATCATTTTGAAGCACACGCTAATTCATTGCTCCATATGTTCGAAAAATGTGTCTGCTCAACAACGTAAATAACGCAATGAATGTTGTTGAACTGTCAAAATGAATCTTATTGCTACTGATAGTGTATTACGCAATTACCCCGCAGATTCATACCTACAATCAGTCACTCCCTAAAAACACCGGTCAAGTGCAAGTCAGACACGCGCACTGAGGGTTCCGTACAAATTTTTAGGTAAGTATGTAAATAGTTTATCACGGGAATTGTGTCTCGAATATTTTTCCCGTTTTTTTTCTGTTCTAAACCCCCCAAAATTAGTCCCCAAAACTTATAATTACAATATTAGTGTCTTTTAAACAAAAATTGATAATTGGAAATCTTCAATTTTGCTTTTGAATTTTAGTTTTGATTTCCTTGCGACTGTCAAAATATGCGGCATAAACGGAACATAAACGCCCGTTTCTTTTGATTGCGTTGACTTAGAAGTTTGATTTTTTCACTGCTTCAAGAGATTGCAGCCTTGAGTATTTGATATTAATTTTAACGAGATAATTCTACGCCTTCCCGAGAAAAAGCATCTTGACAGACGGACAGACAGCCGGTCTTATAAGGCTTCCGTTTTTCCTTTTGAGGTAGGTACGGAACCCTAAAAATAAAAGAAAAGAAAGAAAGAAAATAAGAGTTAACATTGTACCTCACCATCATCTGCCTAGCCTTTTACCAGTGATGTTGGGGTCGGCTGACTACCAGTATTTTACATGGAGCGACTGCCTGTCTGACCTCCACAACCCTGTAACTGGGTAATACGATACCCCTTAGTAAGACTGGTTGTCAGACTTTCGGGCTTCTGACGACCCGTAACTACTGTCAAAGATCCACGAATTGCAACCGGGACCAACGGTTTAACGTACTTTCCGAGCCACGAAGGGGCCTTGGTATATAAATATGACCACCTTGACATACCAAGACCAGAAGAAGAAAGCACGTTGATCGTAACGTCGTTGACGTCCACGGACCACCCGCGGCAAGCGTAGCTGAATAAGAAAAGCGAGAAGTGAGAAGCGTGATTTGTGGTCTGATCGATCGAACCGTGCGGCTGTTATTACGTAGCCTCGAACCCCTTTTTTTTTTTTTTTTTTCAGGGTGAGCTTCGAACCCCTCAATCAACAACAACAGCACACATAACAACAAAAGCATTAACATTGTACCTATTATTACCATTTCGTAATATCGTTTTGATCGTTTTGTTTTGTCGTTTGAACCGGAGTAACCGACATAGCTTGCAGAGTAAGCAAACTGAAGTGACAGTGGGCTGGCCATGTCTGTCGAAGGGCCGATGGCCGGTGGAGCAGACGAGTCCTGGAGTGGAGACCGCGTATCGGCAAGCGTCGTGTGGGACGCCCCCCAGCTAGATGGACGGACGACCTAAAGAAGGTGGCTGGGGTAGACTGGATGCGGAAGGCGGAGGACAGGGTGTTGTGGCGCAGTCTGGGAGAGGCCTATGTCCAGCAGTGGACTGCGATAGGCTGAGTTGATTGAATATCGTTTTAACGTTTTTAACTTCCTAATTAAGGAAGTTCTAGTAATCACCCCGATTTTCGAAACCGATTTTTTTAATGAATTGTATTTGACTAACATATTGTATGTGCTTTAAGCACATACAATATAATTTGTAGGGCGAGATTAGTCATTGTAGACCGGGCCACTAATTAA
The DNA here is from genome assembly GCA_949629135.1 of Eremobia ochroleuca. NCBI lineage: Eukaryota > Metazoa > Arthropoda > Insecta > Lepidoptera > Noctuidae > Eremobia > Eremobia ochroleuca. The sequence continues at coordinate 5,085,520 of OX451388.1, forward strand.
TAATGATGTTAGAAATCTCCAATGATAATGAGATTATTATCCAGTAATCGTGTGATTAGTTCACACGGTACGCTAATTACTATTATATTATGATAATTTATTTTTTATATATTTTTAATATTATTTTTATTTGCAAGGTACGATTTTAATAACAAATGAAGTAGTTTGCTTCTCCTGTCTTTTTTAATTCGTTTGTTTTCTTATACAACCTTTAAAGTTGTATGTTGTTGTTGTGTTGTTGTTGTTGTTGTTGTTGTGTTGTTGTGTTTTTAAGGTTGTATAAGAAAAACAGAGAGAGAAAGAGAGGTATGTAAGAGTACTCTCTTGTGCTAGTCATTTGACTAGAAAGCCCACAGCCAACACGCATTTTTATCGAGGTATTGATGACCATTAACGTGTGTGTGGTAAGGTGTTTTATGGTTTTCTTTTCGTACAGTGGGATTTACGTGTTTAAAAGTTTTTGTACCTATTTATCTACATGCAAATTATTATTTGACGAAACGGAATAACTATATATCCAGTGATTGCTAGAGTTAATTATGTACTTCCTCATAGCATTCGTTATTTATTTTATGCAGCGTTGGTAACCGTTCAAAATAATAAGCACCTTTATTATAATTACTACACCAAGCAAATTAGTGCGAATGCACCCGGAGACATGGGCAAAGACCATCACTCACTGGACTCCTGAAGGAGGACATCGCCTTCGAGGTATATGGCTAAGGTGGTGTGACGATGTGACGAGGTTTGCAGGGCCAGCATGGCCAGAGATCGCTCAAGACAGGGAGGTTTGGAAGGAAAAAGGAGAGACCTTTGCCCAGTAGTGCGACACAATATAGGCTATCAAAAAAAAAAAAAAAAATACTACACCTTAATGATTGTTCAGCTGGTTTTACCCTGAACGTGTTATCTTCACCTAAATTATACACACAGATAGTAGCCGTATCCATAAAAACAGAGTTTTATGCTATCTCATTCAGATTACTAATCACTATAATACTTTGCGGTAACATTACTACCTTTTATATTAAAGACATTTTTAAAAAGTAAAGCAATAACTCGTTGGTATTTTTTAACTAGCTGCGTCCCGCGGTTTCACCCGCATAAGTCTCGATCCCGTAGGAATATCGGGATAAAAATTCTATCTGTTAATCCTGGTTATAAACTATCTGTGTGCCGAATTTCATCAAAATTGTTCCAGCCGTTTGAGCATGAAGAAGTAACAAACATACACACACACGCACACACACACACTCATAAACTTTCGCCTGTATAATATTAGTGTGATTTGAAATCTGCTAATTTATGCTTTTACCTCCATTGTGGAAACTGCTAATAATTTACAAAATTAATACAAAATGATTAAGTTTGACTTTACAGGAATTTGACAAATGTATGACAAGAAATAAAAAAACTAATAAAAAAACGTAAATTAATGTTTATTTTATTATTCGGTTTTCACAGCTAAAGCCTCAAAGAAAAGTTTATTCCAATTAAATGCTAGTTTTCCTCTAAGATTCGAAGATTTCTGAAATCTGCCGGTCATTCCTGTACAAATCTTAACATGAAAACATAGGTGAAGTGAGCTGTCGTTCCACCTGCATGTCGATTCTGTAAAAACCTCACCGTGAAAACTTGCGTGGAGTGAGGTGTCAGTGTCATCCCACCGATACTTAGGGATTGACTAGGCAAACATTTACAATCATAATCGAGATTTTAATAATATTTTTTTATGCTTATTTTGTTGATCATTTTATATAATTTCAAAACTAGTATTTTAGTTGTCAAAACATTACTATTTTGTGGAGTTTTAAAATAAAATGGCAAAACATAAACTTAGTCAGAATATCAATTATGTTTTTTTTTTTTCCTAGATTAAAACCACACAAAATAGTACTGTTTTGTCAATTTAAATATTACCTTTGAAATTATATAAAATGATCAATAGAATTAGCATAAAGAATATTATTAAAATCTCGATTATGATTGTAAATGTATTCTTGGTCAATCCCTAGTATCAGGTGGAATGACATTGACAGCTCACTCCACGCTCATTTCATCTAAGTTTTCACGGTGAGATAGTTACAGAATCGCACTGCTGTGCCCTAATTCACTATGACCACTTAACGATTCCTTACTTCGAAACCACGTTAATTCCTTAGCAAATGTCGCGTTCGTTTCGCGCGGTTTCCTTCATTGTGTCATAGAGAAATAAGGCCCCTGATGCTTGGGACACTATTACAGCTCACTTCATCTAAGTTTTCACGGTTAGATTTGTACAGAATAGAACTAAATAGCACTATAACAACGTATCAATGACTCATTAAGATTATTGAAATTCTATTAGATAAGATCTATTGTTTATGTATGTTTATCTATTAGGCACAATTACAATCCGGCTTACTTCTATAAATTGAGCTAACTAGAAAAGACGTAGTTTCTCACTATAGTACTGTTTACGTTAGGTTACTTTATTAACAAAAATCTTACGTGTACTTAACCACCGAGAAACGGACCAATCTTTATGCGACACAAAAATTTGTTCCTCTTGAGGATTTCAACCTGCAATTTGTCAGAAATAGCTTTTAAAAAAATTGTCGCCTTTTTCATAATTTTTACATTCCCTTGAAAGGGCTTTGAAGATCCGTGGCATAGCTACCTGTCCGACTTTTTTTTTTTTTCAAAAAGTTGGCCGCTCCAAAACCTATATATACAAGGTGTAACATAAATAACGCACAACCTCTTAAGGGGTCATTGTACTCATCATTATGAACAACTTTTACTATGGGACCAAACCTGAAATCGCAAAAAAAAAATCAGCTGTTCCCTACATTTATGTTCGCATAACTCGTCAAAATGTAGGGAACAGCTGATTTATTTTTCGCGATTTCCGGTTTGGTCCCATAGTAAAAGTTGTTCATAATGATGAGTACAATGACTCCTTAAGAGGTTTGCGTTATTTAAGTTACAGGTTGTATATATCGATAGCTGACATCAATGCAAACAGAAAACACAGTAAGACCAATCCCCGTAAAATCTCAATTTTCCGAGATTAACGTTCAAAGTAGCTGCCATGCATGAAACCTTCATGCGTGGCAGGTATTTCGAAAAAAAATAAAAACAAAAAAAAAATCCCCGACAGTAGGTATACCATACTTCTCCATATAAAATCTTCAATCCCCTTTCTTTTAGGTGACGTGCTGCAAAGGTACACAACTTCACTCTAATATTTTGACACAATCCTAACAACAGGTAGGTACTTACTTTTAAAAAAATTTGCCGTGCAATTCTGTAGCCATCTCACCGTGAAATCTTGGGTGAAGTGAGCGTGGAGTGAGCTGTCATTCGCTAGGGATTAACACTATTAAGTGCTCACTTCACTTATGATTTCACGGTGAGATTTTTACAGAATCGACCGGCTGTAATTAATTTATATATAGGTAGCAACATCTTGTCTCGTCAATCTAAAGATAATTGGAAATGATTACGACGTCTGGCCTATTAATGATTGCAAACATTGCATGTTAGCAATCAATGTTGACATAAACAATTATAGGTATATTTCTCTTCAACAAACGTTATGTAAATAATAACATTAACTACGTTTTCTTGCTAAAGTTCTTCTTAATTTGGTGCTAAGTTGTCATTTTAGCATTAAGAACTTGAAATAAAGTTCGAAATCAAAATACTGGCTGAAAGGTTTAGGCTCGAACTAAAGTTAGATTTCGTTTTGTAATAAGACGGTAGACGTCTAATGTGATTGAAAGGGTTGACCCGCTGACTGGACAAGTCCATTCAATCTGTGTAGTTCTTTCTCAAAAGACCATTTCCGACACCAGTCTACATGGTCTTCACATAATCTGACCAAGATTATGTCTGGACTTTAAAAGAGACCTCTGAGTATCGTTTCGGCCTTTCTTCTCAGAGCAGTCAGATAGGAAACACCGACCTCATATAGTTTTAGAATATGATTGACGCGTAAAAGTGTTTGTACAAACCTACTTATAGAAATAAAATCATTTAACATTTACTACCGCACTGATTACGGGTTAGATTCCAGATTGTGGTTACAGGTGGCTTACAGATTGTGGTTCAAGGTTAAAGTATTGTTGTCTTAGTGAGGTTTTTGTTGATACCCTTTATACTGACGAGACAGGAGAAGATTATCGTGGAAAAAAGATTCCTAAGAATACAAAAGCCTAAAACGCGGTCAGATCTGGGATAAGAAAGATGAATGAGACGGATATAATCAGTAATACCTACATTATTGAACCCAATATTGTTATCCTTTATTTTATCGTTTTTCTGTGCCCTTACAGGGTCCATGTTTTTGTGCCCAGCTTTAGGCTCTTTGTAAAATCTCTTTTACAATATGGAATGCAATAAATGAATGAATATGAAAAGCAATAAATCTTACTATTTGAAATCTAGACCATTGTTAGCATTGGTGTTGATACACTATATACTGACGGGATAGTAGGAAATTTGTGTGGTAATAAGGTTCTGAAAAATACAAAAGCCTTAATCGCGGGCATATGTGGGATAAGAAAGATAAATGAGATTCATATAATAGCTCGGCTTATTGGTTGATTCGCACGGAGCGGGCGAATCGACACTTTTAAATAGTTTTTGTTTTTTTTTTTTTGTGGGCGAACGACCTGAGAATCGTACCAGGACCTTATGCTCAGTAGTAGTAGCGCTTGCGACCATTAAACGAACGAGACATGGTATGGAGGCTGATTTTTTCCGGGTTTCTGCCTGTCGATTCTGTAAAAATCTCACCGTGAAATCATAAGTGAAGTGAGCTTGAAGTGAGCAGTGTCAAAAGTGTTTATCCTTAATGACAGCTCATTTTCCGCTCACTTCACCTAAGTTCTCACGGTGAGATTTTTACAGAATAGCACTGCAGGATTGGTCCTTTAGAAGAAATTGTTCATAGTACAATAACCCCTTTTCAGGTAAGATATGCGCTAAGTGCGGGGTCGCCGTATCGATCATTGATCATACTAACTTTTTAACATGAGTTACTGAAACTATACATAATATTTACTAACCATACATAAAAAGCAGTAACAATAGAACATGACATGAGAAAACGTAGAAAACAAAGAGTGGTTGTGTGAACGATGATATAGTTGAAAACAGGGCGTATACTGAGATGATGGCAGATAGAGAGGATTGTATGAAAGCCAAAAACATGCAAAAACAAAAAAAAACAAAAAAAAAAGGATGATGACTATGCAAAGAGGATTTAATATGATCTTATGATAATTGTCAATACCATCAACTAAAGCTGATCACGATGCTTGGGTAGTAAAAACAAAGCCTCAAAATAACGGTAGAGAAACAAGCTCTAGTATGGGTATTGTGCCTACTTCTAACCGGTTTTTAATACGAGATTTTCTACCATAAACACATTCTTCTACATAAGTCTAATCTTAATCACATACAGCAATCGATTATTACCTACGGCTACGTTTTATATTATCTTACACGGATATAAAGACTGCAATAAATATCTAAAAAATAGATGACTTTTGAAGTCATGCTTAACGCTTATCTTATATTATTGAAATGTGAAAAAAAATCAACTCACCGTAGGTAATCCTTTATCCTGGAGCCACTGATCAGGTTCTTTCAAGCAGAAAGTACCATACATAAGCACTAGTATGAACATCCCAGTTGTCATCGAGAATATTCCATAATATCCCATCTTCTGCAGCAAAAATCCACTCATGCCGATGCCAATGGGCAAACCAGCAGTCATACAGAAGTTGACCAACCCCACTCTAAATGTCCTGGATTCTTCCGAAGTAATATCACTAATATAACTGAATACACCTAAGAACATAGTCACCCAACCACCAGTTATCGCCGGAAACAACGTCTCTAAGAACACAGTGATTTCCACAGGAATTTCGTAGAAGAAATACACGTTGACCAAATTGTTGATTGATGTTAGCACTTCTCCGTATATCGGCAGCATTATACATATCTTTCTCTTCCCAGTTCTGTCGCTCCACGCTCCTAGGAACATTATTATGATACATGGTAACGCTGTTTGGATGACGCCTTTCCAAATATCTATTGAAGAAATCAGTTGCTGCACTTCTCTCTCATACTCCGTGAAATTTTTGCTCGTTTTCTTTATCAGTGCTTCGCATATTTCATCACCAAAACCTAAGTTAACACGGCAAGCTTTGTCCAAATTGAGATTACCCATAGCAAACCTTGAAATAACACTGGGTATAATGAGACCGGCTAACAAAGGTTCCACAGTGATATTTTCTCTGATATATCCCAGCTTCTCCTTAAAAGTTTTGTCCTTATATCTTTGGATATCATCTTTGTTAAGAGGTTTCTCCTCGATGTCCACGGGTTTAGTTTTTTCTTCATCCATTTTTAAACTATTTTGCACTGCACCGGTTAGTGGAACTATACCATGTTCATTGTTTACAAACAGCACTTGAACACGACCGCCTGTCACTGTCGCAATGTTTGATTTCACATTGTCTGATACATTGATAGGCAGAATGGTTGCCTTATTATTTGTCTTACCGATATATGTTTGGTATCAATTACTCGTATGTAATGATAAAGTAGAATTCAAACTAGATAAAGTACTTTGTTGTTGGCGATTAAGTTACACACTAAATATGTTTGTATTGTGTCAGTTAGAAGCTTGTTATTGTTCGTTGTACTTGAAGTATTGTTCTGTTATGACCGATCAGGTCAACGGCTGTTTCGCAACTGGCATCTGCATGGAAAATCAGTGTTAATATAAAGAAGGATGTTTTTAAATTACGTCGGTCAGTGCATACAGGTGGCTTTATTTTGTAACTGCGTGGTTTCAGTTAATGGGTGCAGAGGCTTGGTAAAACTTTGGACTTTAATAGTGGGAAAGTGATTGCAATTTAAGATAGAGAATAATTTTGCGGTGATTGGTAGTTACATGGTAGAGACTTTGGACAGTCCGTACACTAGCAAAATACAATACAAATGGTCAGTTCTATCTTATCCTTTCAACAAAAATAAATAATGATATAAACAAAGTTAATAAACAAATCTTTCAGACAATGCGCATTTCCAAGACGAAACATTTTTTCTACACGAGACAGAACAGCCGGTCGATTCTGGAAAAATCTCACCGTAACTAAGGTGAAGTGAGCTTAGAGTGAGCTGTGAGTCATGCTGATGCTAGGAATTGACACTATTGATGTCTCACTACACGCTCACTTCACCCAAGTTTTCACGGTGAGATGGTTACAGAATCGCACGGCAGTTTCATCTTGTCGAACCAAAGCGCTTGTGTTGTGAGTTATCATCATTGTTTCAATAAAGTGATAGTCTGTTTTATAGTGATCTTGACTCACGTTTGCACACTGCCTTAGATTCGCAGAACACTCGCAAAAAAAAACATGAATTATTACATATATTGAACTTGCTTCCGTCTCGAAGATGTCTGCAAGCACACCCAATGCCACCAGTGCAGTTTGCACTGTCCTATCAATAACTAGCTGCACCTCATGGTTTCACCCGCACAAGTCTCGATCCCGTGAGAATATCAGAATAAAAATTATTCTGTGTCCTAATACAAATTATGGTCTACCCACGTGCCAAGTTTCATCAAAATACATTTTGCCAATTTAGCGTGAAAGCGTAACTAACAAACACAAAAATCAAATCTTTTCTCTTTATAATATGAAAATAATTTAGATGAAAGTAATTTTCACAGCAAAGCACAGGACCATTTGTATCGTTTATTTACGAGAAAATAATATCACCGGAATCTTTTCAAAGGACCGTAGAAAACGTAACTAATTCTAAAAAGATAGAAGTGTTAAGGAAAACTTTTCATTACGAAGCTTAATACTCAACAATATTTTTAATTAAAGGTCAAAACAAAGAATCATTAATTCCCTTTCGTCGAGTGCCGCTCCGTAGAGTGGTAAGTTTTCATGATTTCAGTCCCTTTAAGTAACATGATTCGTAAGCTATATTTTCTAGAAGAGCGCTGGTCGCCAAGTATCGTCTGCAATTTACCGACGAATGCAGTTACTGAGACGTTATTTATGAAAGTAAGTTGGTTTTTTTGACAACGTAAAGTCAAACCTCGCTCATGGAGGATAGAGGGTAAGGAGAACTGTCTCATACGGGACGAAAGTTGAAAAAGTGTCCAGCTAAAAGCAATAAATAACAGCCGTCCGATTCTGTAACCATCTCACCGTGAAAGCTTGGGTGAAGTGAGCGTGGTGAGCTGTCATTCGCTAGGGATTAACACTATTAAGTGCTCACTTCACTTATGATTTCACGCTGAGATTTTTACAGAATCGACCGGCAGTTCAAAAACTCTCCACAAAAGCGCTAGCGCAGGCAAAGGGTATGGTATCAATGTATTATAGTATAATGTGTATATAGGGTGACTGGTAATTAGTGATTGATACTTAAACACATGATTCTACTCATGACAACAACCAACATTTACTATCGGACCAAATCCGAAATCAGCTGTTCCCTACATTTTGACGACTCGTACGAACATAAATGTAGGGAACAGCTGATTTTTTTTCGCGATTTCGGATTTGGTCCGATAGTAAAAGTTGTTTGTTGTCATGAGTAGAATCATGTGTTTAAGTATCGATCACTAATTACCAGTCACCCTATAGCAGTTGTTGACGGATTGAAGTATGCCGAGTTAGAAAATTTAATATTTTTAGTGACTAGAGAAGTTAGTGCCAGCCCAGAATACCAAACGTATTTAGGTACTGCAAAATAGTTTTGTAAACCAAACCTATACTACGAGTATTTAGGTACTCCAAAATAATTTTGTAAGCCTAACCTAAAATTACTGCTGTGAGAAATTTACCGTGTTGCTACTAATTTATGGCTTCATCCTAATTTAACGCAGTTTGACGCACACCTTTTCACAACAGAGACAGTTCTCCTTGCCTCTATCCTCCATGACCCCGCTGCCATTCATGATAGCCACCACTTCGGCCGTTATATGGCGCCGTTCTTCTACTAAACCGTAGTTTCATTGAGATAATTCAGATTTCCCTGTGTACTTGTTTTCAAACAAAGCTTTTTTTTTTTGAGTTTTGAACACCTTCATTCAGATGTACACGATCTGATCAGATGATTGCAAGACTTCGCACCATTCATACCCATTTACAACAGCTTTATTTGCTCCTATATCAGCACGAGTATGTACACAATAGACATTATCAACTAATAAGATCTGAATAGAACACGTGTCTATTTGTATAGGGTTTCATTATGTTTGAACTGATGTCTCCGAGACGGGCTTGTAGTATAATTGGAAAGCTAAGAGGAATTACGATTAGGAACGATTATATTACTGAACTGGGAATATGCAAATAGGTTTTGTAACTTACCTCAATACAAACACAACGAGTGTGAGTTGAGGTATGGAAATTAGCGCAATTTAGCATCATCAGACTTGGCATTTATTAATGTACAGCATGTATCAGAACGGTGTTGTCATATTCAATGGTGGTAAAGACCATCAAACTGAACAACTTTCTCCGTGGGACCAACGTCGTTACCGCGAATAAATTATGAACAGTCCCATACAAAACTTCAATAACTAGTCGACCCAAATGTATGGGACGGCTGATTATTTTTACCACTGTGTCTCCTCACAGAACCGCAAACCTTCTAGCATTACCGTATTACATTCATCAGTTCTTAATTACACGATCATTGCAGTATAGTTACCCATTCATTACCAGCTACTTTCGGCTCACCTATCTTGAAACTATTAATGACATGTGAAAATCACAATGGCAATTGAGTCCACGTGAACGCTGGTTCTAAATATATGATTATCAGACATTTATCAACATGCGACGGTCACAGATCTGTGAACCGGAAAAGTACAGGAAAACATTGCAAGTAAATTATTTAATTCGCTAGTCATCATTTTCAGCCTCTAGGCCTCACACAAGTACCTCCACTTCGACCGGTTTTGTGCTTCTCGCATCCGACGGCTCCATGCGGCCTTCACAAGGTCGTCGGTTCGCCTTGTGGGAGTGTAATACGCTAGTATTATACAGCGTGTAACGGAAGGGGGGTATCAACCCTGAAGGAGGTGAATTTGCTCATGAAACTCAACAACTTTCCCCAAAGAACATAGGTCGAAATATGAAAAAAAAATTTGGCCCTCCCTTACAAAACTGACTACCAGCTGATTGATTTACTATGGGAGGGCCAAATTTTTTTTTCATATTTCGACCTATGTTCTTTGGGGAAAGTTGTTGAGTTTCATGAGCACATTCACCTCCTTCAGGGTTGATACGCCCTTTCCGTTACACGTTGTATACTATATCTATTGTTTAATAAATATGTTTAGGTCGGTGTTTTTTTATAGACCTTACGTCAGATCTATGGAATGATTACTTGACAAGATGAGGTGATAATGGCAACAGTTTTTTTTTTTTTTTTTTTTGTCAATTTGTCATAGTGATTGGAGGCATGATTGTCATGGAATAATCACCGATTTCTGAAAGCTTATTTATTTATTTAGGGACAACAAACAGCAGTGTAATAATACGTAACAAAGGTTAGATCTTAATAATAGAGGTAACAAATACACTGCTTACAACGTTATCCACATGTTACTAAACAGCAGTGCGATTCTGTGACCATCTCACCGTGAAAACTCGTCAATAGTGTCAATCACTAGCATCAGCATGACTCACAGCTCACTCTAAGCTCACTTCACCTTGGTTTTCACTGTGAGATTTTTCCAGAATCGACCGGCTGATCTACTAGTTACTGTTGTTAGAAAGAACGATATAAAAATAAACAGAATAAAAGTAAGCATTACATAATTATTAGGGTTCTGATCATTTAAATTAGTAACAATTTGAGCAAAACAGTCTATTGTAGGTGTCAACTAATCGATGCAGCGGTGAGCGTACGCCTGAGTTGTTGGATTATTGGATTTTATCTGTTGTCAAATCTCTTTTTAAGTGATTTGATTGGATATTTTTATGTCGGTCAGCTAAACACAGCAGTTAATAGGAGTTTATAAGAGTGTTCAATTTTTGTGTCCATTAGTCTTTCGGAATCCAGGTGTGTGTGTTGGTTTTCTGCGTCACAAATGAACGGAACCATAAACATTACCACTATCATAATCAGCTGATAATGTTCCCACTGCTGGTACACAGACCTTCTCTCTTTGAAAGAGAGTGGGGCCATAACCCACCACGCGGGCCCAGTGGATGTCACATGTCTTCGACTTTTTTGGTTCAAGAACACGCCAGTTTCCTCACCATGTTTTTCTTCAACGTTTTAAGAGCAGTGGTTATGAAATTAAATATATAAAGTAAAGTGCCTGTCTGGGTTCGAACTCATGAGAACAAGTCGGAGCCAATATCACCGGGCTACCACTGCTCCTAAACGTTATACTGCCTCGTATTTCACCAATACCAGGTGTGAAGCGATCATTCAGCCTTTGTTGGATTCTTGCCTAGAACTACTAACAAACTAACTAGCCTGTTCTGTCCCACTGTGGGACAAAGGCCTTCCTCTCTCATTTCCACACAATTCTGTCTTTTGCGAGTGCCGACCAGTCCTTTCGGTAGCAGTAAAGCTCGTCCCACCATCTTCGTCTCGGCCTGCCACGATGGCGTCGTCGTTAGTGGGATCCAATTGGTGGTTCTCTTAGCTCAATTGTCATCTGACATACGGCAGACATGTCCGGCCCAGTACCACTTAATAACTTTAAATATATCATTAAAAAAACTTTGTCGGTAATTTATCAATCGGTACGCTGCAACGATATTTTGTTTACTAAATATGAAACTGCAGTTCTTAATTAATTGATATGGTGACTGCCTTGAGCCGATATTGCAATCGCCTCGGTCAACCATTAATGGACAAAGCAAGATCATTCAGTACTATACTTAATTAATTATCTATGTACGTTTAGGAGGTTGCCAATAAGGAAAATTATAACAGGCAGTTAATATGGTCTATCTAATACACGAAACATCTGGAGGTACTCATCATTATGAACAACTACTATGGGGACCAAACCTGAAATCGCGAAAAAAAAAAAAGAATCAGCTGTTCCGTACATTTATTAGGTCATCCCACTTCCAGTGTCATATTTTTTTATTATTATTATTTTACAAAAACTGACTACTATACTATATAACCTTGTGACACTAATCAATAATCTCCACCACTATTAATCACTCGCTCCCAGACTGCTGGCAAATCTTGAACACCATTTAAAGTACCACTTTCATTTAATTCATCAATAATGCTCTTTAGTTTCATATCTAACTCCTTTTTGCTATTGTATCGAGTACCCGACAATTTCCTCTTCACATGGCCAAAACAATTGAAATCACAAGGATTCATATCCGGGGAATATGGCGGCTGAATAATTTCAATCCATCCTTTATCTTCAATTAAATTCTGAACTATTTTTGATTTGTGCGGTCTGGCGTTATCATGTAAAATTAACTCTCTAAAATGGACTCGTTATATGATGTTCGTCTGCCCAAATAGGAATATTTTCTTCTAATAATGACTTATATCGCTCTCCAGTCATAGTTGTATTTTCATCATAAGTTCTCCAAAAAGCAATGCCTCTGACATCCATAGCTACTATTAGTAGTATTTTTCGTTCATGTAGCTCTGCACGTGGTAAATGTTCAGCTGAAGTGCCCGGTTCCACCCAACATCGTGACTGATGTCTTTGACGAGGAGTATAAAATTCGACCCAAGTTTCATCAAGGCATATGAATCTATTAAGTATATTTTTCTTACGGCGATACCACGGTAAATGGCTACGCGCAGTTTCATAACGAAACTCCTTCTGATCCGTGTTCAGAGTGTGGGGCACCCACACTGCACTTTTATTGACCAGACATAAATCCTCCGTGAGTACTCTATGTATAGTGGAATGAGGAATGTTAAGTTGAGTGGAGAGATCACTGACACTGACCCTACGTGACTGACGAAGTGCTTCCTTGATTTTGTCCCTTGCTTCTAATCTAGTCGATGATAATGATCGAGGTGCTCGCGGCTCATCTTCAGCTGTGGTTCTTCCTTGCTTGTACATTTCAAGCCATCGCTGTACGGTTCTCTTATTTAAGGCGTTACGACCAACACACTTTACCAGTAAGTCGTGCGCAACTCCTCCAGAGTAGTTGAGTAAAGCACAAAACTTTAGAAATATACGTTGCTCCACTACATTAATAGATTTTTTTAAATCTTCCATTTTAAATCAATGCACGTCTTGACAATACAACACACCAAATTAAAGTAACATGATTGTACAAGACAACACATGTATTAACTATTGCATACCATTGCGTAATACATAAATATTGGAAATAAAAAATATGACACTGGAAGTGGGATGACCTAATATGTTCGCAAAACTCTTCAAAATGTAGGGAACAGCAGATTTTTTACAAAATAAATATTTATTTCATTGAACATATTTTTACGTCGTTTTTGACTCTAAAACCACGTTTTAGCAAGGAATTGTCCTTTTATCTAGGCTACAGAAAAAGAGACTATAAAATAATAAAATATTGAGCAAATTACTTGCTGTCGTGTTTCACTCTAACATTTTAACCACCCACTTTATTATAAGATTTACAATCTGATAAACTTTCTAACATGGCCTGTAGTGAAAACTAAAATAAACTAACCAGTTATTTTAGTTTTCAGCATTCAGTTCTGAACAAACTAAAACTTCATCATAATCTTTAAAGCAACGTGCCACAGAACGCAATTCACTCAGCCGCATTGGTAAACAATTCTCTAGTAGAAGTACATGTATGTAGGCGTAAGAGGTAATGATACCTACACTACAACACCAATTACAAGGTAATTGCAAGATCTATTTTTAACATCTAGACAAAACACTATCCACTACACGGTAATTTGAAAATGCTATTAAAACTACGGTTTTTAGAGGAGCGGTGGCCACCACATAGAGTTCGCAATTTACTGGCGAATGACGAATCCTAATATTCCTACTATAATATTATAAGCCCGAAAGTTTGTGAGGACGGGTGGATACATGGATGTTTTTTATCCTTTCACGTAAAAACTACTGAACGGATTTGGGTTAAATTTGGCACACAGATAGCTTATGACCAGAATTAACTCTTAAATTAAATATTTTCTCTTTCCTTTTCGCGACTATCTGTGTGGCCGCGTTGTTCTTCTAAGCTACGTAACCGATTTCGATGCGATTTTCACCATCATTGACATATATTTTCATATTCATGTACTATATACATTAATATGACACTAAGATATAAATAAGAAATCTAGATGTATTGTCAAGTCGTAAAAACGGTGCAAAGCAGAGGTGGGTTCTATTATCAAATGAACAACAAATTGTATTCATTTTATTTGATTATTATGAAACAAAATGTTTAGCGTCATTGGTCATGGGAAAATGAACATTAGGTTTTCCATAATGATGTTTATATTCATATGTAATTTTATTTAAGCCTTAGACCAATGGGAACTTGTTAGTTGTGACTTTTTTTGTCAAATTTTTTATATTATTGTTTGAGTTTTTTTGTTGCCTAGGTATATAATAAAAACGGAATGCTGTTTTTTGGTACCTATGCGCATCACTTCAGAACGGATGGACCAATTTAGAAAATTTTTCGTAATAATCCGTATCAGGTTCTTTCGGAAAGAAAAATTTGAAAAGTTGCCGAGATCATCGGAAAATTTGGGAAAATTGAAAGAGCATATACAACGTGTAACGTTAAATGCGCAAAACCTCTTAAGGGGTCATTGTACTCATCATTATGAACAACTTTTACTATGGGACCAAACCTGAAATCGCGAAAAAAAAATCAGCTGTTCCCTACATTTATGTTCGCATAACTCGTCAAAATGTAGGGAACAGCTGATTTTTTTTCGCGATTTCCGGTTTGGTCCCATAGTAAAAGTTGTTCATAATGATGAGTACAATGACCCCTTAAGATGTTTTGCGCATTTAACGTTACACGTTGTATATTGGAATTTTGTATGAGTTATTGAAATTTGGACAGGACGACTTTAGCTAGTTAATAATAAAATCAATTATACGCCTAATGAAAGGGTAGAAAAGGTAAATATTTTAATACATTTTTCTTAAATAATGAAAAAATGCGATGTTAACAAATAGTAAATTAGAAAGTTTTGTTAAAATAGACCTTAGTGAATGGTACAGAACAATGGTAAAAAATATCGATGGTTTGTTTGGCCATCAGAATATCAGCGCTGCAATATTTTAATGTTGCAACACTAGTGCAAAGTTTGGCCCCATCGCGTTTTTTTTTCTTTTTTTTTAACTTTATTTCGTCATCTACAGTCCATTCAAAATTATGTTACCTCTGATTCTGAACTACTGTCAAAACAACAGGGTTCTTTATACTCCTTGTAATAAGGTTGTTGTTGGATTGCTGCTACTGACAAGTATGTCAAAATCACAATGATCTTTATTCTCGTTACTATAAGGTTGCTGTTGGGTTGCTGCTGTCAGCGGTAAAATAACCTGTGAACGGACTGTAAAACCAAACCTCTATTCGTTCAATAGATCTCTCCTTTTAAAATATTTAGTATGATTTACAAACGGATTCGGGTGTTTTTGTAAAGCATAGAATGATATAGTTATGTTGTGCATTTTGTGTTTTATCAATTTGAGAATAAAAACTAATTATTTTTGTGAATTTGTGCAGTTCTTAAGGTTTTTGTCTAAAATACACTCTTTTGCACCTTGTAACATAGGTAGGAAGTTTTTTCTTACTAATAAGGAATCACACTTCACACTAATATTATAAAGGCGAAAGTTTGTTGGTGTGTGTGTTTGTATGTTTATTACTTCTTCACGCTCAAACGGCTGGACCAATTATGATGAAAATTGGCACACAGCTTATAACCAGGATTAACACATAGAATACTTTTATCCCGATATTCCCACGGGATCGAAACTTATGCGTGTGAAACCGCGGAGCGCTGCTAGTTAATAATAATTGCGTATCTTATTATTTTTATTGCGAAGTGGATATAAATATGACTAAAATGAATGAATGAAAATACCATAAGAGCTATCCAGGTTCTTTTTTCAAGTGTGTTACCGTGTATTCTAAACTAACCTTTTTTCAGACTGGCCGGTTTTCTCCATCCAGCCAGGAAAGGCACGTGTAGCTACAGAACTAAACGGGAAACATGTGCACAATGGTACTGTACACAGATGAATGGTCATTCTATTCGATCTTATTCACCAATTACCTACTTGTGCCGTTTGAGGAGACGGCTGGACGTTTGGGGTCATACTTCGGTACTATTCGGGCTACCTCGTGCGATGCGTGATGATTTTTGACAACGTATTAGTGGGTAAGTAGAGGTTTAGCTGAATGAATTAGTTCATTCAGCTAAACCTCTACTTACCCACTAATCACGGACTGACAGCGGAGGCTTAGGCCTCCGCTGTCAGTCCGTCCGTCTGTCCGTCTGGCTGTCAGCGGACTTTATCTCATGAACCGCAATAGGTAGACATTTGAAATTTTCACAATGTGTATTTCTATTGCCGGTATAACAAAAAATAAAAATTAAACGCAAAAAGAATTTTTCGAATACGACTGGTAGTTCCAGACTTTAGCGCGTTTACACAAACAAACTCTCCAACTTTACTACCAGTATATATTTAAAGCTTTTTAATGCAAAATAATGTTGACCAAAACACTTTTGGGCAACTACAAAACGCGTTCTTATTTCGTTCCCGAAAACGAAGTAATAGTACTCCCGCGCTATTGCTACATTTTCGTTTAGCGTTCTTTCTGACTTTTTATGTTTTTGCCTGGCTCCTAAAGGTCGTAGCGTAATGTTGACGTATAACCTTCCTCAAGAGACGTTGGGCTATGGAATGCAAAAAAAATCAAATCCGGTAGCGTGTTCAAACAAGTAAACAAACTCTTCATGTAGGTATATTATTGGTACGAGTACAGATACAGACACCGTAAATCGTTTCTATAAAGCCACCAACATTGCCTGAGCCACGAATAGTTATGATTATAAATATTACAGAAAAAAAACCCTTCAACATATCAACAAATAACTGTCGATGTCGATAAGTTATAGGAATCCATTACTCCTTCCGTGTTTTTATTATTGTATTTTACTATGCACGTTACTTACAGTTTCACAACACAGCAAGCGCGTTCCACTCCGCCAAATATTATACACACACTGTTCAAGTTAACTAGTAGGTGAATAGAGTTGCACTGCACGTGGTCGCCGGACGCCGAATATTGAATGCCGAAAGGCCACAATATTAGTTAAAAGTATTAAGAAACAAATCAGAGGAAGTAGCCAGCATCTTCCAGCAACCAACTAGCTTAATTGGTCATTCAATCAACTGCCTAGCCTTTTAACTAAACGGCGCCCTTCAACTAGCGGCTAGAATGATATTCAAACAACTAGTTATCAATCAAACAGCTACACGGAGAGAAAAATCTTAGAAAAATTACTGTACTGTCTCATAATCTGAGTGCATTTGAGTTGTAATGGAAAAATTACCATACTAGTACAGTAAAAATTACGCTGTACAGTAAAATGTATTGGACAAATAGTGAATTTTTCCCAATCTCACTCAGAAAATTTTCTGTACATGACACTTGCACTCACTTTACAGTGACGAGCACAGTAATGTTTCTAAGAATTTTCTCTCCGTGTAGGCAAATGACTTGGATCGCTAATATGAACATTTAAATTGGCAGTTGTTTATTGTAGTTTTGTAAAATATAAAAATTACAAAATGCATGTTTATTAACAAGTTCGGCAGTAAAAACCGAGCAGTAAACCCAATAAAAAGTGTCTTAGCAATTTTTTAAATGGGTAAGTAAATATACAGGCTGAAATTTAAAACATGGGACAAATCGAAATGGGAGATTGTACTCATCATTATGAACAACTTTTACCATGGGACCAAACCTGAAATTGCGAAAAAAAAAATCAGCCGTTCCCTACATTTTGACGAGTCATGCGAACATAAATGTAGGGAACAGCTAATTTTTTTTTTTCGCGATTTCTGGTTTTATCTCATAGTAAAAGTTGTTCACAATGATGAGTACAATGACCTCTTAAGAGGTTGTTGGTGTTTTACAAATAACCGTGTATATTAAGCAGTAAAATGGCTTAATGTGCAGTTACGTGTGGGCAGTTAACAAATCGGAATAAGTATCTTACTTGGAAGTAGCACTCGCCGGCCGCTGCCTCGGCACCGCTCGCTCGGCTCGCGCGCCATTACTCACAGTTTTAACCTAATCTAACCAATTTGGTTGGGATGGCCTGGCTTTGTTACTGCGACCTATTCGGTTCACGCGTGGCTGAGTTCCAGCCTAACCGATGAACTACCGAACTATTTATCTATCTGCTCATTCCAACATTTTTACTGGCCATTCATTTATTACACTAGTTGAGTATTTTTGTACTGACATTGTATGATTACATAACCGACCAATTTTGTTTTTATTACTATTCACGTTTTCATTTAACAACCGCCGAGAAATGAAATGACTGCCTGTTATTTTTTTTCCAGAACAGATAGACACTTTTTGATGTTGAGTTCTTGGCGTATAGAGGTGTTGGTGCGAAACTCAGTCCACGATACCCCAAGCATTCTTCTCCAGCACCACATTTCCAGAACGTATATCTTCGTCTTCTCGATGTCACGCAGCGTCTCAACAGCGTATAGGAACATAGGGAAAACCAGTGATTGAACAAGCCGGATCTTGGTGTTTTTTGTAAGATCTCTGTTCCTCCACACACGAAAAACCTTTATATTTAAAGAACGTTTTTTACATTCTCATCGCAGTCTGAATCAGTCAAAATGCGTCTAATTACCCTACATTTTTGACATTGATTGTCGCTGAGAAGCATCTGAGAAGACATTGCGACAAGCTTTTGAACGTATTTATTTATTTATTAATACGTATTTACGTATTTATTTACGTGAATTGGCATAAATTGTGTTAACTTCGATCGACCAAAATCTGCCTGCTATGGCCAACTACATTAGATCAACCTGAACGATCGACATCATCGATCGAAGTCACATATATTGTCACCTTAAAAAGCAACAAAATTTCGGGGCAAGTCAACGAAAAAATAAAAAAAAATCATTGAATAGTTTTATATCTCCTCTTTTTCTTTCTCATCTTTTGTTGGAACCATTTCATATACAGTCTCAACATCTTTTGATCGTGAACGTTTCTCTGCCAATTCCTTTCGATGCTGTGCAAAAAACCATCTGAAAGAAACAAAAGCATAGTAAAAATCAATTAATTTTACCAACCTATCATCTGCAGCGCAGCGAGTAATATAATATATAATAATATGTTTGTTATTTCTTCACGCAAAAATTAATGAACCGATTGCGATGAAACTTTATAGGTACATAGCTGTTACTTAAAGCTCTTACTTTTTATCCCGATATTCTCACAGAATCGAAACTTACGCGGGTGAAACCGTAAGGTGCAGCTAGCTAGATATAAATATAACTCAGGAATCCCGAAAACGCAGAAACTCCAAGGAGTTTTTATAGTTTCTTCTCTTATTTATTTTGTCATTTACTCTTTGCATTTACTACATTCTCAAACGGAAAGAACATAGGGGTAATGCACAGTTGTAACTATTAAATTGTAACCTACCCCGAAATCAAGCAATAAACGCTATTGTAAAGCATTTTAAATTTGAAAGAAAAAATAAAATACGTTTATTTACGGCAAAGATGACGGAGAAAACATGCGTCACATCCACGCAAAACGGTCACGCTCAGCATAATGCTAATTTCTCTTTTTGTTTTTATTCTTTTAACTGTTAAATACGATACTTTTGGTTACTTTGTTTTATTTTACGTTAATTTAATGACGCGCGTCTTATTTAAGCAGAATAAACTATTCTTTTTTTTTTCAATATCCATGCGCCAGATATTTTTTATGGGAAATTCGCCTCATCATTTACTAGGCTTAACTTACATGAGTATGCCAATCGCAGGTAGTGTCATGATAGAGCTGAACACATAGACAGCTCCACTGAACACTGTGATGGTGTTGGAGTATAGCTTCGAGTATGTAGGATCGAACATCAGAGCGGCCAGGGTTTCCACCAGACTGAATAACGAGTTCATTTTACCTGGAAAATATTAACAGGAATGTTTCATTCTAAGAAGAAGGCAAAAAACTACAGTCGATCAAGGTATTTGGTGTACAGGAAAAAATATTTATCTTTCCTTAGGGCGCGTTCCCACTATGTCGTAACGATTAATTTATCGTTGGACGACTGTCGTCTCTAGCTGTTCTCATTAATACGATTGTTTTTCGTCCAATTTTTTTATCGTTTAGCAACTATCGTATCTAGCTGTTCCCATTGGATCGCGACGACATTTTATAGTTGATTTGCGGTCACGATTTAGTCGTAATGATTTTTTATCGTTTTACGACTGTCGTGCTAGCCGTTCCCACTGTCATGACAATCTGTTGTCACTGCAAAAAATGTTGTAGACGACAGTAAATCGTGTCGTTCTATATGTGAACACCTCCATTTAAACATATAAGCCACGACACTTAAAACTACACGATTATCTGTCGTCACGACAAAGTGGGAACGCGCCCTTACACTTACTGTGCATAATAACTTTATATCCTTAAAGAGAGACACTTACTTGAGAGTGATGTAAAATAATTAATTACTCAGTAAACTCAACAATGTAAAATCTCTTCCAAAAGTATTTGATGAAAGTGCAAACAAGCTTTGTTCAGGTTAAATTCTTACGCGATCAAAAACTAAAGGGAATTAGTATCTAACTCATTCGTTTATTTAAAATGTTTCAATTTACTATTGTGTATACTGCACATGTACTACAAATTGGCATCCCACAGGTACATTTTCTGATCCATTTGTTTACATTTTTATCAGATACTTTTGAAACTGTAGTTAGTGGAAGTGTTGTTAGATACCTGCACATCAAATAGGTTGTTCTACGGAACACATTTTGCTAGCCAAGTTTTAACACGGATCACCTTGTCAAATCTCATCGAGGTTCTGATGTCATTCAGGCTTTTTTTATGTTAACTTCAGGGTTTATCTGACACGTTAAAGAAAAAGCTTGACATACCCATTTCTTCGCTAGGTACTAGCTTAGATGCCATCGATCTTAGAGATGTGAATGTGGTCGCGTTCAATATCTCAATTAATGGAACTGTAAAGAAAAACATTGATTCAAATAACCTTTATTAATTCGTAAAAGAAGCAATGCGTAGTCGGTAAAAAATTATTGCAAAACTAACAGGTACAGCCCGCAAGAGTTAACTTGAGACTTTGCTCGGATGACGTAAGCGCGCGGTACTTACTGAGGTGTCGATGGCTAGAGCGGTAACAGCGCGGGGATGGGGCGGGGCCGCTCGGGTCTAAAGTTAACACGTTAAACACCATCATAGATAAAAGTTTTTTGTAAAAAAAAAAAAATCTTGTAATTTATGTATTTTATCAAGATATGTATGTATGTATACTGTTTTTCATAAGAATCTGCCGTAGGGTTCCGTAAATATAACAAAAAAAAACCCTTGAGGTCACCGGTGCCCCCCATGGCGCAATAAAGTAAACCAGATGAGGTTACCGGTGACCCCATGGCGTTCAACGTGTTAACTCTTGTGGGTTGTTCTTTAATGTTGCTACGTCCTAGGCTTTTCATCATTTCATGATCGTCTTCTGTTCATCATGGAACTTCTTGCTAGACCGATCTGAAAAACACTCTTTCCCATTTTTTGGCTGGGGCAGACGCCATATTGTTTTACTTCGCTTTTGTCCTGATTTTATTATCACATTCACCGCTAGAATTAAATGCTTACCCATAAACATATGAAAGTCAGTCTGTACAAAGACTGTGAGTACGGAGCCAGCGAGCTTGCTGATGATGGAAATAAGGCACAGCATCGAGTCGTGGAAGCCCCAGCGTTTGCTAAACACGCTGATGGAGAATAAGGCACCTGGAAATAAAAAGATACAAGATAGGAGGAATTGCAGTAGGAGCATAAAATTTTAAGCAAGATAGCGTATGGCACCTTTTTGAACTGTCACTTCCATTCAAAATGTTAGTGATACGTACAGTCGGAAATGGTTCAAGTAACAATGTACCTTAAAGTGGTTTAAATTAATTCCTTAATTACATCAAAAATTTTGACGACGCGATTACTGCAGCAACTACGTAATTGGCTGCTATGCGTCATGTCCCAGGCTTAAATCGATATTTGAAGTTATGCCTGCTATATTTGATTTAGGCCAAAACAAAACTATGAACAGGTACATATTTATATGTACAGACGCCAGCACATCAAGCTACTACAATCTGTCAGATTTCTTTAATAGATTTTCAACTTTAGCGCTAAAGCATAAGGTTCAACGTAGATTGGGAAAATCTGACAGTTTTGGGTAGTTTGATGTGCTGGCGTCTGTACATAGTTTTGTGACAAACGGCGCCGAAACGTGAACACTGACGGTCGGGCAGGTCCACACATTCAAGGTCGCTCAGCGCGCTATGGAGCGAGCTATGCTCGGAGTCTCTTTGAAGAATAAAATCAGGAGTTAAATTATCCGGAAAAGAACCGGAGTTACTGACATAGGGGCTGTTCATTTATTACGTAAGACGATTTGAAGTGGGAGGGGTCCAAACAAGTCTTTTTTTTATGTGGGAGTGGGAGGGGTCTAGATTATTCTTACGCAAGATCACAAAAGTAAGCAAAAAATTATAAGTTTAAAAAAATGCTACTTTTTCTTTGCAATTTTGGTAGATACTGATCTTACGTAAGATTCAAAAGGGGCGAGAGGGGTTTCAATCAAGTCTTATTTTTCTTACTTAGGGGGAGGACATTGGTTAAAATTATGTTACGTAATAAATGAGCAACCCCATAGCTTGCAGAGTAAGCAAACTGACGTGGCAGTGGGCTGGCCATGTTCGTCGAAAGACAGATGGCCGGTGGAGCAGACGAGTCCTGGAGTAGAGAACGCGTATCGAAAATCACATGTGGAACGCCCCCAGCTAGATGGACGGACGACCTAAAGATGGTGGCTGGGACAGACTGGATACGGAAGGCGGAGGACAGGGTCTTGTGGCGCAGCCTTTTTTTTTTTTTTTTGGGTGGGAAATTATCAAATAACTTCTCCCGTTCTGGGCGGAACGGGAGGGTGTGTCAGACTTTTACTGACTAAAACCCACCCGTGTTCCTTCAGTTGCCTGTGCCAAGGGCCACGGTAACTCTTTCGAACAACCCGCGACCCTGGCAAGCATCGGCCCCAGTGGGCCCCGTCCCTGCTGACATCTCTTTGAGGCGCGCGTGGAACACAACGCGCCGTCGACCCGAGCCTGGTCCTTACCAGACGGTGAACTGCCCATTGCTCGCCGTCTGCAAGCCCGCGCCTACGGTGGCCGGGAGTCAGCTCTTGACTCCCGACGCCCAGGGCGTCTCCTGCGGCGATTAGGGGCGTGAGGGCGCAAAGATTGCCTCTCCCTCACGCGTTCCGCCTCCTCCTTTGCAAGCATTACTGCTTCGCAGAAGGAGGTGACGGCTTCCCATGCACTCTCGCTCCGTACCATGGCCTGGACCAGGGCCGGACGCGAGAGATCGCCGCCGCCGATCGCCGCCGTGAGGACGCGGCGGTGCTCTGCCCAAGCCGGGCAGACCTCCACTGTATGCTCCACCGTGTCCTCCGGGCGATCCACACAATGGTGACACCCGGGTTGTGGCGCAGCCTGGGAGAGGCTTATGTTCAGCACTGGACTGCAATAGGCTAAATTGATCGACCTACTTTTATAACGATAAACGTCGCAACCTATTGGTCTTACACTATAGATATAAAAATAAAAAAAACAACGGGGCAGAGTACTATCGACACGAAAAGAAGAAAAGACCTAGTTTTATATCTTATCCAAGCGAAGGTTGTCTGGAAGACATCACTATTATTGATAACACTACCCATTGTAAAATGTCTGTCTATGTATGTTACGTAGGAATTATGTATGTTTCTGGTTTCTGATGTACAGACGCCAGCCCATAAAGCTACTACAATCTGTCAGGTTTCTTTAATAGATTTTCAACTTTATCGCTAAAGCATAAGGTTCAAAGTTGATTGGGAAAATCTGACAGTTTCGGGTAGCTTGATGTGCTGGCGTCTGTACAATTAGTAAATATAATGTTCCTGATTCATAATCGGCCTATAATGTTCCCACTGCTGGGACACAGGCCTCCTCTCTGTGAGAGGGAGTGGGCTGTAATCCACCATGCGGGCCCAGTGCGGGTTGGTAAATGTCACATGTCTTGTCTGAATTTTTGGAACACCCGCCAGTTTAAATAGTTTGATCAGAATAACGACCAGAATTAATTGATCCACTTTTTAAGTGATACTAACATAGTTTTTAAGTTTTATTTGCTAACACAATTGTTATTTATGTATACTTAAGTTAAGGTATTTGTCTATGGGTCTGTGTTAGCTGAAAGTAAATGGTTTCATTTATTTATTTATTTAATATAGGTCACATTTTTCAAAAACTCTTCGTTAAAAATAGTGCCGTGTCTATTTATTAATAGGTCAAGCAACCCAATGTCAGCGCGGCGCAGCGGCCCGGTGACGACTCCTCCCTCGATAAAGCGTCGTCGCAGACGCAAGAAACGATCAGAATGGCCAGTAAAACTAAAACAGCAAATAAAACCTTTACAAAATTACTTATTTTCTCTGTGAAATAGGTTAATTGAATTAAAAATCAGTTGGGGTGTCTGAGGTTTTGCGCATTTAACGTTACACGTTGTAATTGTATACAGGGTGCAATTAAATCAGAATCGGATTTAATTGGATCCTGGTGCCTCAATACCGCTCACTTACGTCATCCGAACGAAGTCTCAAGTTAATTCTTGCGGATTGTACTTATATGACGAGAAATCATTATTTAATTTTACTCGCCCTGGCTGGAGCCCTTAATTTATTGAGGCATCCAGGGGCAAGCCTTGTTAAGCAGACGACAATCTCATAGGCTGAACTGCGAGATACATTCCAAAAAAAAAAAAAATCTGATTAGGTATCTACCTGCAAGTAAACATTTGGTTTTATATTTGTAGCAAATAGCGCCACGCGTTTTGTAATCATATACAGATAACTAAGCAAGTGTGGCTATCGATTTTTTTTAACTAATTTTACTGTTGTTAAACTCTAAACAAATTATGTTCATTTTTATTGGTAGACAGTAGGAGTCTGTAAACTTATTTATAACACATTTGCTCGTAAAAGGTCTCTTACTGCACCAATTTCAATATCGTAATGTATCTCATTACGTACTTGTGCGTAATTGTAATGTAAAGCGCACGGTTTATCAAGATGCTCCGTCTAAAACGAACGGTACTTTTTTAAATCTTAGCAAAGAGTTTTTATGTCAGAAAAATGGTCAACATTTTATGAATAAAATTAACTTTGGGAGATAAAATATAATATATAAACATTTAATTGTTTAATTTAATTAATTTTGACAATTAATTACAACCATTTATCTGTAACAAAAACACAAAAGTATTAATTTATTAGTAATACTGACTGTTTTTTGTGCCTTTGCCATAAACAAAAGACGCTGATGCGCGCGCATCGCTAATTTGTGAAAAAGTAAAAATTATTCCGCGCGCTTTTTCTTTTCGCTGTATTGATTTATTCGTTTAAGAAAGTCCGAGTTTTATTTATTTCCTCACAAATGTGTTATAAAACGTCGTATGACATACGTCCGGTTTGATAATTACAGCCTCTGCTTTCTTATAGCCCTCACCTACGGCTCGGGCTAGCAATATCGCCTCAGCTGTAATTTTCAACTTACCGCACTTATATCATAATGTACTATTACAGTCTCTGAATATGAAATAATATTTAGCCACAAATAATTCTACAGACTCGCAATGAAATGGTATTGCATACAGTTCACTTTGACCTTTGAGATGCCTTCTATATTTCGTTGACACTCACTTTACATACCCAAGCTGTTATTAAACAACTTGAAAGTTCACTGACGACGTTATTGCCACTTGTGACTGGCAATATTGAAATTGAATTGTGATTAATAGTGCTTTACAGATGCATACGAAGACAGTATAAACTATAGAATTTAATATACATATTTGAAAGACAAAAACTATTCTGTTAACAAATTATTTTCTCCTTATATTGATATAAATTATGAACAAAGAAAAAATGACGTGTTTTAACCACTATTTCAAGTTTTTAGGGTTCCGTACCAAAAAGGTAAAAAGGAACCATTATGGTGGTGGTGGTGGTGCTCTGTCTGTCTGTCCGTCTGTCACAGCTGGATATCTCAAGAACTACTAATGCTATCAATTTGAAATTTGAAATAGTTTTAGATGACGTTTACCCAACTATTTTAACTATTTTGTAAATAACCTTTAAATGCATGATTTATTTTATCGTATTGCAAAAAATGCTATTGTATAGGTATTTGTCTATAGAATTTAGATAATAAATACATATATAATAATTATACAATAATATTAATATTCATAGAGTATATACAACGTGTAACGTAAATGCGCAAAACCTCAGACACCCCGACTGATTTTTAATTCAATTGACCTATTTCAGAGAGAAAATAAGTCTTTAAAAAATTGTAAAGGTTTTATGTGCTGTTTTAGTTTTACTGGCCATTCTGATCGTTTCTTGCGTCTGTGACGACGCTTTATCGAGGGAGGAGTCGTCACCGGGTCGCTGCGCCGCGCTGTAATTGGGTTGCTTGACCTATTAATAAATAGACACGGCAACGTTTTTAATGAAGATTTTTTGAAAAAAGTAACCTATATTAAAAAGTGGTTCAATTAATTCTGCTCGTTATTCTGATCAAACTATTTTCAGGTTTTGCGCATTTAACGTTACACGTTGTATATTGTTTTGACAAAAAGAGGTGCGTTCAGAAACTCACAGCTATCACAATCTTAAAAAAATTAAATGACGTACTTTGTTGCCAAATGGCAACATTATGCATTTAAGGGATAAGAAATAAATACAAAAAAATATTTATTTTTTGCAACAGGGACTGAAAGGGGGTCTTAAAAATTCAAAGCAGGGCTACTAGAGCATGTGGGGTATCATATGAAAGAGTGCTGTTTGCACATTCTGAAACATTTTTTTAGGCCATATAGATTTCGACTTTTAAAAAAATGCCGTTTCTTATCTCCGAAGTTTGCATAGAGAAAAATCTCAAATTATTCTGTGTGATAGAAGTTTATGCAAAGATTACAGGAATTTTGTGCAGAGTCAATGGCAAGTCGATGTCCAAAAAAGCTCAACTGGCTGTTCACCATGGTGTGCTGATGCTTCCGCTTATGTATTGAAGTGAATGTTGGGTGTCGCAAAAGAGGCATGAAAGTAGAAAACATGCTGTGGAAATGCATTCCTTGCGAAGCATGTGTAGGGTAACTATATACACACCAAGGAATTGATAAGGCAAAATTGCGGTTTAAAAGAAGATGAACTGACAAAAATGGAAAAAAGTATGCTTAGATGGTTTAGTTATGTTGAGAGGATGAATGAAAGGCGACTAACAAAATATATTTACAAGGCAGATATGAGTGGAAACGCTGGGAGGGGACGCCCTGGAAGGACATAATGACCTCATTGGTGATGTTCTGCAGAACTTCCAGGTACGTAGTACTCACAATCGGCATGCGCGTCTGCAAAAGGAGTATGTAGGTAAGGGTCGTAGCGTAGCAGATGGCGTTCTGTAGTTTCCGCCTATCCGAAGCGACCTCAACCGCAAACCGCAGCGGCAACGTCGCCCAATCGCAATAACAGGCAGCAGCGACACTAGCAGTTTCTTTGTAACCCTATGAAAAGGCTTCCTTACGTGATTACCTTACCACCTGTTACCGTTTTCATAGAACTAAATGGAAGCCAGTCGTGTTGCTGGTCGCCTTCAGAAGAGCACCTTTAGGCCTTATTGGAACTAATCCTACAGACGAAATTTCGGGCAAGGCAGCCAATCCCAAAGGAGACTAGCCGTTTAGGCAGGAGATATTATAGTGCACAAGTACCTATGTGCTCAAACACGGGTGCAATTAGGTGTACTGCAAGTACTTACCGATTGAATGTGTTATAATGCTGTAAGTCGAATACAAGCTGTATTTCAACGCGTCCCATTTCAGTTTGTACCTTACGTACATGTATGTGATTAAGTGTTCACCTGAAAAAAAATAAAAGTATTGAATTTCATAGTAGTTACACAAAGCCAAAGAGTTAGGTAAGTGTTTAGGCAACGAAAGAACAGGATTTTTTTTTTCGTGAATAATAAGATCTGGCACATATAAAAGGGTGCGATATACAACATTATTTTTAATATATGCGAAACCCGAATCACATGTCTAGTATTTTTAAGTAAAGAATCTACGTACAAAATTTCAAAAATGTATCATGAAAAATCACAAAGTTATACGCTTGTTATGTTACCTGATTGTCCGTACAAAAAGTTGGTTACCACTTAACACGCGCCGCCGGCCGACCGGCTGTGACCTGTGTTGTGTGTGTATGATTGCGGATATGTACTTAGTGTCGCTCGGTGTCCAGCTTGTAACCTTTTTTTAAATATTTTCGGGAAAAAATATAACATGGTCTAAAAATTATTGGAATCGATTCAGTTACTTATTCTGAACAAACTATATTCAGGTTTGCAATATACTAAAAATAATGTTGTATAATAATCACGCAAAAATCAATGACAACACCAGAAGAGTTTCTTTAGCAATTTCCCGATTTTGTTTGCGACGCATCGTTTTAATGTGTTTCGGCACTAACAGCTTCTAATGTACAAAATAACTAGTGACGAAGATCTTTCGATAATAAAACAGCACTTTTTGTTATTTTTTTCGGAACATAGGCTCTCTCATTGTTTGCTATAATGAGCGGTCATACCATTAAAAAAAAAACATTTATGTAAAAAAAAAAAATATTTATGTAATGATAGCTGCATTCTAATTAACTGATAACAGCGGGGTTATTGCGAAATCAATCGGTATCAATCGGTTTCATTTTGACAGTTCAACAACATTCATTGCGTTATTTTCGTTGTTGAGCAGACACATTTTTCGAACTTAAGAAGCAATGGATTAGCAATATCCTTCAAAAGGGTTCAGTTTGAGATTAACAGTGTGTTACGCAATTAGGGCGCAGGTCAATTAACGTAAAACACGTATATTGGTTTCTGTCCGCGACTTTTCGCGTGAAATGGCCTCGACCTACCGCGTCACAACCCATCGCCCGCCCGTGCTCTTACTTCGTTTTCGCTTGCCGTTCTTTGTTACTATTTCTATTTTTGCTCAGCTCCTTAGGGTCGTAGCGTGATGTTAAATAGCCTTTCTCAAGAATCAAAAGTAAAAGAATTTTTCAAATCCGACTCTCAGTTCCAGAGATTACCTAGTCAAACCAAAATAAAAAACAAACTCTGCAGCTCAATTGTTATTATAACAGCTGACATCATAGATTTATGGCAAATATAATAGTACCGCCGACCGAAATTCGGACGTGGCGGTCAATCTCAGCGGAGACTAGCCATCGACACGGGAGATATTATAGTATGTGCGCAGACACAGGTGCACTCTCTCTTCCCTCACTCTCATAGTAGCTCATCTGTGTCACTCGCCCGCTCCGGGCGGGTACACAGATTACCGCGTCTGTGTCCCACCCGGAGCGGGCGGTTAATCACTGTCATAGTAAATTTGTTTATAAAAACTCTATCTATCTCCCTCACATGGACATAGAGGGATAATCGGCAATCCGATACGACCGGCGAGAGTTCAGGCGCAGAGCCAACCGCTTAACGTGCAGACATACGACGAAGACGTTGCACCTTTCTTTTCATGGTTGTGCACATACTTACTGTTGGGCTGATTATTAAATCATCATCATCGTTTGAAAAGTTCCTTCCATTATTCGTCCCAGTGCAGTCTGCAGCGAGATATAGATTTATTTAATACCCACAATACCCGGCTCTACGTTCTAATTCCAGGTTTTTTTTTTTGCGAATGGCATCTCGCATGTTAGCTTATGATGTTGTCGGCTACTTAACCGGGTTATCCTGTGAATCCCTTAATAAATTAAGGCCTCCTGGCAGGGTATAGCACTTGCATAAGCTACTACACGCCAAAGGTACGGAGCTAGGCCTACTGCGTCGCTGGGAGAGGGCCGTAAGAGACTGGCTGGATCTGATCAAACTAAATTCCAGTCTATTCCAGCCACCTTTATACAAACGTCGTCTACGCTTACCTACACTACATTTGCCTAATACTGTTCAATCAAGTTTGTCTACTTACCATGGTTAGGTCCATAAACAATAGCAACGACAAGGAGAGTAAAGATTATCTTCTTCCTGAAGTTCGTCTCCCTCTTCTTGAACGCCACTTCACTAGTTTCTTTCACCAATCTTACCATGTCTGAACAAGTTACTGGTTCCACCTGGAATATAGTTATTCATAACAAAACATCTTGCTTGGGGATCATCATTATGTTTCATAACTTATAGATTAGGTTATTATACATGATTATGTATTTTTATCCTCCGTAAACTATTGTTATTATTAATGGAACGTTGGATATAAAATGTTTATAGAAAAAAATGTTTACCTTCTCGTTCTTATCTGTCCGTGGTTTAGTATTACTCTCCAAGCAGAAGAATCCGTAAGAAAATGTTATCATGTAAATAACTCCAGAAATAATAAAGATCCCATAATATCCTAACAACTTCAGCAGGATTCCACTCAAGGCTGTACCAATAGGAATTCCAGCAGTCATGCAAAGATTCACAAGTCCCACTCTAAAAGTCCTGCTTTCTTCATCAGTAATATCACTTATATAGCTGAAGACACCGAGATAAACCATGACCCAGCCGCCTGTGATAGCCGGGAAAAGAGCTTCAAAGAACATTGTCACTTCTACACCAATCTCATTGAAGAAGAAGGTGCTAAACAAATTGCTGATACACACCATAAACTCGCCGAATATTGGCATCAGTATACACACTTTTCTGTTCCCAGTTCTGTCGCTCCACGCCCCCATGAATATCACGAGCAGCGTTGGAATTGAAGTCTGTATCACACTCTTCCATGATTCTATGTTCGATATGATTTTTTGGACTTCACCCTCGAACTCAGTCAAGTTGCCTTTCCTATCTATCAATGCATCACATATCGTTTCATTGTAGTTCAGTTTCACGCGGCAAGTTTTATCCAAGTTCAGATTCTGTATAGCTAGTCTCGCTAACATCGATGGTATTATGAGACCTGCTAGTATAGGCTCTACCGTAATATTTGATTTTATTCGGCATAGTTTTCTTCTGAAACTTTCCTTTTCGGCTGTACTATATTTGATATTTTTCTCTTTTAGTTGTTCGTCTTCAATTGATTCTTGTTTTTTTTCTGGATCTGACATGTTGTGTTGTGTTCACTCAATGAGAGTGGTTGTCAAACTAACAGAAGAAATTATATTTTATTAAAAGTTTATTAATTACATATTATCAAATGCGTATTATTTGATGTGCGTAAGATGTGTATTATGTACGGCTTGATCCAAAAAAATTTACAGAAATTTTTGTATATTTATAATGGGTGTTGTTTTAAAATTATAGAGGTTTTATTTTTGTGTTGACAGATATTTTATAACCTTTTTAAATATGGAAACATTGTTTTAAAAGATAATCAACAATACACACAATACAATACATCCCTATTCTGCTGAAACCACGCTTAATACAGTACAATCACAGTTATTTCACCTCTGACAACAGCAATCTAACAACAATCTTATTTTCATTACAATAAAGATTACTGTGATTCGGATAGCGGTGCAAAACCACAGGTAAAATAACTTTGAACTGTTTGTAGAGTACAATATAACTGTACATACTTAATTTATTGAGTACCTAATTTGTTGCCTTGGTCTACACTATACTGTTTACATGCGAAACTTCTGAGCTTGTGATCCTAAGGTCAATTCCTTACTACTGGACTTTATTTATGCATTTAAAAGTTTCATCTATTATTTAAACTAACTTTTTCTTCTGCCGTGTACATAAATTATTCCCAACAATATATATTTTTCTCATTTGTCGTTGAAAACTAATCATCCTGTAGAGAATCAGAGTTATCAAAGTTAAATAATTATACGTTAGCTAACGAATATTTGCGGAGAGTATTTACACTGCCACTGCACCTTGATGTTCTGATAAAATTATACAAACAATGTAATCAATTGTCTCGTATTTGCTCTTACGTATTACTTGCGCAAGCCACTTGTTTGAAGCATCAGGTATAACTATATCTTCATAATCATTATCTTTACCATCACAACTAAAATCTTATAATTTTAGTTGTGATGATAATGATCTTTTAAATGTCATCTTGTAATTTCAGTTTTTTTCGCTGTGGCGAAACCCCTAATGTTTATCAAAATCAAAAATATGCAAAAATGTTGGTTAAACAATTACATACAACTTAATAATTTATGATGAACAATTAAGGAATGTGATGCAATTCAAGGACATATTTACTATAATGACGAACAAAAAAAAAACGGCCAAATGAAAAGCAGGGGCGCACTAGACAAGTTGCATATTTAAAGAAGAGACACAGACAAAGCGGCTGGCAGTAAAAAAAATAATTTCTCCTCAAACCAGAACCAAAATCTTTACGAATCAGCGAACATCAATATTGAGAAAGTGAAAATAAAAAGAGAGATAAAATAAGAAGAGATCAAATCAAAGCACGTATTCCTATTTATTAACTAGCATTATAGTTTACACAAGTTGGAACTTGAATAACGCAAAACCTGATAAGGGGTCATTGTACTCATCATTATGAACAACTTTTACTATGGGTCCAAAACAGAAATCGCAAAAAAATCAGCTATTCCCTACATCTTGACGAGTTATGCGAACATAAATGTTGGGAATAACTGATTTTTTTTCGTGATTTCTGTTTTGGTCTCATAGTAAAAGTTGTTCATAATGATGATCAATGATTGATGACGTTTCTCATGATGAAGAATGTTCAAGTAAAACATACGAATAATTAACAAATATCTTAAGCCCTGCCAAAGAAGTCACTAGCACCCTTCCAGGGGGTGAAAAACCTACTTGTAGATACAAATAACTATGTGTTAATTAATTTGACTATAAAAAAACTATATACAGCTTATTTTCAAACGGCATTAACCCAAAGAAACGATTTTCACACACACGAATCACCCCAATAGAATATCGAGTACCTACCTAACAAGAATCACCATCCAATCCACTTTTACCCTGCAACATTATTTTCCATTCATTTAACAACCGTAGAGATTGCGCGCGCGGTTCTATTGGGGCAACTGGTGTCACGCGCTTGGTAAATTAAAAAAATCGTTTCTTTGAGAAATTTTTTTTATGACGAGTACAAAAAAAAAATGTGTGCTTAGGTAAGAATCGGTCACTACTTACCAGCCACTCATTCTATATGTAGTGTAAATGGGAGGAATGTATATTGGCTTGCTATTTACTACTTGCTACTTAGCCAAAAAAAAGTAAAAGCTTCTACTCTCCGGAAATTAGCACAACTAATAAAGTGCTAAAGGAAAGAAAAGAGTATACATATGTTATTATTCTTTACTGAAAATTCTTATTTTTTCACTCTTAAGCATGTAAAGAAAACGCAGATGAATCTTTATAATCATATAATTTGTTCTTATAACAATTAACGTAACATAATATTACGCCGCTCTCTGAAGGATCTGGCAGAGTTATATACAGTGTAAAGTACCTCACATTTGTCATAAAGAAATAATACATACAAACAATCATAACTAAACAAATGAATCATTGTTTTTTTTTTGTTATTTAAAAAAGAAAGTTGTCTCACACTAGGAATTTCTCCTGTATTGTGGGTGCATTTACAAACATTTAAAGTCACATACACAAATATCGAGACCCGGAACAACTACTTGTAGGTCATACAAATATTTGTTCCGTGCGGGAATCGAACCCGCGACACGCAGCGCAGCAGTCAATCGCTTAACCACTACGCCAACCGTGCCGTTTCTTTCTTTCTTTCTTACGCAATTCAATCTCCTATCATAACTTCATGTTCGAGATCAATGCTGTTGATAAGCGAATCCTTTTTCTTCTTCGCCTGTAATTCAGTAGCGTTGATTGTGTGACCATTGGATCTGGCCGTGTCTTTCTTGTACTGCATGAAGAACCAGCTGTAAAAGTAATACTGAATTAATTACCTAATGGCATAATCAACCGTAATGATAATGTTCCCACTGCTGGGACACAGGCCTCTTCTCTGTGAGAGGGAGTGGGCCGTAATCCACCATGCGGGCCCAGTGCGGGTTGGTAAATGTCATAATATGTCTTAAAATTTTTGATTCTGAGTAGCGTTGAAAAAAGCAGGGAAAATTCCCGTTTCTTTCCAATTCCGTTTGTTTATTTATTTATTTTTTTCAATGTTTCATTCTATAGTTTCAAGAAAATTTGTCAGTATTATATTTCATGTGTTTTTTTTTTAATATAACCGAAAAATATGAAAGAATCGGGAAACATTTTTTTTTCAATCCGTAAATTTAACTTAGGATTTTCTATGCTTTAACTCCGCCCCCCCCCCCCCCCCCCTGTTGCGCATCTAGTATTCTAGCTGTCAGTTGTATAAATAATTTTATCAATTTAAGTGCTAGTTCCGGGAATGAAACATTGAAAAAAACAACAGAATTGGAAAAAAACGGGAATTTTCCCTGCTTTTTTCAACGCTAATTCTTAGATATGCCGGTTTCCTCACGATGTTTACCTACACCGTTTTGAGAGCAGTGCTGAGATGAAATAATTTACACAAAGTAAAGCGTCTGTCGGGGTTCAAGTCGCGGCCTTTACCTACCACTGGACCGCCACTGCTCTGTTATGTTAATGATATACTAAATAAGTTTATCGAAATCTAGTAGTCTAATAGATTTCTAATCAAAGGAGGGAGTATAAAAGTAGTAAATTTTTGCCCAATGAGCGGCAAGTTAAATAATGATTGGTAATTGAAGTTCTCATTCTACAGAATTTAGAAATATCAGTTGTAAACATTTTACTTTTAAGGGAACATTTTAAAAATTATTACTCAACCACTTGTGATGATACACACTTGTGATGGTAACATAAACAAACTACCAATTTCAACTATTTTATTATCTAACTATATCGCAACGGTATCGGACCGTATGAGACTCGTTCGCACTCGTTCGTTTCTATTGATACTATATAAAAATCAGATTATTTTATTAAGAACTCTCACACCAATTCTCTTGTGAAATAATATACTGGTGAACTTATCTTATTCTATCTAAACCAATAATTATTGTCTAGTGCTAGTTTTCAATTATTTTTGCTATATCAGTTTATTCTAATGATTTTTTTCTCTCATTTCTCACTTTACATGTATCTTTGGGTTTTTAATAAATATTTTTGAATACAAGCATTTGAAATTGGTAGTTTGTT
This sequence comes from Eremobia ochroleuca, assembly GCA_949629135.1. NCBI lineage: Eukaryota > Metazoa > Arthropoda > Insecta > Lepidoptera > Noctuidae > Eremobia > Eremobia ochroleuca. Next base: position 5,121,110 of record OX451388.1, read on the forward strand.
CATGTTACCACCATAAGTAGTTGAGTAATAATTTTTAAAACGTTCCCTTGACGTAAAATATTTTTAACGGATATTTTAACATTCACTTACCAATACCAGAACTTCAATTATCAATTATTATTTAACTTGCCGCTCATTGGGCAAAAATTTACTACTTTTATACTCCCTCCTCGAGATCATTAACAATGACAGCAATGACGACATGTCGAAACATCAAGATTTCTCCATGTCTAAGTTAAATATTAACATATTTTATACATAAATCTTCCGGAATAAATGCTATAAATGATACTGAAAACCGTATCAAAATGTATAAGCGGTCACGCAAACAGACGTGAAAAGCGACTTTGTTTTATGTGTATAAAAGGTGTTATTTAGATTTAGGGCCTCACGAAATATAACTGCAGAAAGTAATCTTGTGGGTCGTGGGTTAGAACACAAGTTTGTGTATACCTCTACCAGTCTTGTGGCATACAGGTCAAAGATTGTTATTGATGTGTAAAAATAATAATAATATTGGGTGTACCGGAAAGTTCTGTCGGTTTTGGTAGTACCTTCATAGAAATTTTTCGAATTTTTCTCTATGCCAATACGTTAAAAGTCTTGAATAATATTGCGACGTACATGTCAAAGATGGTTTGAGAAATTCAGAAAAGGGGATTTAAGTATTTAGCTTTAAGAACTAACCACGAGTTTTATTTACAAAAACCGACAGAACTTTCCGGTACACCCAATAATAATATTTATTTTCTCACCACAATATTACAAAATACATATTAGATGGTATCAGAGTCAGACAGCATTTTAATATTGTGGGAGACTGGTGCCTAAACTAGGCTCTAAGCCTGTATTTCAGGACACCAGGTCTCCGCCCTTTTACAATAATACAACGTGTAACGTTGAATGCGCAAAACCTCACACACCCCAACTGATTTTTAATTCAATTGATCTATTTCAGAGAGAAAATAAGTCATTAAAAAAATTGCAAAGGTTTTATGTGCTATTTTAGTTTTACTGGCCATTCTGATCGTTTCTTGCGTCTGCGACGACGCTTTATCGAGGGAGGAGTCGTCACCGGGCCGCTGCGCCGCGCTCACATTGGCTTACTTGACCTATTAATAAATAGACACGGCAACGTTTTTAATGAAGATTTTTTGAAAATTGTGACCTATATTAAAAAGTGGTTCAATTGATTCTGCTCGTCATTCTGATCAAACTATTTTCAGGTTTTGCGCATTTAACGTTACACGTTGTATACAATATTTTTTGTTGTTATGTACTTATAATGGTCATCATCAAGATTGATCTCAACAAGGGCAGCTCAAAATTGTGAGATAAAACTACGACCTCATTAATAAAAAACAATCTTTTTTTTTTTCATTCTAAGGTTCTAAGTTTGAGCGCCTTTTAGGAATACTATGCCATTTTTAGTGCAGAACGATGTATTATGCTGGTAACAAATAGCTCTTAAAATCAAAGTTAGGCGCAGTTTAAAGTTTTTCGTAAAAACTATGAACATAAATTGTGAAAGTCTTAAGCTAGATAATTTATTTTAGTAATTGCATTAAGCTCCAAGTTAGGATTAAGAATGATATTTGCTAATCTCATCTGATCTAACTTTCAATCTTTTGTACGCGTAATTAGTAATGAAGAAATGTTTTTACTAAGTAAACTTGAATGCCTTCTCCTGCCGGTCGATTCTGTAGAAATCTCACCGTGAAATCATAAGTGAAGTGAGCTTGAAGTGAGCAGTGTCAATAGTGTTAATCCCTAATGACAGCTCACTCCACGCTCACTTCACCCAAGTTTTCACGGTGGGATGGTTACAGAATCGCACGGCTGTAGGTAATCCATGTTATAACAGGGACATTTTTAATAGCACTCATCATAATCAGCCTATACCGTTCCCACTGCTGGGACACGGGCCTCCTCGCAGTGAGAGCAAAAATTAAATTATATAAATTTAATTAATTAAATTATTTTAATACCAGTAGCGACCTTGTGGCTAAGTTATAACAACCGCACGGATCGATTGATAAGGTAAAGCTATGCTTGCCGCGGTTGGTCCGTGGATGGGTGACCATCTTTACATTCAAAGATGCCTCCGTGCCTCGGATAGCACGTTAAGCTGCTGGTACCGGCTGTCATTCGTGGATCTTTGACAGTCGTTGCGGGTCGTCAGAAGCCCGCCGAAAATCTGACAAACAGTCTTACCAAGGTTATCGTATCACCCAGTAACTGGGTTGTGGAGGTCAGAAAGGCAGTCGCTCCATGTAAAATACTGGTATTCAGCTGCATCCGGTTAGACTGGAAGCCGACCCCAACATAGTTGGGAAAAGGCTAGGCAGATGATGATGAGCGACCCTTAAATATCGTCAAAAGATTTTATCATAGGCATGAGTTGATAGGAGGAACCAACGACTTCCTCCTATCAACTCATAACAATAAAGGGTGGCAGGGACATATACGCACAAACTGTAACTATGAATTCAGCACATAATTCTAGACCCCCCCTAGCGTAGAAATTTTTCATCGGTTATCAAAAAACAACAATCATTTCTTGGATAATTTTGCCCTGACTACAACTACGTTTCCATCAGTTTGTAAATATCGAAGTTCTAAACTGTGGAAAATTTAGTGTGTATTATATTTGTTAAGTTATTTCTGTTTATTTTTAATAAACTACAGTTTATGTCAAACACTTATAAAAAAAAAATAAACATTTTTTTCCATACGGCAAACAAGTCCGAGCCTTCAAATACTCACGCAAAAAACAGCAGCGGTGGAATCGTAAGCACAGTGCTAACATAATAAAAGATGCCAGCATCTATCTCCAAGGTGGTCATATATATCCAGGAGTACATCGGCCCGGATATCATTGCAGTCACCACCTCCATCAAGTTGAAGAATGACGTCATTTTACCTGAAATCACGTACGAATCGGTAAGATAACAGTCAATTTTACCTGTGTGGTTTCGGGAACATGTTTTTGTGAGTTGAAACGAATGTTGAGGTCTTCTTCGATACCTTATTTATGTGTGTAGGTTTTTTAGCTGGAGATACATTGTTGTTTGTCGTAATTTTTCGCCAAGACTAGTTTATTTGACTCAATAAAGTTTTGTCTTTTTTTTTATTAATATAATTAATATTTTAATTTTATTTGTTGTTCATAGATTACATTACTTCGATTAAAACATTTTCAAATTGAATATCATTGAAGAATTACAGAGTTCTGTTTTGGTTTGCTTATTGTTTCATTAATAATTAATGTTTCATTTGTTGTCGTTAAATCAGATCTATTAATTCTTACCTAGTTCAGCACTGGTCACTAATTTGGATGAAATCGATCTCAGTGCAGTGAAAGATGTTGCGTTGAACATCTCTACAGCAACCGCTGTAAAAATAAGAACACGTAATATCTTGTTCTTGTTCTTGTTGTTGGTGTTGCTTTGTAGGGCAAATCCTACTAAACGTTTGTACCTAGAATAAGTCTTAAATTTCGATTTTTTTACAGCTTTTCAACATTAGAACTGTCAGACGTTAATTTTATTCCACGGATAAGATATCTGACTTTGGTAGAATCAGCCCTGAAGCGGTCAACGGTCAAAAACGATGTTAAAATTTGCGATGATCTATTACCAGAGACCCCAAATAGTCTACCGGTCAAGCTGTTGAACTTAGATAGACTAGTGATTCCAGCTCTTATACTAGCAGGACCTATTCTCGTATTGCTCATGCTTTTGTATATATGTAGTTTTATCAGGGATTAAGTTAGTAAGGCAGAACTGAGCAAGGTGCTCTAGAAGTCTAAACAGAAGACTATTGAACTATCTTCACTCAAAGAGGCTCTTTCAATGTATCCTAGTTTACATATGGACTTATGGTAGCGCTAAAAAAGTATCGAGGAATGAAGATACAAATATATTATATGATATTAATAAAATGAATACCTAAGTGCACACCAAGCACAACCTAGACTGTCACCCACTAACGCCTGTCTTAAGACGTATTATTTTTTTGTACTATCCACACTGTTCGATACGATAGAAAAAGAAGCTAGGCAAACAGGATGCCCTGGATGTACTAACTACCAGTAGCTCAATCCTACTCTATTGATGGATTGGTGATAACCCTACTTACCAATATACATGTCCATTGTGTTTCTAGCGAGACCAGTGTAGAGGGCGCCGACGATTTTACTCCCGTTGGAGATTAGGCCAAGCACTGAGTCGTCCCATTTTAAACGGTGACTGAACAAGCTAATTGAGATCAAAGCTCCTGGAAAAGAAATGAACAGAGAAATCAATAAACCTGTCATTTGAATATTCAAATCATCAGTCAGCTAAAAGACTTCTGAATTTGTGGCGCCCCAAAGCATATCTCTTAAAAACGTTTAAGGAAAACATCGTGAGGAAATCGGTATGTCGTAGGTCCAAAAACTCGAAGACATCTGACATCCACCAGTCCGCACTGGGTCCGCGTAGTGGCCAACGGCTTTCCCTGTCACAAAGAGGAGGCCGGTATACCAGCATTAGAGAAATAATGGCTTATAAGACTGCCTGTCCATAGACGCGGAGCGAGGCTGCGGAGCTGGGAAACTGACAAATATTAACCCATAGAAAAGTGGCATTGAGATTTTATGCAATCCTATTGGTTAATATTTCTCCGTTTCTCTGCTCCGCAGCCTCGCTCCGCGTCATGGACAGGCAGCCTTATGCTTATGCTCGTGCACAAGCTTAATGCATAAGAATAATGATTTCCACATCTAGGGGATTCCTGTGACCAGGCCATCGGTCTTTTGCCCCTTTAGGGGAGCCAACAATGCGCCCCGCTTTAAAAACCCAATGAAATGCAGATAAGAAAATTATAATCATTTGGTTGGGCGACTTAACACAGCTTAAGTTGTAAAAGTAAAATAAACATGTTACTAAAGCAAATAATTACGAAGCATTTTCTACGAGTAAAGTATTTAAGTTGGTATTAGGGATTTAATTGCTTTGCTCTTCCTAGTGACGGTAGAGTACTCGTAAGTGCCTACTGTGAGAAATGAAAGATATTTATTTTTAAAGTTATTCATTCAATTTATCTATTTATTTAGTAAAGCTTTATGCACAAGTAAAAAAAAATACTGTACAAAGGCGGACTTAATGCCTGAATTTAGTATCTAGTGTAAATAGTTAGTTCTTTATCAATTAAACTTTTTGTGTTCTAAAATAAAAAAGCGGCCAGGTGCGAGTCGGACTCGCACACGAAGGGTACCCATACTTCAAGGCAAAAACGCCGAAAAAAACACGTTTCAGACAAGGATAATTTTTAACTTTAATTTATTTGTATTATTTGTTATTATAGCGGCAATAGAAGTACACACTCTGTGAAAATATCAACTATCTACCTATTAAGGTTCATGAGATACAGCCTTTAAAGCTTAATAATTCACAAACGGTTCCCTAAATTCAAAAATAGTTTTCGCAGACCTTTTTGAATGCTCTATCCAACGATACCCCACACCATGGGATAGACGAGAAAAAAACACCCCCACTTTACGTGTACCTACAGGAACCCTAAAAAATTTTTTTTCACGATTTTATTTTACCACTTTGTCGGCGTAATTAATATGTATATCCATGCCGAATTATAGCTTTCTAGTACTAAGAGCCTCTGAGCTAAGCTGCCGATGAACAGACGGACATGGCGAAACTATAAGGGAAATTATATATTATATTACATTTCCTCGTTAAATATTATTAATTCGTTGACTACGGAACCCTTACCAAAACTAACGTTATGAAGAACAACAGCCGTGCGATTCTGTAACCATCTCACCGTGAAAGCTTGGGTGAAGTGAGCGTGGAGTGAGCTGTCATTCGCTAGGGATTAACACTATTAAGTGCTCACTTCACTTATGATTTCACGGTGAGATTTTTACAGAATCAACCGGCAGGTACATACAGTTTTAAATATGACCTCTGATTTAACATATTCAGGCAACATTCCTTCAAATAAACTGCATTTAACTCAAACCGTGGCTGTTTCAACCTATTTCTTCTACGTATTGTTGGTGTAGCGGTCGCATTTCGGAACAGGGCAGGCAGCATTAAATACTATTTTATCTTACGATATTTTCACCGACAGTCCAAAACCTGAATTCGTGCCTGGATACTGTCAATGGGTAACTACTATACGGGACTTATAACTTACTGACCAAATGTACCCGTGTACCATACACCTCTGTCTATCTCTTCGGTTGTTACTGGCGTGATATTATGTCCTTTTTTACCTACATTATATTTAATTATTAATAAATCCAATTACATAAGTAAGTACATTACTTACCGAGTGAGTGAGCACAAATAAAGAAAGTACCGTAGAAACTGTACATCAGCGCGTCCCAGTTGAAACGGTAGCGGGTGTACAGGTAGCGTACCGTGTATTCACCTGGAAGTTACAGGATTTATATCAAAACCATTGTAAGTACGAGTAATCCTAAAAGTAATCGCTTACAGTACAAGTGTGCAACATTCCGCTAGCGTTTTAGTTTTGTCACTTACACACCATTTACTTATTAGTTGGAGTTTAGTGTGTATCGAAAAAACTAAAACACTAGCGGAATTAACAAGCGATAAACACTAGCGATTAGGAAGAAGAGTGGGGCGCGTCTTCGTGGATGGCACTCTCTGTAGAAGTCTTAAAGTTTCATAATCATATCAGTTCGTGAAAGTCTACTCCTGAACATAGTCCTCTCCAACTGAGAACCGTTGTGTCTGTCGGTGAAAACCAGCGCTGTAGCTCTGTCTCGCATAGGGTCACAGCATTATACTTAGTGATGGCCGTTTTGTATGGATGTGACGCATAATTTCCTCCAACTTGTTCTTTTTTGTTTTTTCTCTGTGTCATGTTTACTGCAAATCTTGCTGCCTTACTTTCTTTCTTTTTTCTACTAGGGAATTGTCTTCTTGCCACAACTGTCCGACTGATTCGTACTGTTTTGTCATTAATTCTTCTCTTTCCATCAATTTTTTAAGGAAAATATTTTAAGCCAATGCGTCCAAACATATAGCAGTAGTTACTTTCCAAACTAAACACTGATATAAATAATTCCATAGATCCCCGAAGATAATTTGGATTTATGTCCGAGATTCAGTACTATAATACCGTTGAATAAAATATAAGACTAGAAACAAGTACGTACCGTGAGACGGCCCGTATATAAACGCAATCGAAGCCAATACCAAAATGGACTTTGTTCTCCGCTTATTAGGTCCCTTTTTGAATGCAACAGTACAAGTGTCTTTTACGTGTTTTATGTCGAAAAAGGATTTTAGGAAGCCCCGTACGTCGGACGATTCGTTCTGCAATTATAAATCCCATTATTAGACCTGTTCCACATAAATGGCTTCTGCCGTTGCGTTGAAATATGGAAAAATTACGACATTACCTATACAACCCGTCGATTCTGTAAAAATATCACCGTGAAATCATAAGTGAAGTGAGCTTGAAGCGAGCAGTGTCAATAGTGTTAATCCCTAATGACAGCTCACTCCACGCTCACTTCACCCAAGTTTTCACGGTGAGATTGTTACAGAATCGCACGGCTGGTCAGGCTGCCAAGAAATACTTAAAAGTATCTGCGGGTCCTTTCTGCAAAAGCGAGCTTGAAGTTAGCTGTCATTCCACCTTAAGCTAGGTATTGGCACTAATGACAGCCCACTTCAAGCTCAGTTCACCTAAGTTTTCACAGTGAGATATTTCCGGAATAAATCGGCTGATAATATACAAACTTCTTTTTATTGTTACTTTAAACAAAAGTTGATTACCCAGACCCGAATATCTCTTAAAAGATTTCTTCAATAAAAATTTCAGATAATCCGGATCGGCAGAGCAAGTAGGTAAAAACAACACCTATTGAATCTCTTTTGGAAGAGAGAGAGAGAGAGTATGGAGTTTTTTATGTAGACATTTCCTCGTTAAATTGGACTTATTGTCTACTAGCGACCCGCCCCGGCTTCGCACGGGTGCAATGGAGAAACACTGATAATTTTTAGAGCCATTATTTCCCGTAAAAAGTATACGATAAAAATGGTTATTGTGGATTATCCCTAAGAGATAGACATATACCATCGCGGATTTTTTTGTAGACCTTTTTAAGGTGTACAATATTGTAGTACATTATTTTGATCTATCTCGACGGGTTCAGCCAGCGTTTACAATGTAAGCGCAAAAAAATGTGTTTATTTACGACATCACATTAGAAACCTCTAAAATTATCAGTGCTCCTCTACTATATTATGCATGTATTATACTAATAAACCTTCCTCTTGAATCACTCTATCTATTAAAAAAAACCGCATCAAAATCCGTTGCGGGGTTTTAAAGATCTAAGCATATATAGGGACAGACAGACAGGGAAACGACTTTGTTTTATACTATGTAGTGATGTTAGAACAGCATAATACCAATAAAAAAACTTTCAACTTGACTTATTTTTGCCTTTATAGTTTACTGGGGCAATCACTATACTGAGTACAGACGCATTTTTATACTGGCAACATATTATTTAGACGCAATTTTATAGCCCGCCGTCCTTTCGCTTTTGCTATATGAAAATGCCACTGTTTTTGGTAGAAATGATCAACCAACGGAATTTACCCACTATCGTAATTGCCCCAGTAAACCGTATTAAAAAGAACCAACAGTGCGATTCTGTAACCATCTCACCGTGAAAACTTAGGTGAAGTGAGCGTCGAGTGAGCTGTCAGTGTCATCCCACCTGATACTAGGGATTGACCAAGCATACATTTACAATCTTAATCGAGGTTTTAATAATATTTTTTATGCTAATTCTACTGATAATTTTAGATAATTTCGAAACTAGTATTTTAGTTGTCAAAAGATAAGGTACTATTTTGTGGGATTTTAAAATAAAATAGCAAAACAGAAACTTAGTCAGAATATCAATTTTGTTTTTTTTCTTTTTTTCTTATATTAAAACCCCACAAAACAGTAATATATATATACATATGTATCATTATTCACCAAGTAATAATAATGTAAAAATGTAATGTATGTATGTATGCAGTAATGTTTTGACAAATAAAATACTAGCTTTGAGACGATATAAAATGATCAATAGAATTAGCATACAAAATATTATTAAAATCTCGATTATGATTGTAAATGTATTCTTAGTCAATCCCTAGTATCAGGTGGGATGACACTGACAGCTCCCTCCATGCTCACTTCACCTAAGTTTTCACGGTGAGATGGTTACAGAATCGCACTGCAGGTTCTTAATGCTTTATTACAATACAACAAAGAGAATTTAAATGTAACAGTTTGTTCTCATGTATCCGAACGGTAAACAATACACGTAAGGTAAGTAAATAAGGTAGGTTAGTAAATATTGTCTTTCAGTGACCGCTTAGAGGCATTATAGGATTTATGGTCACTGCTCTATTTATAAGGAAGAGACCTCAATATCGAGTAATCCTTAGCAACTGTTCCACTAAACGAAGACGTTACAGTCAAATTTATAACTGCGAGGTAATTGCGTAACACACTCACAACAGTAGCAATAGCTTTTATTTTGACATTTCAACAACATTCATTGCGTTATTCACGTTATTGAGCAGACAAATTTTTCGAACATATGACGCACTGGATTAGCAATATCCTTCATAATGGTTCAGATTGTGATTGAAAGTATTTTACGCAATTAGGCTGTTGATGAAACTACTTTTGCCCTGTTAAGGGGGATGCTCTAAGACAGTCCGCGAAATTCAAATTTTCTTACGTTTTTTGCAATTCAGGGTTTGGTTTTTGCAGGTCTGTCTCAGGTTGTATGTTGATCAAAATTAGTATTCGATCGAAACGCGTTTTTCAGCCGAAACCGAAACCGTAACCGAACCTTCGGCACCTCTTCTAGATTCGGCCAAAATCGACACCGAAACTTAGGAAGTTAAGAAAAAGTTTGCTCATTAAATGACATTATTTTCTGACCCGTCGTTTGTCGTAGATTTGTCAAAAAATAATTTGATTAACGGCTGATTTTGCAAATATCAGATATAACGTAAACGCACCTAATAACGACCCGTTAAAATCCGCGCTCATTACCGCCCCATTCAGAAAACTATCATTTTTATGTCATGTATTAAAGCTACACAAATGGTTGCTTTAAAAAAAATGTAGATGTATTTGTATTGCAAATGTTCATCTCTTTTTTGCGTGCGTAACTCGACGATTTAAATAATAATTGCTATGTTCGTCCGTGGACGCCGACCTTAGTGCATTTTCCATAGTGTGGCATTCCCGATGGCGTAAGTACTCTTGTTTCTTTTTTAGCAGAAGATTATATCGTAAAGCATTTTAATGTAACTTCTAGTTCTTTTGATGCATTTTTGATACTTTCAGGAACACAAGTAATGATTCATTTTAATGAGATACTATTTTATTTTGCTTAAAATTCAATATTAAAAATAGGCGGTAATAGGAACAAAAATCACAATTTTATTCCTATTGTCGACCCATGTCGTTGATAAGTACTTGTCGTATCTTTTGTGTGCCATGATTTTTGTTAAAATGCATAAATTAATAGGCAGGAGGCTATACTAACTCAGTTCCTTAGTATGTTAACTTATATTTGAGCTATTAACGCCATATATTCAAGAGCTTTAGTAGCCGTATACACTAACTTTGTTCTTATGTAAATATTTTGATGAATAAAGGAGGTATAATTTTTAAATATTGTATTTTTATAGTTGAAATATCATTGTTATTAAATATTTTTAGCAACCGCACCACTTAAAATCATATACATGTACAAAAATCACATGTATTTACACAATTTATACACATTCCCTTGGGTCGGTAATAGGTTATACGATTTCCTTTAAGAAAACCTATTACCGATCTACTTGTACATTTACGATGGACCCCATACCTACTACATGTTTTTTTATTTGGTATTTATTTTCAAGTAAACATAAAGGTATTTAATATACGTTATAGTATTCCATAATAAACATACAGATTTAAAATAACATAAGCTTTATTATATTATAGTAATACTTAGCTAACATTTATATGTGGAAGTCATGTAATTTTAATTACTATTTGCTATCCGTTTATATATCAGATGATTGTGAAATAAACCGTCCAGCAAAGATCATTATGCGGCCAAGATATGATTGTGGATTTGATTCAGAGTCAGATGAATCTATTTTTTAATCTTATTTTTTTTGCCAAAGGTTAATTTTCTTAATTTGTTTTATATTATAATATTTGATTTTGATTTGAAATGACTGCTAGAATTAAGATTTCATTCTAATTTTTTATTTCTATATTACATTTTGTAAAATAATATACTAATATTACACTTGGTTACAAATAATTATATTAAGTAGTATATTTTTTAAGACTTATTGAAGGCTGTTAAGAATATATAATAACGTAAAGTTTTGATAACATTTTGTAGTGAATGCTGAGATCATAGTTAATCTTAAATTAGATTCAGAGGCACATGATGTTATTTTTTATAATTTTTTTTTCACATGAATAATTTTATTAATTTGTTTCATTTGTCAATCTTAATCCAAGATTTGATTTTTGATTTGACATGACTACTAAACTTAAGAGGCGGTTTACAGTCAAATGCCTTTTCTACTGTTTTAATAGATCACATTTTGTATTTTTTATTCTATTTACGAGTTATGATACTTTTTCAATTAGCGGCGCTAGTGGACGATAAACCGCCTCATAAATGTTATTGTAATTTTATATGACTATGTTACATTTTTACTAAGATTCTATAATGCCATTTACTCTTGTATAATACCAAATGCCCCCATTGGTTATATATTATAGTAGTTATAATCAATACTGGCCTTTGGTAATTTGTTATACATAATTCGTATAAATATGATATTTTTTTATTGATTTAACGCTGTTAAGAATATACTATTATAAGAATACATATAATTGTTAAGTGTTGATAGCATTCTGTACTGTGTTGGAGCATTTATATAAACAGTTCAATATACACGAGCATTTTTATTTAACTTTAACGGTTCCATTTATTTAGTGGTCGGTATTAGGTGTCACATAAACGGTATTAGGCACACACCCGATATTTTGAGTCGGTAATAGGGACATGACCCTTTTTTCTTTTATTTAATTTTTAATGTTTTAAGTAATTCTTTGATTATCTGTTCTTATACATAACTATAAAAATCGATAATATTAGTACTTGAAAAAATATTTTTATTGAAGCCACATATTAAGAATGTGCTTATTTTTTGGATATCAATCTGAACTCCGCTTAAACTGGCGGTAATGGGTGCGTTTACGTTATATTATCCAAAGAAAAACAATACTTTTGTCAGATTTTGTGTGAAAAACTGTAAATATTTCAAAATGACGAATAAATAAGGCCTCAGTAAATATGCTACTATGTAATAGCTTTTACGATAAACTATTTAGTAATATTTCAGATACTGGATTCAAATCAACACCGCATAACTCTACCATTAGCAATCAGCAATTTAATCGCTTTTCGGGAACTCGATATGTACCTAGCGACACTGCTTTAAGTAGCTCTTATCCTATCGTAAGGGAAAGCAATTTTAACCGTACTCAAACTTAACGAATGCCCAAAACGCAATGCAGTATCGAAGTAATCGCTGAAATTTTGCTATTGTGACCGAACCCACAGTCGCTTTCTTATCTGCTGTAGCGCTTACATAGAGCTTGAATCAATCTTCCAGTGAATAAATCCGTACTCACTGATATTAAAAACAGCATGTCTGCGACGAACCTAAATGACTTCTATTTATAAGTAAACACATTTTTTGACGTTTGTACAAAAAGGGTGAACACTGGATCCTATTACTAAGTCTACGCTGTCTATCTATCTGTCGTTACTATTCTATCAAAACCGACAGATCAAGAATGCCATGCGCCAGTTTCGGTCTGGCCGAAGATTCAAACTGCGGCCGAAACCGAAACGGGGCCTTCGGTTGGTCACTAATTTAAATATGATTTGCGACCGTAACAAATATGACTTTAAAGAATTATAACCTTTAGAATCAGCAATACAACTCCTTATGTTAGAATTGCCTCAAATATCATGATTTCATGAAATAGTCATTCAATAGGGTACTATGGTAAAATGAACTTAGAGAGTTGTATTGATGACTTTATTATTATAATTCTATACATCAATATTTGGCCGCGAATCATATTTAGATCAACATACACCTGATACTGACCTGAAAATTGCAAAAAACGTGAGAAAATTTGAATTTCGTGGGCTACCCTGACGCTTTCGCCTTAAGAGGTTTGACTTTACCGCTTACGTAACATACGTTCTATTCTTATCAATAAGAAAATAAGGTGACAAATATTATGCATGAATTCTAAACGCAATAACGAACAATGAAATTTTATCGTCCAATCAAAATAATATAACCTAATTGATTGAGTGTGCAATGAATATGTAAACAAGCCTTGTAGTTACATAGTCCTCCCCTTTACATCATTATATTTTAGGGAGATTATCCCCCAAATGGCCCTATCATTCAAGTATGTACTTTTTTTTTTTTTTAAATCTGATTACTCGGTCCTATTGTTATAGGTCCCTTTATTGGGAGTTTTCTGATAGTTTATAATATTATGATGCTCTTTACATTCAAACGTTGAGCTCGCTATACGAAGTTAATCCCTATTGTTCTGCCATTAACTACTAAACTTTGTATTATATAGCTTGACGATGCAGAATCGAAACGTATTAAAATCTACTAACCTTTTTCGGTTTCTCTGTAATAGGCCTCTCCGGATCTTTAATGTAGACAAATCCATAGACAATACTGAAAAGGTTCAGCAAAGCGCTGACTGTGAACACTCCGTAGTAGCCTGTAAGTTTCAGGAGAATTCCGCTGAGAACAGCTCCTATCGGACCTCCGGCTGTCAAACACAGGTTCGCTATCCCCACACGAAACGTCCTGGACTCCGCACTGGAAATGTCACTGATGTACGCAAACACTCCCATGTATGTGGTGATCCAACCACCCGTGATAGCAGGGAAGAAACCATCGAAGAACATGGTCACTTCCACCGGAAGCTCATAAAAGTAATACGCGTTGAGTATGTTGCTCAAACACATGAGCAGGTCTCCTATGATTGGGAGGAGAATGCATATCTTTCGCTTTCCTGTCCTGTCACTCCAAGCACCCAAGAAGATTATCAAGATACTTGGCAACGCTGTTAGAAGAACGCTCTTCCACATCTCCATGCCTGCTATAAGCTCTTGGACAGCCAATTCTTCTTTAAGGTACTTTGTTCCTTCCTTTGCAATGAGTGAATCACAAACCTGATCGCCAAACTGCATGTTCACGCGACATGCTTTGTCTAGGTTCAGGTTCTGGTTTGCCAGTCTCGACAGCACTCCCGGGATCACATAGCACGCCAGAACAGGTTCTACAGTAATATTTTCCTTTATCACTGCAATCTTCTCTTTAAAAGTTTTCTTTATCGGGTTTTCTTTCACTTTCAAGGGTTGTTCTTCTGAGGTATCCATCTTTTCCGACGGCGCCATGACTACTAAATCTTAAAGGGTAGGAAAGGTTCCCTGCGACATGTTGATCGCCAACCAAATATTAACTCATTGTGATAGACTTAACCATTGTTATATTTATAGATATTTTATCAGTTTTTCAAAGACGCAACCGAGGAGACAAACATTGTTGGTTTGTTTAGAATATTAATAAAGTAGCACGCTGTTTGTAAACTGCAATCTTTAAACACACCTTTAAAGTCTTGTCATAGATGACACCACTAGTGAGCGTTTGCACCTATACAGCGTGCCCTTTAATGGCGACATTAATTTAACACGCGTATACGGTTTCACGTTTTCGTTTTATAAACATATTTTAATTACATTTACTATAAATAAATAATAACGTTTAAATAACTAAGCAAATAACAACTAATACCTAATTAATACTAAAAAATATACATATATTATACAAGTATTTAACAAAAAAAATATATATGTATATAAATAAAGAAAAAGGCAGGAGCTCATTGGGCATCAAAAACTTCAAATTAAAAAAAAAAACACAAAAATTCAAAAATTCAAATTATATATCACAATTTCTTATGCGCAGGGTCAATTTTCCGGGGTCACGGATCATAACATCGCATCAATGAAATTAAAACGAATAACGTGCAAAGAGTAGGCGAATTGAAGGAAAGAGAGAGAGAGCCCTATGTCAACGAGCGGCGCAGGTGACAGTTTTCAAATTACGAATTATTTTATGGCGTTATAATTTTTATGATTACTGGCCACTAGCCCTACCCGTGTGTTACATTAATGTAGTAGCGGTACGTTGTATACGCTATATACTAGTTTCGAACGAGGCAAACCTCTTTCTCTCTTGTAGTGTGTGGCTAAATAGCATCCCTAATCAATTGCCCCACTTCTCTGCAATCTGAAAAGCTTTAGAAACATACTCCTGTTCTGTATCACATCCAATTTGTCCACTATATAAAAAATAAACCAAGCAATCTAGATCGCGGCCATCTTAATTTGCGGTTTAACAAAGCCAGATGGGGATTTTCATTAAAAAACTTGTTTTTAGATCTTGTATGTTGGAAAGAATGTGTGGGGGATAATGATAGTGCTTTTGAAGCATCGAGCTTTTATGTAGGGGTATTTTTAGGGCTCCATACCTCAAAGGGAAAAACGGAACACTTAAACTTCGTCGTCCGTCTGTCAGTCTGTCAAGACACCTTTTCTCAGGATCGCGTGGAGGCATCAAGCTGAAATGAATATTAAATACGTAGGTCTACGGATCTTGGGAGCTTTAAGTCCACGCAATAAAAAAAATACGGCCTTTTATGCGACATATTTTGATACTCGCAAATAAATCAAAACCTGAAAAGGGTACCTACTTGCCGTTGACCTAAAATCATCAAAGAAGCAACATCTCCTAGCAAAAGTATAGGAAAATGTCCGAAGATTGTTAATTAGTAGTTTTATCAATCAAAAATGTTTATATTTATGTCTGTAATTTATATGGTGTACATAATAAAGAGTATTCTATTGTATTCTATTCTAAAAATTGCGATTACAAACTTACCCATGCAGTTGGAGAATTCACCGTGACGTATATCGATGTTATGGAAGAACATGTTCCTCAACTACAGTGTTAAGTTTGTGTTTGGGATAGTCATCCCAACTACGGAACCCTTCATTGTACGTTTTTTCAAGATATTTGTGGAGGATATTGTATGTTGTTTTTACACTTTTGTGTGTTTGGAAGAAGAATATTCCAAGACTTTTATGAAACTGAATAAAGAATAAACCTCCGTTGTAAATTGATTTCTTTTAAGATCCTCTTCCATTGTAGTAGGTACAATATGACAATATTCATTGCGACCAAGTCTCCGAACATCATGTGCGTTTGTCAATCTAATTAGTGACTGCAAAGCATAGTCATCATCTCATCATCTTGAGACATGCTTAGACGAGAAGAAATGTAACGACAGTGATCGCTACCAGTTCCAGGCAATATCTTGACAAAAAACTGTTAAAGATTTTTTATTTTCATTTTTCTTTTTATTTTTATGTTTCTGTGTGTTTAGTTTATTTTGTGATATTCCTGTGCAAGTCCCAATAAATACTCTTTCATTCTTTCGAAGAGACAGGGTTGCTTGCCCTATTACCAACCACAGCAGCTACCCCATATCCAAGTGCCTATTAATCTCAGTGAACTTGATGTACTGCACGTCCCAGAGCCAGATGTGCATTTAAATTAAAAAGACATGTTATTTTTATATATCTGTGTGAAGCGAGAAGAATGTGTCGCGGTAATGCTTCTCACAGAATGTGCGCGCTCTTGAGTCAATGCACTTTTATTTAGCTGTAGGTGGCTCATATTTTTTGTATGGTACGGACAAAATTATTCTTGCTCTTGGCTGTTTAAGCTGATGTCGGGGCAACTTATAGTTACTTCATCTTTTTGTATCTCGTCCGGTCTTTTATGAGCTATAAAATGATTATGCATGTCAAGTTAAAAATACTGCTGGTCGATTCTGTTAGAATCTCACCGTGAGAAGTTAAGTGAAGTGAACTGTAATTCCATCTGATGCTAGGGATTGACACTAATGACTGCTCACTTTAAGCTCACTTCACCCAAGTGATCACGGTGAGATTGTAACAGAATAGCACTACTGAAGTGTCAGCATGTTGGTTATGCTCGGTGATTATACAGGGTGTAATCCATTTCATTCTGGCAAAAATTTTTGGTGGGAAACGACTTTTATTTTTGGCGTGACAAACCGTGTTTTTTCTAGCAGCAAACAATGTAACGTGGACCATACAGTGCTTGTAGGATCAAGTAACGGTACAGTTGTGGGTGTATTTTTTTTTTGGGTGACTTCATTTTTTTTTAACAATATACAGACGCCAGCACATCAAGCTACCCGAAACTGTCAGA
Organism: Eremobia ochroleuca; assembly: GCA_949629135.1. Lineage (NCBI taxonomy): Eukaryota > Metazoa > Arthropoda > Insecta > Lepidoptera > Noctuidae > Eremobia > Eremobia ochroleuca. The sequence goes on from OX451388.1 coordinate 5,138,602, forward strand.
TTTTTCCATAGAACTATGATCCTAATGCTTTGGCGATATAGTTGAAAACCTATTGAAGAAATTTGACAGATTGTAGTAGCTTGATGTGCTGGCGTCTGTACAATTATACGCCAAATGACAACTTATACTTAGAATAGAATATAATAGAATACTCTTTATTAAGTACATCATAAATATTACAGATACACTAAATGTACAATTTTTTTACAAGGGGTGACACAATGGGAGGCTTATCGCTAAAAGTGATCTTAATATTTATATATCTTTTCTTATCTTTAAAGACAACCTTTGGATGAATTAAGCGAGAAAAGAGAGAGAGGTGTACCATTTACATATATGCGCAATAATAATCATAAACGAACTGCAAAAAACATAAAAATGACATACCATAATTTTTAATAAAAATGCACAAAGTTTGGGCATGCCTTACCGAAACGGGCAAGGCATTCCATCACCGTACTGCTTGACCTGTAAAAGATTTATCATAGAAACTGGCGGAATGCATCGGCATCTCTAGTCTCAAGTTTTTCGATGACCTTCGATATCTATTATGTGAGTCATGAAGGAACTTGAAACGTTCTTTAAGATAAGAAGGAGTTGTAGGATGTAACAGAATACTATAGAGCTGAAATAAGATATGATTATTCCGGCGAAGACGTATGGGAAGCCATTTGAGCTTTTACTTAATTAACTATGTACGATTATTTATATAGACAGTACAAGAATCGGTCAGGAATAGATACCTCGGCGGCGTATTTAGAAAAGCATAATGAGATTTAGCCCGTCTGCTTGAAATATTAATTAAATCACGAATAGAGAACCATTTAGGGTGAGTATACACTATAGCAATTTCTGGAGCATTTCCATGTAATATAACGTTCTTACGAATGGTACAATATATGCGTTTGGTTTTTAAAATCAGGTTGTAACAAAACATCGGGCTTCGTGTTCGAAGTTCCGTTCTATAAAATTTTAAAACGGCGATGTTCTGTTACAAGTAAATGCTCTAGTCTGTACTCACCTTTAGGTGTTTCCAAGAATCCTGAGAAAAAACTGCACACTAATTGCGCGACACCCTTTCAATCAATCATTTTGAATCAATCAATCATTTAATTTATTTTTTCATTTTTTATTTGTCATTCATTTTCTTTCAATTTGAATCATTTTGAAAGATATTGCTAATCCATTGCTTCATATGTTCGAAAAATTCGTCTGCTCAACAACTTAAATAACGCAATGTAACACTTTTGAACTGTTGTGTTGTTGTTAAACTGTCAAAATGAAAGCCATTCCTACTGTTAGTGTATTAAGCAATTACCACGCAGTTTTTGCTTTTCTAAGAAACCATCTAATTAATTAGAAACATAATTCCTGCGATTTAAAACGGAGCAAACAACTGCAAACGAATTTACTACCGAGAAAATATCTCGTCGTACTACAGGTTGAAATTGAAAACATGCGACAAATCGAAATGAGAGATTGTACTCATCATTGTGAACCACTTTTACTATTATATTGTCGCATGTTTTCAATTTCACCCTGTATACTAGGTACCTACTAGCCAAAGTATTTCGATTACTGAACCTAATCGAAATACTTGGAGCGATAGAACGAGTTGTCGAACTTACTTAAACACCCTTTAAAATTCCTAGCATAGTATCTTCTTCATATGGATTAAAAACAAAATAGGTTTAGGTTACACTGTGTTTCTAGATATCTTTTATATCACTTATGCTTATCTCCATTTACGTTACCTATCTGGATTTCTTTTTGTGTAATATTATAAAGTTCAGCCTGAATACTACAGCCTGAGAATAGAAATACATGTAGTAGGTACACATGTATTTCTAGATATGTGCAGTTAGTTAAGAAAATCTCAGGATTTTTCTTCGCGGTATTTAGTACCTACATATTTTTATGACCAATTAATCAACAAAACACTACCCCCTTACTAATACACGTTGTATAGCGTCTGTATAGTTAAGGCTTTGTCTTCTTCTTTCGAAAGTCAAATTACTGACGACTGAAAGAGAGAAATCGGTGTGTGACTAGTCATCAGCACCCTAACTGCGTAACACACTATTACTCTCAATTTGAATCATTTTGAAGCGTATTGCTAATCCATTGCTCCTTATGTTCGAAAAATGTGTCTGCTCAACAACGTAAATAACGCAATGAATGTTGCTGAACTGTCAAAATGAAACCCATTGCTACTGATAGTGTGTTACGCAATTAGCCTGCTGATATAATACGTTTGTTAGTAAGGCGGTTTATATACAAGGTTTTAAATAAATAAATTTTAAATAAATTTTATTGAAAACAAAAAACCCAGTTTACAGAAACTCTGTGTTCGATAACAACTGCATTAGTATAAAACTGTGTCGCAGTCATTAACGCCCACCTCCAAAATTCGTGACAAAAGCAAGGGTAAAAAACTAAAACAAAAAATAAAAATAAAAGAATCAGTACTTAAAATTAAATTAAACAAAATTTTAACTGTGTAATTTTATGTGAGGTTGTATTGTGCGTGGGGTGTACATGTGTGTGGGTGTGTGAGTGGGTGTGTTTGTTTGTGGGTGTGTGGGTGTATGTGTGTGTGTGGGAGAGAGGTGTCAGTTTGTGCAGTGGGTGTGTTTGCGCATGGTATACATACAAAGGGCAATTGGAAAGTAAGTTTAAGTTTTTACAAATGTTTCCAATTCTTCGTAAGTGAGTGTACGAAGCCATTTATCCATGACCATTCGACATTCTCTCAAAGTCAGTGGATATATATTGAGCTGTTTATTTACTCTATTATACAAAATGGAGCTAAGAAATTGATATTGCCGTCGTACAACTTGAACTCTGGCAGGTTCCACCTGGCAGACTCTGTCAGATCTACGCTTTTGGGTAACGACAATAGGATCGAATGGAAGGTCTGAGTGTTTACGCAGCACTACAGCAAGAAGAAATGCCTGTCTGACTGTTGGTAACTCACAAGGTGTAACTTAAATAACGCACAACCTCATAAGGGGTCATTGTACTCTTCATTATGAACAACTTTTACCATGGGACCAAACCTGAAATCGCGAAAAACAAATCAGCTGTTCCCTATATTTATGTTCGCATTACTCGTCAAAAAAAAAAGTTGCTCAAAATGATGACCCTTTATGATGTACAATGACCCTTTATGAAGTTGTGCGTTATTTAAGTTACACCTTGTATATTCAATCACCGTGGCTAGACGAAAATAGTTCATTACGGCGTTAGCACGCTAAAAGTCTAATTTCACGCCGTGCATTAATGGACCACTTAAGTCACAAGTATCGTATACTATTTTATAGCTTGTGTGACCTAAACCCGCACTTAAGTCACGCTTTTCTGGGTAAAAAGGGACTAAAGTGACAGAAAAGCGTAGTGCGGGTTTAGGACACACAGTGCTTTTATAATTGAAGTAATTTGTTTGCCAGAAACATATAATATTGAGGTATCTTTCAACAAATTGATTCTTTCACTGGACTTAAATATTCTGAGACATTTAACAAAATCTTAAAACTGTCGCTTACTTTCGAGCTTTCGGAACCAGAATTAAAATCAAACTTCGGTCTTCATTCACTAACAGTTCCCAAAAGCCAAAACTATCCATCAAATAAATCCTGGTCACCGTAGTTTGTTGAAAAATGTTAGGGATCGCTCGTGGCGCGTCGCCATTGTTTTCTAACACTAATTTACTGGCGACATATTTTTCTGCTTACTACGAAGAATAGTTGGCCGTTTCTTTACACCTACATTTTCGGTATTAAAGGTGTATTTTATGGGAGATTTTGAGCTTACTACAATAGCTTTTGAAGATCTGTGCTGAAAAAAGCTTGTCTTAGCGTCTGGAGCATCTGAAGGTACCTGTAGTGCTATTCTGTAAAAATCTCACCGTGATAACTTGGGTGAAGTGAGCTTAAAGTGAGCAGTCATTAGTGTTAATCCCTAGCATCAGATGGAATGACAGCTCACTTCACTTAACTTCTCACCGTGAGATTCTAACAGAATCGACCGGCTGTTTGTCATTTGCTACGCCATATTTATCAGCCTATAGGTGTCCATCGCTGGAATTAGGTCTCTTCAATAGCACGCCACTATACATTAACATTGCCGTAGCTCCGGCGTAGCATAAGCGTAGCACTGGCGTAGCTCTAGCATAACACAGGCGTAACACTAGTGTAGCACTGGCATAGCATAGGCGTATCACAGGCGTAGCACAGGCGTAGCAATGCGTAGCACAAACGTAGCACAGGCGTAGCACAGGCGTAGCACAGGCGTAGCACAGGCGTAGCACAGGCGTAGCACAGGCGTAGCACAGGCGTAGCACAGGCGTAGCACAGGCGTTACAGGCGTAGCACTGGGGTAGCAATTGAGTAGCGTAGGCATAGCACTGGCGTAGCGGGAGCACAGGCTGGCGTAACACTCTTGTGCATTCAGATACAGAAGCAAGCATAAAGGCATCGTATTTAAATATATTAGAAGATAAAGGGAAATAAAAGTGCCAGCAGGATTCGATAAAGGCCCGCCCTGCCCCGCCTCGCAACCGCCCCCGTATCGCATCACTTCCGTCATGTGTGGGACGCGCTAAAATAGTACGAGTACCTAAGTATTGAAAAGTAAACACAATAGCGAGTGCATTTCCAAGATCATTTCAGATGTTTATCAGTTGTTATGAAAGTATGTATATTATCATGACGGCTGCAGAGCAACTTTCTACATGCATTATGTTTTTGACAAACACTTAACCTTTCATGTTTGAATTTAAACATTCATTTTATGCATGATAGTAAAAATAGGCGGCTAATAGTTTCATAGCTATGAACCTGGATCGCCTCTAAATCATCGTAGGCATATAAAAAGGCACACGGACCTACCTAATGGACACAACAATAGAGGGTCCTACGAGTTACCTGCCTGCCTGCCTCGTTGGTCTATTGGTTGTAAGCGCGGCTGCTGAGCATGAGGTTCTGGGTTCGATTCCCAGGTCAGCCAAAGTGGATATTGGGTTTTTACATCGGGAATTTCTTCACACGGCGTCTGGATTTCTGCCTAGTTGATGGCAGTAGTCTCGCCCGCTTTTATATGATATTAACCCCTAAATTGATTTTGTCCGTTTTAAAGGACGCAGTATTTCCACGCACACAGACGCTGTTTTAACACTCCTAAGCACTGTACCACAACTTCACATATAATATGCCATGTCCGTTTTATGTGACGTAGTTTCATGTACCACAACTGCACATATAATGGACAGTGTCCGTTTTATGTGACATTGTAACAACAATAAAAAAAATACAAAAAAATGTTTTTTTTTTCTTTATCCTCTTTTCTATCCTAATTTCAACCCATATACGCATTTTCAACATTATACACACAAGAAATCTAAGGGTGACAATTTAAGGGTTAATGACTTAAATGTAGGTGCGAAATGTGGTTGTACTTTAGCTACACTTCTGCTTAACCCTTCGAAGAAATACGGGCGTGATTTTATGTTAAACTAGCATCCGCCCGCAACTTCGTTTGCGTAGAATTCGGTATTTCCGCCTTTTAAATCCTATTACCCGTTTTCCCGTAGGAATGAAGCATTTTCCCGCGGTAAAAAGTAGCCTATGTTCATCAGGGATAATGTCGGCTTCTAATGGTAAAACAATTTTTCAAATCGGCCCAGTAGTTTCGGAGCCTATTCAATACAAACAAAGAATCAAATATTTCCTCTTTATAATATTAGTGTAGTGTATATTGATAGCATAACATATATAATAAATTATTTATTTATTCAAGGACCTAATAAAGAAAATTCTATTTTATTCTAACTGTCCCAGTGTTTTTTGACACTTTAATGTTAAATACTGGTGAAAATGACAGATTTTCATGACGGCCGTTATCTTATATGACAGAACCGCTCTTCTAGGAAACTGTAGTTTAACATTTAAACAAATCTTCTTAGTTTTATAAAGTTAAGAGCTAAAATCAAGCCTCGAAGAAATATACTGCTTTACACGTCCAAATAAATGTCCCAGCGCTGCAATCGCACATATTTCTTCTGAAATAGTCACATATTGCAGAACAGTTACAATGAACCGAAGAAGATTCTATTAACCTTTTGTTAAGACAATTTCACCTTTATGTGGACAGCTTGTATTGCAAATAAAACAGTCTAGCCCCGTTAATATGTGGACGGCAAAACTATTATAAGGTTACGACCCGACTGCCGCAGTCTAGGTTGTAAAACGAAAGAAAGTAATATAAACACAGGAATGTTTGGCTAACTGCTTAGCTAGTATTTCCAGAAAGACATGGGTCTTAAATTCGTCGGTAAAAAAAAAAAAATTTGTTAAATAAAGCTTTAACTATATAGCTTAAACTGTATGTAAGTATTTGCAGGATAAGCTATACGATTTATATTTCACCTTTATTCTTTAGTTTAAGAATATAGCTTAAATATAAAATGGAAGTTATATTGATCTGTTTTTTTTATGTACAGGCGCCAGCACATCAAGCTGCTACAATCTGTCAAATTTCTTTCATCGATTTTCAACTTTATCACTAAGATATAAGGTTCAAAGTTGATTGGGAAATTTTGACAATTTCGGTGAGCTTGATGTGCTGGCGTGTACTTTACCTAACTTTGCATGCCGAAAGGTAAAATATAGTGATACCAAGTCTATACTCTTTCACGAAAAAACTACTTAAGGAATTTGGATGAACTTTGGCACACAGATAGTTTATAACCAGGATTAACACATAGGATATTTTATATCCCGATATTCCCGCGGAATCGACACTTATGCAGGTGAAACCGCAGGACGCTGCTAGTTAGTAATAATTATATAAAATAATTGCACGCGTGAATACTTCGAAGAGTTAGGCAGACGTGTGTGTGGCTGTGTGGTGTATATATAATTATCGGTGTAATAAGTAGGTATTATAATTATTAGACCGATAATTGCTCATCATGTTACGTAATGAGTAGAATAAGGCCTTATTTCAATAATCAATAATAGTTATAAAATTACTTTTGGTTAGGATAGGTACTGTGGCTAGGAACAGACAGGTAATAATTGGATTTAATTTAATAGGTTTGGCCCCGATTCTGTTGTTCACAAACTAAACTAAATTTAAGTTCAGTGCATCTTTTTATTTCTATTGCATTAAGAAAAGGACAGAAGATAAATATTAGTTTAGTCCTGTCAAATTAAGATACTCCATAGACAAGTTTAGACGTGATTAAAAAATTGGCTACTAAAAATACGCCAATTTTCGTCAGGCGCTGAATAATTTTTGATTGGAAGCCGACACCAACATAGTTGGGAAAAGACTAGGCTGAGAGAGAGGGAAATGAAATAAAACATTTTTTTATGCAGTTATTAACCACTTTGCTAATTTAACTTTATTGATCAATTATAGGTACAGAGCCAGTTTCGTCGTAGAATTCACAATCGCTTATATCTAGAAGGAGCAGTCTCATGAGTAAGATACGGTGACGACTTTAATTTACAATAGTTTAAGTATGCCGTCCACCGATGTTTAGCAAAAGGAAAGTATCAGAGCAATGCGCAGTGTTGCGCTCAATGCAAAAAACGCTAACACAAAATTAGCAGGCGCTTTATACATTTATAGCTTGACTACTTCGCGACACACACCTGATAGAAATAACAGCTTTATACAAATGATAAAAATAACGTAATGATGGCAGAATCATTCGTCCGGTGAGCAGCATGAGTTCGTTTTGTCATCAGAAAAGGTTCAGTACTCTTAGGCAGCAGGCTTCTCAGACTTTTCACCACAGACGACGGTGGCGCCAGTCGCAACGGAGCCACCCTCATCAGGAGACACCGTGCACGCAAGAACTGGGAACTTCTGGTAAAGAACAGCGCGGTATTTAGGATGGCTGATACCATATACAATAGGGTTGTACACGGCATTAGCCTTAGCGAACAGTGAGCCCCAGATAGTAGCCAAAGGACTAATGGGCGCGCTCTCGAACACTCCCGTGTAGTTGATCACAAGGTAAGGGGTCCACGCCATGAACCACAAGGAGATAGTCATCAGAGCCACCTTAGCCAACTTGCATTCAGCGCTGGTATTAGCCGCTTCGGATGACCTGAGCGAAGCCACGTTCATTTTCTTAGCTTGATCCCTCATAGCCTTTTCGTGAGCGGTTACAGCCTGGACGATGAAGTAGTAGGAGTAGATGATAAGCAGAAGTGGCAAGAAGTACACGAACACAGAGTAAACCACAATGTAGCTTCGGCTTAACCAATCCTTTGACAAGTAGTCAGTTCCGCAAGCAGTCATGTTTCCCTCAGGTACGTACCGGTTCCATCCGAAGAATGGCGCAAGGGTCCATGCGAGTGAGAACAACCAGATTCCAAGTATGCGTTGAAGAGCTCCAGTCTTGGTCATTGGTTTCGCGGCGATACCCTTCACTATGACGTTATAGCGGTCGAAAGCGATCATGGTCATGGTCCAGATAGATGCACATCCAAATAGTGAGCCAGCACAACCATAAAGTTCACAGGCAAACGGACCAAATACCCATGTTTCGTTGTAGCAGTTAACAACCATAGCAGGAGCCATAGCGCACATCATGAGGAAGTCGGAGAAAGCGAGGTTCACTACCAGCAGGTTAGATGGTGTCTTCAGGCTTTTGGTGCTTGAAAATATGTAGATGACCATGCCATTGCCAGCAATAGATATGAATCCGAGAACGCCGATTGTAAATCCCAAGAGTGCGTGCCAGAGTGGGTTCATAGGAGGAAACTGGTACCAGTGAGCGTCGACCATGTGGAGCATGTCGGCTGATACTTTGTCCACGACGGTCTGGTTCGCCGTTCCATGCATCGCAGTTTGGCCTCCCCAAGCTTGCAGGGCTGCCATCCCGGGTCCGTGATCTGCCATCGCCATGTTGGTGTTAGTTATTTTTCAATTTGAAATCAGGAGAAATCTCGGCCGTAGATGTTTGTTACAAGATGCTGGAGAAAATCGTTAGACGAACTACTCCAGTCTATGTAAGAGCCTGCCGAGGCTGTGGAGACTACTCGTCTGTTGCTGTTCCTCCAATGTCTTATATACTCAAACCTTAAGGATTAAACATGACGTCGCCAAGACAATCGATATTCATAATTAGATATACGAATCTAAGAAGGTAAGCTCAAGACTTAGTAAAATTTGAGTAGCAGGGGTGGACTCGTGTGTTTGTCAAGGTTCCGTACCAATACATTAAAAACAGAACCCATATTACGTATTTACGGTGGCTGGGACATCATCGCCCAACACGTTACCATGGCTTCAGCACTAGGAAAAGCACTAGGAAGTGATGAAGGGCGGGCGTTTTGGGGGACTGTTTTTTGGAATTTTGACGTTCGAAAAGTGCTGATTCTCAGCCTGGTTTGAATGAACGACTTTGATTTTTTTACTTTTTTTCAGTTACTTAAATTATATGTCGGTTATAAAAAAAAAACTACTGTTTCCTACAAAAGTGCAATACCTACGCGGTCAAAATGTATGGAACTGCAATTTTTTTTTTTTTTTTTTTTTAATAGAAAACTTCTTTAGCATCGTTGTGATTTGAAACTCAATGAAACGAAAAAGCGACAGTAAAAAGAGATTTAAACACATATATACATCTATAGAATTTAACGTGCGAGAGAATGAGATAGAAGGCATTTTACAGTGTTTCTTATATTCGTGATCTCCTCTTTGTGTGCTGTCCGTACCCTCTCCCATCTTCATACGTTCGGGAATATTCGTAACTATTCGCAGATTGTCGGTACTGCTCTGGGCGCCTTCAAGCAGAAACCTAATACGCTGATAGTGGTGGTACGTGCTACGCACGAAGCTTGGGTCTGAGCGTTGTACGTGTCTTAGTACGTGTGTGCGCGCCTGCGTATCACGAAGCTTGGGTAAAAGCATCATAACAACCGTGGTGTATTGTACACGTGTATCGTTTACATAAATATCTCATTATTGAAGGTTTCACTTCTATCGCGTGTGAACTGCACACAGGTTTTTTTTTTTTTTTTTAGTAACTGATAAGAATGTTTTAACTCAGGGGGGCCCAGAATCATGTACTGAATCCATGGTAACTGGTTGTGCGTCGATGTCCTTGCCACCCTTTATAATGTACCTCTGTTCTTAGAAACGCACCACGTAGACCCATGTTCTATGTTACGGGTTTGGTTTCCGCACTTAGTCCTAGTCAAGTGGACCATTGTGCGTGGGCCACTGTAGAACCATTATTTTCAACATACATACATTGATGGGATTTTTTTGGACTTTGGATTTTTTTTTCTTGTTACCTTCCTTCCTTCAAATCTACTAGGCTACCTTTTGGGGTCTTTTAGAAAAAAAGCCTTGTAACGTTTTATTTAACCCTTAAACAAACGCTAGCCGGTATGCATTTTTTTTTAAAGGTTGCATTGTATTTTAGGTAATTGAGGGTCACTGATTTCATATTTTAAAACAAAATTTAAAAAAGAATAGGGGATGGGGTAGTTTTTCTGGTGGTAAATAATTTACCATTATCCGTTCATGACTACAAAATTTTTGATGTTGGTGGTAAAATTGTTACCATTGTCCGTTACGGTTTAATTTTCGTTTCTTGACTAGTGACTTCCTCTTGGTTCTACTTATAATATTTATTTTATATTTTGGAAATGAAACATTTTATTTTTTTAATATTTTTTTATTAGTATTGCATATTAGCTTTTTGCAGTCCAAAAAAAATATACAAAAAGACAACCGATTTTTATATAGATAATCTGATATTTTTCAAAGTGGGATCGGACAAGGGTAAGATATTTACCACATATTTGAAACATCTAAATTATATGAATAGGTCAATTGCAAATGCTGCTAACACGTGATATTAGTCAAAATATGTTATAGTTTTGGAATTTGCGTCGAAAAAATACTTACCAGATTTTTTCTTGAACAAACTTTTAAAATTTCTGAAAACACCCGCCAAAAACTCGACTTTTTTCACAACAAAACCGTTGAGTCAACTTTGACATTACCTTACAGTGACCAATGACGTTGACAGGTTGTCAAATGAAATAAAATAGATAAATAAATTATTATAAATTATAAATATGTGATATTTATACCTTTAGTGTTACCGTATTAAAAGTTAGAGTGCATTATTTAAAAAAACACGATGTGGTAATATATATACCTTTATTTGAATAAGGGTTAAACCCATCAATGTGTGTATGTTGAAAAGAAAGAAGATTGTAGACCCATTTTTTTCAACATACATTGATGTGTTTAAATAAAAGACCCCAAAACGTAGCCTAGTAGATTTGAAGGAAGGAAGGTAAAAAGAAAAAACCTATTTGCATTGCAGTGAAACATTAAAGGCATCTACATAAATACCCAAAAAAATTAAAAACAATTCAAAAGAAGCAAGCCCGTTTGTAAGCGTTTTACCAGGGTAGAACAGAAAGCTGAAGTAGAAACTGACTTGCTGAAACAGAAAAAACATTATACATAGTGTCTAACATTACTATATTTCAAGCGTAATGTTTTGAGTTTTTCCCTTATTCTGTTATTCCGTTATTTCCCTTAAGTTCTAACGCTAAAGATATTATTGTTGGTTATACGAAGTACAGACGCCAGCACGTCAAGCTACCCGAAACCTCAAAGTTTCCCAATCAACTTTGAACCTTACGATTTAGTGATAAAGTTGAAAATCTATTAAAGAAATTTGACAGATTGTAGTAGCTTGATGTGCTGGCGTTTGTACCTACAATTTTAAGATTTTGTGTCCCTTTGACTAAGTACATTTTTTAATTTAAACTTTTTCCAGTGGATTAGGCCCAAATGTTTAGTACGCCCATATTTTTTCCCAGATTTAGGTTATTTCCCAGGTAGGGTAAACCCTACCTATAAATCAAACCCTGGTATCAGTTTGCGTCCACAAGACAACACATTACACAACGAGGCTGTCGATGTTATACTATAGGGACAGATATTTGTTCGGTTATTCCATTTATCCACCCCAAAAAATCCAGATGAATAGTAATTAGACCTAGGGTGGATTCTTGGACATACGTTTCTGCGTATACACCTTTGGGTGGATTACCTGAATAACTCATTTTTTTCCGATCGGGAATTGAACCAACGGCACGCAACGAAGCAACTTATTGTTGTTGTTGTAAAAGAATTCAATCAACATGCAACAATGCCGCAGGAAATAATAGTTTTATATTTCATCGTATAAACGTTTAAAAAGCCTTGCTTTCGGGGTCAGGGATCAAAACACATCATTTGAATCCTATACGAATAAAGGTCAAAGAAGACCTTAAACAATTTTGAATGGCCTAAGATGAAGACACTTATATCCAGCTTGTTGCCAAAGGTCTAATATTTTTGTAACAACATGTTACCATCGACGCTATTGTATATTGAACCTTTGCTAGGTAAATTAGTTTTACTGAAACTGGAATCGCCGAATCGCCTACTCAAACAAACCATGTCCATTGCATGCATATGATGCATATCTCATATCGTGGGGTGGGACAAATCTGCTACTAGGTTTAGACAGGGAAAATAGTGAAGCGATTAGAAACACCTGAAATGGAACGGAGTTGTCAAAATTGACGTTGACGAATGACGTAACATTAAACGTCAATTTGACAAGCAACGTGATAAGCACAGTCGCGCAGTAGTGCAACAAAAAAAATGTTGAATTAAATTCGCCTTTCAGTCAATGGTGTGTGCATAAACAGTCAAACTGTCCTCCAAGCACTCCAGGAACTCTCTGATTACTAAACCAAGAAGACTCACATCAGCTCTGACCTCGAAATAGGTTAGTATTGACGATGTGTCAAACATCAACTTTTCGTAGATTTTTGGTATGAAGTTGAGTTATATCCGCGAATTTTTACGTAAAATGAGCTCATCCGCTACGGTGCCCTTGGCACCTGTCGGCGTGCGTGGTATGAAAGTGCTCGATCGAGATCAATTCTTGCGCAACATAGAAGTGCCAGTTCTAAAGGTCAAAGAAGCAAATTTGTGTGAAATCACTCAAATATGTAAGTTGTACTTCCTTAAATTAGAAGCTTTCAAGCCAGTAAGGAGTATAGAAGTCGAGGAAAATGGACCATTCAAGAAATGCATTTATCTCAACCCTGAGAAAGTGGGTCAGTGGGTAGACCTCAGTGAAAGTGACCGAATAGCTCTAGAGCAGTTAGAGGTGACAGAAAACAATTTTCATAAGAAAGAAATCGAAGTAACCTATGAAAATTGGCGTTTTGAAACAATATTTAAAGCAGTTCTTCCAGAGAATGAAGAAGGTGTCAGCGGTTTCTCTCAAATTGGTCACATAATACATCTGAACTTGAGGGATCATCTGCTTGAATACCGCCCTCTGATAGGGCAGGTGCTGGTTGATAAAATAAAAACATGTCGAACAGTAGTGAATAAGAGCAACAATATAGATAATACTTATAGAAATTTTAGTATGGAATTGATTGGTGGGGATGATGATTTCTTTGTTACTGTCAAAGAAAACCTTTGTATGTTCCAGTTTGATTTCTCTAAAGTGTACTGGAATCCACGCCTAGGAAAAGAGCATGAGAGAATACTAAGTTATCTTAAACCTGGGGATATTCTTTTTGATGTATTTTGTGGAGTAGGTCCTTTCGCAGTCCCTGCAGCCAAACGGAAAACAAAAGTTTTTGCCAATGATTTAAACCCCGACTCTTTCAAATGGTTGAATCATAATGCAAAAAAGAATAAAGTTAACATGTCATTTTTCAAGTCATTCAATCAAGATGGGAAAGATTTTATATGTGATGTGTTCAAGGAATACATTATTTCAATATGTAATAGTAACGAAAAGTTAGAAGGAAAAATTCATATTACTATGAATCTACCTGCAATGGCTGTAGAATTCTTAAAACACTTCAATGGTTTAATTAAAGATGAAGATCTAGCTGAGAACTTCAATCAAGAAATAATTGTTTATGTATACTGCTTCACAATGGGCGATAATCACGTTGAAATTGCTAAGAAAATGGTGAATGAAAACATTGGACGCAACATATCTTCACTTATTATGGATGTTTTTGATGTGCGAAATGTGTCTCCGAATAAAGAAATGATGAGAGTGACTTTTAAATTGACTAAAGAGGTTTTGTTCGGGCAAAGTGATGTTTTAAGAGAACCTCCTTTAAAAAAGGTTTGTGTTTAATAAATAAATCAATTTTGTTTTGTTAGTAATAACACTTTGTTACTTTTTACTAAGGCATTTGAAAAATTATGTATTGTAATAAAATATTTTGAGACATTGATAATACCTACTTTTTTTTTTTTCAATAAAGATGTTGAGTCAGGTTTTCAAATCAAAACAACATTTCTTTAAAAAGCACTATTTGCAAATATAATTCATTCAATGTCAACAATTTGTAAATTTTATCAGTCAAATCATAATGTAATCTCTAAAGCCTCAATACACAACTGATAATATCAGGAACAATCTGAAAAGGAGAGAAAAACTACATGTGATATGAATACAGATATTTATCTAAATACAATATTGAGTGATAAATGCAGACTGATGTAATAGTAGGGATAAGAACAAGTGTACCTACTTTTGAAGTGGATGAAGACTCCCACCCTCCGCCTAGGGCTGGAGGAACTCCCGAGTCACTAATCCATACTATTATTATAAATGCGAAAGCAACTCTGTCTGTTACCTTTTCGCGCCTAAACCACTCAACCAATCATTATGAAAGATAGATTTGAAGGATATAGGATACTGTCATCCTGGATATTTGTGGTGTTAAAACATAATGAAATACACAATACAAGCAAACGGGCATCAGCTAATAGTTTCTGTATTAAAAAATAAAAAACTGTGTTCCTGATAGAGATGGAATTGAATACCATTTCTAATGGCTTGGTAGCTAGCCGATGTCCCAATTATGCTCAGTTTATACAAGGTGTAACTTAAATAAGGCACAGCCACTTAAGGGGTCATTGTACTCGTCATTACGAACAACTTTTACTATGGGACCAAACCTGAAATTGCAAAAAAAAAACAGCTGTTCCCTACATTTATGTTCGCATAACTCGTCAAAATGTAGGGAACAGCTGATCTTTTTTGCGATTTCAGGTTTGGTCCCATAGTAAAAGTTGTTCATAAAGTGCTCAAATACACGAGCGACGCGCGTCAATTGCAGCCGTCGACGTGCGCCGACGGCTGCCGTCAATGCGTGTCAGCGGCAGCTGTCGACAACATGCCGCTTCTGTATTTGAGCACTAATGAGTTACCTAAAGCACGACACTAGGTAACGTATTACTTATACTTTATTAATTCATTACCGTAATAATCAGGATGGCATTGAAAACATGATTGTCACATGTACAGACGCCAGCACATCAAGCTACCCGAAACTGTCAAATTTTCCCAATCAACTTTGAACCTTATGCTTTAACGATAAAGTTGAAAATCTATTAAAGAAATTTGACAGATTTTAGTAGCTTGATGTGCTGGTGGCTGTACTTTCATCAATTTTTTTTGTAAATATTTACATCTCCACTCTTTACGATGTCCATTGCGTGATGGATAACGAAATCCCCGAAAGGTACATATTCCGAGTTCAATGTTAAATTAAATGGTAAATAAACGGTAAACAGCGTTCTCACTATCAGTAGCAATGGCTTTAATTTTGACAGTACAACACCATTGCGTTATTTACGTTATTGAGCAGACAAAGTTTTCGAACATATGAAGCAATGGATTAGCAATATCCTTGAAAATGATTGGGTATCCTGTTTTCCTGTGACCATTTACTCCGATAAATGTAACTGACTATGCTCTAAAAAAAAATCTCGTTATAGCCTTTAACGCTTAGACTCTAAAGCGACGGTTTCCTAGAAGAGCGGTGACCGCGACATAGCTAGCGTCCGCAATTTACCGGCGAAGGACGTCACTGTAACGTTATTTATGAAAGTAAGTGGATGTGATTTCCTAGAGAGCGTTTTTTGACTCCGTAAAGTCAAACCCAGCCGGTCGATTCTGTAAAAATCTCACCGTGAAATGATAAATGAAGTTAGCACTTAATAGTGTCAATCCCTACCATTACGGAATGACGGCTCACTTCCCGCTCACTACACCTAAGTTCTCATGGTGAGATTTTTACAGAATAGCACTGCAGGTGTGAGTTTTGTGGCGGCCACCGTATTTCTAGGAAATCGTAGCTTAAATCTAGCTGCTACTTAGCATCAAAAGACATTCGCTTACCTCAACTCGTTTAACATAATATATTTGCATACAACTCTAAAAAATATTTATCCAATATTGGCGATTTCTGTTATCAGCTGCTCAAATATACTTTCAAATATAGTGCGTTGTTGAATAATTACGTTCCATCGAGCCAGTCAAGTAGCGCCCCGTGGCCAAATAGTTTATAATTCATTCACGAATTTAATCTTAAAATACTGTAATTGACTGAGTGCTGAATAACGCGGTGTCACTCGTTTTTTTCTTTTTCTGTTTAGTAGTAGGTAAATAATTAATTTTGTTGTAAACGGCGGCTGTCGCTGAAAACCAGCGCTGGGTCTCTGCCTCATATACAACGTGTAACGTTAAATGCGCAAAACCTGAAACTGTTTGATCAGAATAACGAGCAGCATTAATTGAACCACGTTTTAATATAGGTCACATTTTTCAAAAAATCTTCATTAACAACGTTGCCGTGTCTATTTATTAATAGGTCAAGCAACCCAATGTCAGCGCGGCGCAACGGCCCGGTGACGACTCCTCCCTCGGTAAAGCGTCGACGCAGACGCAAGAAACGATCAGAATGGCCAGTAAAACTAAAACAGCACATGAAACCGTTACAATTTTTTAATGACTTATTTTCTCTCTGAAATAGGTCAATTAAATTAAAAATGAGTTGGGGTGTCTGAGGTTTTGCGCATTTAACGTTACACGTTGTAGACTCGTAGCCATAATGATCTTAGCATTATGCTGAGCGATGGCCGTTATGCGTGGATGTGACGCATGTTTTCCCCCAACTTGTTATTTCTTTTTTGTGTTTGTGTTCTTTTTATGCGCCATGTTTGCCGCAAATAAACGTATATTATTTCTTTCTTTCATTTTAAGTTATGCCTGGTAGCGGCCTAGGACCAGCAGTGGTCGTTTTTCGGCTGAATCATGATGAAAATAATGGACACAATCATGCAAAACACGGTCTACTTTTGGGATGACTGACGCTACAAAATATAAATTGAAATGAATAGTAGGTACTTAAAAGTCTCAGGTACCTTAAACGGGGTGAATATGGATGCAGGGATGATTCGTGACGAAACTTGAAGTGGGATTTTAACATTGAAATAATATAATTTGTTGCCAAAAAGGACTAATGTGCCAACAACAAACTATATTATGTCAAAGTTAAAATCCATTATAAAGTTTCGTCCCGATTTACCTCTGCATCCTTATTCACCCCGTTTGTAGGTTCCTACCTAAATAAGTACAGCCGGTCGATTCTGTAAAAATCTCACCGTGAAATCATAAGTGAAGTGAGCACTTAATAGTGTCAATCCCTACCATTAGGTAATGACAGAGCTCGCTTCACCTAAGTTCTCACGGTGAGATTTTTACAGAATAGCACTGCTGGACTCATGCAAGAATTGCAATTATCATCAAGAATTGCCACGAGCCTTGCATAATCAAACTTTCTAAGCAATTGACATCTTATCATCTTTCTGAAACAACATCTTTCCATACATTGTTACTGCTAAGATTCTTATCTAACGATTAGAAAGGTCAGACGCTAATCATTCTGCGTCAAAACAAGGAACTCCACTATATTCCTAACTTTTTTTTTTTTGTATTTGCTTATCTTGCAATCAGTTTATAAAACTATGAGCTGAAACGGCCCCACGCAGCGCAGCGGGAAATGTATAATGTTTTTTACTTCTTCATGCAAAAACTAATGAACCGATTGCTATGAAACTTGATAGGTACAGCTGTTACTTAAAGCTCTTAATCCAAATATTCCCACGGAATCGAAACTTACGCGGGTAAAACCGCGAGGTGCAGCTAGTAAATAATAAGTTTGAAGCCTTGGTTTGTCTGTGTATCTGTTGGTGACATCGTACCTCGCCAACGAAAGGACCGATTTCAATACATTTTTTTTTTTTTTTTACTGAAAGTCTAGCTTTACCCACGGTGCGTTCGTGAGATAATTTACGCTTTAAATCGTCACTGGTGGTCAGAAGGTTGGTTTACTGACGTTTCGGTTACTTGCTTGCTTCTTGCTCTATCTCATTATGTCGTTTCGGATAGGTGCTGTGTCCGAAACGTCAGTAAGCCAAAAGGTTAAGCAAAATATACGAAGAACAAAAAATAACGTCAGTAAAATACATACAAATTCTCATCTTATTATAATTACATCGTAATCATTATCACAATGAACGTCCTTGGTCGTGTCGTAACATTAAAAACGAACAGACAATGTAAAATACCTAATAAGCATATGGGTATTTAATCAACATCGAGCTATGCTGCGCTGTGCTGTACCCTATTTGCTCGTCGCAGATTAGGAGTTAACCAGCAAAACGTGCTAGGTTTTGTGTGGTCACCATGGCATCGCTTTTTTTTAATATACACAATGTCGATTCTGTAAAAATCAGTGTTGGGTACATTGCAGCTTTGTAGTTTTCCCCACACCGCGTTACGTGACTTTGCTCTTAGTGTGCATACACACGAGCCTTGCCTTAACCGTTGACGCGTGTTGCTCGTGTGCACTTACTAACTAGCCATAGAAAAAAAGAAAAATTGGTTTATAAGTCAACTCACTGATTACATATTAAAAAAAAAACTCACGCCTTCTCCCAACGGGGCAAGAACAGAAACTATAGAACGCCACCTGCTACGATCCTTACATATTCCTTTTGCTTCGTTTACTTTCATACATCTGGTCATACACGCACGCCGGTTGCTGAATACACAGATATTAAAGTACCGCGCAGTATAGCTTGGTGTTGATTAGTTACCCTAACATCGCATTTAATTGCCAATAAGTAATGGGTATGTCCACGTTTTCAGTTCAGAACGGGACATGCTGCCGAACAGTGCAGTGACAGACATGGATCTACCTGACGTCACCGATATCTTGGAGGAAACAGAACAAGTAAGGCTTTGTTATTTGAAATATTACAACATGGAATTACCTATATAGTTTAATTGAACGAAGGAAATATAAATGATTTGTCTCGAGGATAATTCTGAAAACATAAAAAAATGTATGTTGCTGTGCTGCTTGGGAATTTGTTGCGCCACGTCTTCTTCCCAGCGAAAGCGATAAAAGGGGCGTTTTGGGGGACTGTTTTATGTAATTTTGACGTTCGAAAAGTGCTAATTCTCAACCTAATTTGAATGAATTACTTTTGATTTTGGTTTTAATTATGATTAAATTAAAACTGTCATTGTTTTTAAACGCGAGACAAGAATAGAACAATTATAAATGACTGATACCACTGTGGACGGTATCATTAAAAAACTGATCCAGACCAGACTAGACCAGATCTTGATTCTTCATCTGGGACAAATAAAATTTTCATTCTTTCTTTCTTTACATATTAGGATCAGTGTGATGCACACTTATTTTCTCCGAAACCAATCAGGTTGTTGTGTATCTTCAATTGAACTTACATACCTGCTTAAATATATTGTTTATGCCTACCTAATACTATCTCCAACGTATCCACATGGTCAGAATGATACGCTTTTGTTTGTAAACTGAAAGCTGAGCGTTGATAAATATTTTATTTTATTTTGGTACACCGAATTCTTAGCGTTTGTTGATGAATATGTCGTCGAGAGTCTCATGCGACAGCAGACATTTTCCTAAAGTCGATACGTCCCGTATTACAGAACCTCACTCAAGGCTCAAGCATTACCTACTTTAAACTAGTTTGCAGCCATTCGATTGGCTGAAACTGGTACCTAGTTTCGGCCTTAGTGTAGCCCAGAGATAACAAATTGAACCATTAAAATCTAAAACCCAATGCTGATGTTTGTGACTTGAAGTGAAAATAAATAAATCATTAAATATTGCTGAGATCCTGGGTTAGATTTCGTTCTCCTGCAGTATTTTCAGATTTTTATGATAATATTCTCGAGCATGCTCGCCTTCTCGGGAATATCTAATTTTCTATTAACTGACTTACAAGATTAGCTCCATGAGGGTTTCCTGCAATCGTACTGATAGTGTTCTTAACTACAAATACTGCTTCATTCCAGGTGCTTCGACAATGCTTCACAGAATACGAAATCGACGAAGTGTTTCTCTCTTTCAATGGCGGAAAAGACTGCACAGTGCTTCTAGACATGACTATAAACGTGTTACGTGACATGTACAAACGTGATGACATTGCCAGTGAACTTAAAGTTGTGTATATCCGCACTAATGGACCGTTCAGGGAAATAGAGACCTTCGTAGAACAGATTAAGGAACATTATGGTGTGACGCTGATGGTGACGGAAGGTGATCTGAAGAATACGCTGCAGAGGCTGCTGGATCAAGATAATAGACTTAAAGCAGCTCTTATGGGGACGCGGCGGACGGATCCTTACAGCGAGAATTTGCAGTTTATGCAGGTAATTGTAATTTTAAAAAACCTTTTTTTTTTTCTTTTTTTGTATACAACGTGTAACGTTAAATGCGCAAAACCTGAAAATAGTTTGATCAGAATAACGAGCAGAATTAATTGAACCACTTTTTAATATATGTCACATTTTTCAAAAAATCTTCATTAAAAACGTTGCCGTGTCTATTTATTAATAGGTCAAGCAAGCCAATGTCAGCGCGGCGCAGCGGCCCGGTGACGACTCCTCCCTCGATAAAGCGTCGTCGCAGACGCAAGAAACGATCAGAATGGCCAGTAAAACTAAAACAGCACATAAAACCTTTACGATTTTTTTAATGACTTATTTTCTCTCTGAAATAGGTCAATTGAATTAAAAATCAGTTGGGGTGTCTGAGGTTTTGCGCATTTAACGTTACATGTTGTATTTGTAAACCTACCTTTTAATGCATGCCATAACTATAACGTATCTCATTTTTATCTACCGCGCTTTTTTATCATCTTCCCTGTAAATTGAGAGGTCTGGCTCTTGTGATACAGGAAATCCTAGTACAAGAGCCAGGGCTACACTGATGTTTTCATTGCGACTTGAAGTAAGAAAAAAAAAATTAACCAACCTACGTACTTAAGTACCTTTCTAAGAACTTTCATAACAATAGATATCCGATAAAAACCTATGAATAAACATCCAGATTATTAGTAACTGAACGATAACATGAGTGGATAGATAAGGGGGATAAATATAATGACCACCATAAAATGCTTTGATACCCTTAGTTTTGTAACCAAAAATATCTACTTAACACCAGAAAAATAAAGTCTAAAAATACAATAGTACCAGCTATTTTAGTCACGACTCCACTTTAAATTGTATTCGACCACCAAATTTAGTAAATGATCACCAAATATTAAAACGCCGGTATAATTTGGAATATTATTTTCCAGGCGACTAACAACTTAAAAGGGCGACTATCTATTTGCTACTAAAAATAATGACATGGCGACTAATATTAACAGTGGGATAACAAACTGTATTATAGGCAACTATAGGCATCTCTGAAGACTCATTCCCAGAAAAACACAAGATTGAACTTGAGAACTTAGGATGCAAGAGCGAGCGAAGCGAGCTCGTGACTTGGGGCACCCCGACACGGACAGGTTAGGTTCGATTAGGTTGTTAGATTCCTTTAAACCCTGCAGACAGAAATAGGGGCCCCGCGAAGCGGGGCTCCTTCGACTACGCCTTATTATTATTAAATATAATAATTAGTGTACTTGATATACAACCTCGTTGTTTAATTTAAGTATGCCCATTTTCTACTTTTCATCCGCCGTCAGTAGCTGCCAACCTACTATTTTTGCTACCGTCTTTAATTATTTTTTAATACCAAATTCAGATTAATCTGTCGCCGCGTTAAATACATGCCGTATAATTTTGGTGATCATTTACTACTTTTGGGATAACAATGATTTATTTGGACTCATTTTGCTTAAATAGGATAGCAGAATTTAAAAACTTTGGTTATGATTTTACTTTAAGATGTTGGTTTAATTTTGGTGATCATTTACTATTTTTGGGTTACTCATGATTTAATTGGAGTCATTTTACTTAAATAGGATAGCAAAGTGTTAAAACTTTGGTTATAATTTTACATTAAAATGCTAGTTTCATTTTGGTGATCATTTACTACTTTTGTCTGCTATTTGTTACTATATCTGGTGGTAAGTTAAACATAAGCCATAGATAAGTACTCAATTACAACCCATTCTGTTGAGAGTTATTAATACATAAGTACGTACATTGTAAGTACATATTTAGGAAAGTCAAAATAGGTGCAGGGCATGTCAACTTTGGAATGACGGCGCGCAGTAGTCATGTACACGCAAAGCAACACGTGACCACGGTGCGTCGTCTTGCATTTATGATTCGGGGATAACTCTTTACAGTTTCCTCAGGGATGTGCCTTATCAGGCGTTGCACAGAGAGGGTTTCGACTTTTCGAGTCAGTCTTTTGAGAGGTAACGGTCCCCCCTTCCATGTGCAGATGGTGGCCACCGGGGTGGTTTGATTAAGGTAAAAATCCCACTTTCCTCGGTCTTACCCCCAAAGCCCGGGCGTCCCTTAAAGGTCTCCACCCGAAAATAAAAAAGGCATGTGAACTAGGAACTAGTCACATGTAAAACTTTTTTATTTTATAAAATTTTGCTTCTCTGAGTTATTTAAAAATAATCTCATTTTAATGAAATGATAGTGTATCAGATTACCAACTCAAAACAATAACAAATTACTGGTCAAGGCTAGTCAGTCACCTTGACTTTTTTATGGCAATCTCGTCTTGTACAGTCAGCAAAAAATAAGAAAAAATTCAGGTGTACTTATCCAAAGTTTCAGAATAAAAGTGAAATGAAACCTTGCTTTTCATTACTTGCTTGAAATTAAACTACAATAATTACTATCGAAAATAAAAAATAAATAATAAAAATCGTTTATTTGGAACAGAAACACTTACGTAGGAATAACTTTGAAATCTTGTAGGTATTATGTATGTACGTTGATCTTTTAAATTACTTGTTAACCTTGATGTTACAACTTTAGTCGAATTTCAAATCAAACCTATTTTAAGGTCAGACCATAGAAATGACGCTACGCTTCTCCCAGTGCCACGCCACTTTGGGTCGTATGATGAACGAACTAAGGTTGTGTTTCTATTGTTATTTTATAAAGCGAAAGTCACTCTGAATATCGTGTCTTTTTTTTTCATGATAGTGTACTTACTTACTTTTTAAACACTAGGGTGTAGTATTACCTATTTACAGTTTAGTATACACACTTGATTATTAATTTATTTTCACAGAAAACAGACCCGAGCTGGCCGCAGATAGTCCGAGTATCTCCCCTCCTCAACTGGAACTATCATCAGATATGGAGTTATACCCTGCAGAAAAGAGTTCCTTATTGCAGCTTATATGATAAAGGGTGAGTTCAAAACTCTTACAATTTATAACAAATGAAGATAAAATATCAACACCACAATGCATTTTGGGGCAACCAGTGCATTAAGAATAAATACATACATAAGTCACGCCTTCTTCCATGGGTGTAGGCAGAAACTACAGAACGCCACCTGCTGTGATCCTTATTCCTTTTGCGTCGTTTACGTTAATACATCTGGTCATAACATTGGTCATATACGCACGCCGGTTGCGAGTACTAAGCACCTGCAGGCTAATTGCGTAACACACTATTAGTAGCAATGGGTTTAATATTGACAGTTCAACAACATTCATTGCCTTATTTACGTTGTTGAGCAGACACGTTTTTCGAACATATGGAGCAATGGATTAGCCATATGATTCAAAATGATTCAAATTGAGGGTAATAGTGTGTGCGATTTTTAATTACTCTTTAATTTACAGGTACACATCAATAGGCAGTGTACAAAACACATGGCCGAACCCCGCACTAGCAATCAAAAATAATTTCGGCGGCATCTCGTACTTACCTGCGTGGCGGCTATCCGATGCGTCGCTAGAGCGGGCGGGTCGCGGCACCGCGCCTAAGATACCCGTCAATGGACACGGAACTTACAGCACGATCAATGGCCACAGCAATGAAAACAATCATATTGGCAATAGCGATCATATACATCCGTCTTGTGTATAATTTGTGGAGTGGGCAAACGGTAAACTTCTACTGATTGTATGTAGTAATAAATGGTACCTACTACATTCTGGGAAAATTGAATGTAAGCAGAAGGGTAATTGCATAACACACTATAAGTAGCAATGGATTTCATTCTGACAGTTGAACATCATTCATTGCGTTATTTACGTTATTGAGCAGACACTTTTGTCGAACATATGGAGCAATGGATTAGCAATGTGCTCCAAAAATATTCAAATTGAGAGTAATGTTGTAAAAGTGCTGTTATAATGAAATGATTTTTTTTACGGCCGCGAATAATGCATACTTTGTAATCATATTTAGATAAACATACAACCTGATACTGGCCTGCAAATTGCAAAAAACCTAAAAATCTTTAAATTTCGCGGGCTATCCTGACGCTTTTTCGCCTTAACCCTTAAATGCATGATTTTTACTTTTTAAGCAAATTAAATTTATTTGGACGTAACATTAGCTCCTATAGTAAGGAAAAAATATTTAAAAAAATATTAATAAAAATACTTTTTAGTTTTTAAATGGCCTGGTGGAAATTTACATCTTTATGTAATCAGAAAAAATTTACTGGGAACAAAATGAGTTGAATATCTCTAACAATTGGGGAATCCTCGTGCTCTGTGGAAACGAAAATATGGCATTGGATTGGTTGATGGAAATTTACATCACTATGCATTTAAGGGTTAACACGTAGGGGAAACCATACAGTTGTTGGCCTCCTCATAGTAATTGGCATAGTAAACGGAAATGACGTGGCTTAGAGTGAGATAAAACTAGTGCCAATAACTAAAATTAAATGGCCAATACCCCTATTATGCAAATTTCTATCGCGCGCAACGTGCAATCAGCCTTGCTGACTGGCATATATTTTCATGTTATTTTCTTTTCTGTTTCTTTTCTATCATGATAATGACTTCTTACAACAATTGTTAATTGCTATGACAGCCCATTACCGTCTTATGATGAACATAGGCATGCCAATTACTCGAAATGGTGGCGGGATACTAATTATATTAAGGAAATAAAAGGCTATAATATAAATTATTTGCTGGACACCACACGATACAAGCCAAAACTTTTAACAGATACAGGAACAAAAAGATACACACTTCTAAGGTATTATTTATTTGCAGGGAAAACGCCCTCTCTCTCCCTTTTTCACATAAACATGCTAATATTGTCTGCTAATAACTGGCAAGTACTTAAAATAAAGCCTACAAAACAATCAGAAGCTGATTACTTTGCTCAATGTAAATTATGTAAACGCGTCCTTAGATCGAATTAAATATATACATACTTAGTTTATATCTAATTAAATTTAATTATATTTTATCGGGTCGTAAAAGTTCCGATAACTACCAGTGGCGAAGGGTGAATTTATGTAAGCCGAAGCAAAAAAAATGGTTACCTAGGCCGGGCGTGGCGCACGTATTCCTAAGTCCGGTTACTTAAAATCTGTGACTGTCTCCCTGGCTTCAAGTTTTGTATAGGCAGATGTGCCTTCAGTCCACTTTTACTATATGTGTAAGCATTGGTAAATTGAAAGTGTCTTGTCAGGAATAATAAAAGTAGAAAAAAGCCGTTTGTGGTGTGATGGTGATATGATGTCTACTTGACAAAACTTCTTAACTACAATACCACTGACTTATTCTACTTATAATACTATTTATCGTAAACAGAGACATTGAAATGTTTGAAAAGTACATCGCGTCGTTTGTTTAAATTTGTTTAAATATGCAAACAGGATGCTTGTGTGAATATTAATAATATATTTAAACACGTGCACTACTAAACGGAATCCTGCAAAAAACGGGATCTTGCCGTGGGAGAGCCCTTACTCAAAGCAAGTTGCCGCAAAACCATATTATATACTTGTTTATTTTCATCAATTTAAAATCTACTTAACATATTTTCATGTCTTGTATAAATATCACATGTCGTTTATTCATAAGGTAATCTATTATAGTTACCTATGTGCTGTGCCTGTGTTGAATTTAGATAACTGTGATGTTAGTATAATTACGTTCGTTCCATAAATGCAAATAAATAATAATTATGTACTTAAATGATTACTTTCTCGGCAAGTTTTCACGGTCAAGACAGGCGATATTTTAATATCTAAGTTTTCATTGCACGTAATAAATGCACTAAGTTGACCAATGCACACTTAATTTTGTTGTTTAGCTTTAGCATTAGTTGATTTTAAAAAATGATTGTTTAGACTTTTATTTAACACCGTTCAAGTGCAAATCCAGATTAAGCATATACGCAACAAGGAGCCCCTGTAATCAAACGCTACGTGCTTTTGGTTATCTGGGCTCCTGTTATACAAAGAATGAAAACTTGCGCCTTGATAAGTTTCCGAATACGTATTGCCAACATTTTAAATGAAAATGATAGGTCAAAAAGGTGACCCCGTTTTGTACAGAAGGCAGCATATCAAACTACTACAATCTGTCAAAATGCTTCAATAAATTTTCATCTTTACCGCTAAAACAAGGTTCAAAGTTGATTGTGATAATTTGACAGTTTCGGGTAGCTTGATGTGCTGGCGTCTCTTCAACGAATAAATTGTGTTTGAATATTTTCAGACACATTTCTTTTATTTGGTTGGAATATACACTATACAGGCTTCTACGTGCGTAATTCGCCTTGAGTCTATACATGACTGGATTTGTGCCTGGTTTTTGGTAATAACCTCGCCCTCTATTGAATTCAATTCAATTATTTCAGATAAATTACAGTTGTTAGTTATTATAATCAAGGTACAAGAAATAGACACAACAATAGAAACATTGAATCAGGACCGCACTACTCGTACATGTAGTTTTGTCCAAAGCTCCATGAAGGAACAATCCATATCCATTCTCCCTGCAGGAAGTTGTTGGGGCTGCCCCGTATGCGGCGCATCAGAGACTCAATTCTTTTGCAATGTCTCGGTTGAAAGTCATTCACTTGAGCGTCTGCAAACATACCTGATGCGCTACAAAAGTGTGGCAACCCTATCACCATCCTGAACGCGTTATTGTATTGGACATGGGTGAGGCATACGCAGAAGACTTACAATCAGGGCATTGTAAGTCTTCTGCGTATGCCTCACCCATAGGCTGCACGTATAAAAAGACTGACAGTACGACTTGAATAAACTTATTTTTACCCATGCAGTACAGCGTGCAAACCTACGGGCCGGCATAAACCTATTACATGGGACTTCCGGAGTTCCGGTACAATGTGAGTGTACTATATTCACATCTCTGTCTAACCCTTCGGGAAAAATAGGCGTGATCTTTATGTAAATTACAATGAATTCAAAATGTGATGACGGTCGTCTCACTACTTAGTATAATATTTTTTTTTTAAAGTATTTATTCATTGTATTGTAATGTTTTTTTTTTTATTTTTCGATATCTATATTTATGTGACATTAAAATTCATTCGCAGCTATTAAAATTTCAGTTGCGAAAAAATACTTCTTCAAGAATTTCTTTGAAATCGCAGAGAAATCGTAAAAGTTAAGTCTTTTTATTCCACAAGAGACTTAAATTCTTGATAGCTTTAATATATTGTGACAATTATTGTAAAGCACATTTTGTATTGTTTGTGTTTTGTTTATTTATTTTCGTAACAATTTGTAAATTGATTCTCGCAATATTATTTTTCTTTACGATATCTTGGCACGGTTGTGTTAGCACATACTTTTGTTTGAATAAAAACACGTTATTTACAACGAAAATATTTTATTTTATTTTTCACAACTTAAAGCAAAAAGCGGAATATTTTTTTTAATAAAAGTAGTTACAGTCTTACTTATATTTACAATTATTGACTTAATTAAGTTAATAATTACGTGTGATTACCGCTGTTATTAGGTTTCACGTGTTTCCTGATAAACTCTTGAAACATCGCCACATCAGCTGGTTTGTCGTCTGAAACAATCATAAATACAAATTACTAATGTATCTCCGAAAAGGTGGGTCATGGGTCTGATACAGAAGGCAGTTAGTCTCAGATACGGCAAGTATTTTGCGAAGGTTCTTTATTGTGGGTGACTAACCACCGTTAGGGCGCTTGTACACGGTAAGAAAACACGCCGGGCCTACGCAAGAATTCGTGTCGTAACTAGAAAATAACTGTGTACACTGCTCGCAGCGGTGCACGAAAAAAATCTTGTCTGCGCAAGACACGACGCGGCGAACGTTGTTGCGGAGAACGTTGTTTCGTGTGTAGAACAGACAAAATTCTTGTCGTGTACACGAAGAATTTGTCTTGTCTGCCGCAGACACGGTAAATTTTCTTACCGTATACAAGCGCCGTTACAGCCTGATTCAATTTTTATGGCGACTCTGAACATGAGTCGAGTCGCTGCGCAGCAACAAATTCATGTGTCAGCGGGGGAGAGGGGTGGGGTACTGCGCAGCGAGTAACGCACTTCAGAGCCGCCATAAAGTTTGAATCGGGTTGTACAGACGCCAGCACATCAAGCTACCCGAAACTGTCAGATTTTCCCAATCAACTTTGAACCTTCAAGCTTCAGCGATAAAGTTGAAAATCTATTAAAGAAATCTGACAGATTGCAGTAGCTTGATGTGCTGGCGTCTGTACATTGTGTCATAATCAAAACTAACGGGCTTATTCTTTGCTGCTTTTAGAAGATGTCCTCAACCTTATCCAATCGACACTAACCGCAACGCGGCTCGAAAGATCGAAACTGTGACCAATTTATAAGTCGGGGCTGAATAAATGAGAATGCTAGGACACAACTTTAAATATGTGGTTAGTTACCGCGCGAGTTTCTTGCAGGTTCTTCACAGGAAACGACAAACCGGAATGTAGGTTGGTTTATGAGACGTGAAATATTTCGAATTTAATCGATCCATATACAACGATGCAAGGTCTTTTGGCCCGTGGCCAAAATCGGAACTAACGCCGCCATCTTGTTTTGTCAATACAATAATTTCTGTGACAATTTCATACATTTTTACGAATAACGCCCCCTTTTCAATGTCATTCAAGCGCCAAAATATCCTTGTAACACTTTAGGTATTGAATTGACTTACCCGTCTCTGGCTGATTCTCTGTGCCCTCCTCATCGCTGGAGCTCTCATTGGCAGGATGTTTGAGGTACATGTCGCTGATCTCGCGACCTCCCGACACCTCCTCAATGAGCTTCTTTTTGTCTATGACTGTGTCGTCTGGACCTGGGAACAAAGACTAACATTTCGACTTGATGGTCCCACAAAAAGATTTTGTAACTCATTTTGAAACTGAATCTCTTTTTTAAACTATGAAATACGTGAACAAAACCCTACTCCATCTTAATACAAAACTAGATCTCACTCTGGCCTGAGCTTAAACCTACAGGCCAGTTTTTGTATATCCAACTTTCTTTCGAGTAAAGTCCTTTGACACAAACCTTTGTTTTTTAATTCTTCTGCAATTCGTTTCTCTTCTTCTAGTTTTTCAGCGCGCATCTTCAGCCAGTCTGCTTTGTATTCCCTAAAAGATAAAAGGTATAAATTACTTTACCATAATTAATAAGAAAATGATCATAGGAAATAGACAATTATTGAATGAATGAACCTACTTTTCGTATTCTTCTGCAGCATCATCAACCAGCTTGAAGAATTCATCTATACCCTGAAGTAAATAACAGATATGAGATCAAATCTCGAAAATAAAATAATTCCGACAATACCTAAAGAAATAGAAAATCATAGAATATTTCCTTTAATTGACTACTCATTTCTACGCCAAATTACTAAGTCATTCACAGTAATCAATCTTCATGGTTAGGAAAAAGAAAACCAAATACACACATAGGCAATTTTTATCACAGAGTTGAAAATCCAGCGCGCGATAATAAAATCGCTCGTGCGTAAGAGGACTTATAAGTCACGTAATAATTATTTCATACTAACATCACCCGTATGTGCACTAACACCGCAGCACCGTAGATCAGAGTAGAACGTGTCAAGTGCGAGCGCCATGGACCGCGTCAGGTTCCCAATGTACGTGTTCCCGCCTTCCGTCTCGCCCTCGCCCTCGGCATCTAGCGCCTCTTGGAACGCCTCAAAGTCTCGCATCCATTCCACTGCGTACGCGTTGTCTACTACGTCTGTCTGAGGAATAATTTACTGTTGACTAGGAAAGCACTGACCAATAGCATCATCATCTGCCTAGCCTGTTGGGGTCGGCTTCCAGTCTAACCGGATGCAGCTGAATACCAGTATTTTACATGGAGCGACTGCCTATCTGGCCTCCACAACCCAGTTACTGGATAATACGATACCCCTTGGTAAGACTGGCTGTCAGACTTTCGGTCTACTGACGACCCGTAACGACTGTCAAAGATCGACGAATGACAGCCGGGACCAACGGCTTAACGTGCTTTCCGAGGCACGGAGGGGTCTCGTGCGGCTGTTATTACTTAGCCACAAGCCCCTTCACTCCCACTAACCAATAGCATAATCACCCTATAATTTTCTTGCTTGGACACAGGCCTCCTCTCGTCGAGAGGGAGTTGGCTGTAATCTACCACGCGGGCATGTGACATCTACCAAACCGTCCTCGAATTTTTGGTTCTAGGTCATGCCGGTTTCCTCACCACATTTTCCTTCACCGTTTTGAGAGCAGTGGTGATGAAATAATTTACACAAAGTAAAGTGCCTGTCTGGGATCGAACCTACAACTTACAAGTGGTAAGTCGCGGCCGTTACCACTGGGCCACCACTTGCTCTTAATTATTCTGTATGGTAGTTTTGTGAACATCAGGATAACGAGTTTACGTCAAAAACTAGTGATTCTATACTAGCATTGAAAAAAGCAGGGAAAATTCCCATTTCTTTCCAATTCAGTTGTTTTTTTCAATGTTTCATTCTTGGAATAGCACTTAAATTGATAAAACTATTTATACAACTGACAGCTAGAATACTAGATGCACAACAGGGGGGCGGAGTTAAAGCATAGAAAATCCTAAGTTAAATTTACGGAATGAAAAAAAAAAGTTTCCCAATTCTTTCATATTTTTCGGTTATATTAAAAAAAAAAAACATGAAATATAATACTGGCTTTATAAAAATAGTTATTTAAAAAAAAGTTACTGAGCCACCAGCCTGACATACACTCGTCATCCTGATGTTCATGGAGGTTTATTGCTAAACTCCACATTGAAGCCAAACAAGAATAGCATTAAAAAAAAATACTGCACTCACCTTGTTCATAACAACTATGAAAGGCAACCTTGTTTTGTACAAAATTGAACACGCATACAGCATATTGGACATAAATGTGACGGGTGAGACGCTGCGGACTGTGTCCATCACGTATACAACTACGGTTGGACATGTTGATGCTAAGGCCTCTGTTACTATAGTACCTGAAGCTGACCATGTAAACACTTCTATTTGACCTGAAAATAAATACAAAGGATTCAGTAACGCTTTTAGATTATTTTAAAGTCAGTACAAAAGTATGATTTTTTTTTTGTGTTTATAGGCTATGATTGGCTAAGTAATAAAAGCCGCACGTTAAGCTACGCTTGCCACGGTTGGTCCGCAAATGGGTGACCATCTTCACATACCAAGACCCCTCCGTGCCTCGGAAAGCATGTTAAGCCATTGGTCCCGAGTCTGACAACCAGTCTTACCAAGGGGTATCGTATTACCCAGTAACTGGGTTGAGGAGGTCAGATAGGCAGTCGCTTCATGTAAAATGCTGGTAGTCAGCTGCATCCGGTTAGACTGGAAGCCGACCGCAACATAGTTGGGAAAAGGCTAGGCAGATTTATGATTATGATTAAAATGTTTAGGTTATGGTTTAAATGGTCAGCTAAATACTGTGGTAATGTCTAAAAGAGCAAGATAATTATAAAAATAGATAAAACATTGGATGGTAACAATAATAATATTAGTACCTGGAGTATCAATAACACAGTACTTATGTTTCTTTCCAGCCTTCTCTATCAAATCAACAACTTGTCCAAACTTTGTAGAGAATAAATTGAGTGCTGTCACTATACCCCCGTTGGGACCCAGCCCATATTGTTTCATCACCTCTTTATAGTTCACTGTGTCTCTTATATCTGAAAATGATTATAAGAGATAGTACAGACAAGAGAATTGGAAATCTTTTTAATGCTAATAATTAACGAATACTCCTCCTAAAGGAAATATAATAGCTTTCAAGAGCTTGACTGGATTTTTATTGCAAGTCTATGTTGAATACTTACCAATGTTAGCAGGATAAGAGACTTCCCTACACGCCGGATCCAAGTTAATTAGGTAAGGTCTGGAGCCATCCACGACCTTCGTAGAAAGCCGTCGAGTAAACGAAGTCTTGCCAGCACCAGCCATGCCTAATTATATAGCAAATATTTAGTAATAAAGCCTGATAAACTGCAAGACAACAATATGAGACAATTCTAACCTAAAATGATTAAACATATCGGCTTCTTTGAGTCTTTCTCCATTACTTCAGGCTTAGATTCACTTGTAGACATTTTTCTGTTCTGTTATAAACTTTACTTATTTATTTGTTTTCTATACTACAGTATTTGTCTATTTTAACTAAAAATTATTCTTGCTTGTCTGAAATCGACAGATGTCAAATTAAATAAATGTCATTAGTTTTATTTTTTATTTTATTTATTAGTTGCTTGAACCCGAGGCCTTTTGTAAAGTGGAATTTGGAATTCAAACTATGCAAACTGTATTTTTTTGTAAAGCGACTGACTTATTTGAAGTCAATTGTTTTCTTTTGGCCGACCCTTTATTAGAAGTTCTAATAAAAAAACAAAACAAGGGACCAAGCCTGGCCAGGCCCCACAGCCGTATATGAGCAGCTATGAGCTAAAGAGTGAAATATTCTGCCGGAGTCTGTGTCATAATAGCTATTCAATCCCCCTGAGTTGATAACCGACGAAACATTTCTATGCTAAGGGGTCTAGAATCATGTGCTGAATTCATGGTTACAGGTTGCGCGTCGATGTAACCTTCAGGTCAAGTGAATAGGTTACTTTAGGCAAGCGTGCTCCATCTTCGAACACATCATCACATCATCGTTTACCAGAGGCAGGGTGAGATAACGGTCAAACCACTGGTCAAACGTGAGCAAATCAATAGAAAAAAGTATAGTTTACATTTAAATGCAATGTACAGACGCCAGCACATCAAGCTACCCGAAACTGTCAGATTTTCCCAATCAACTTTGAACCTTATGCTTTAGCGATAAAGTTGAAAATCTATTAAAGAAATCTGACAGATTGTAGTAGCTTGATGTGCTGGCGTCTGTACATACGCCAGCACATCAAACAAAACTATGATGAATTATGTATATTATTTATTTAATGAACTTTCCACAGGCAAAACTAACATAAAAATTACTTCTTATGAAAAACATGCTTTTCCTTAGCGTAGACAAAGGGGCACTTTACATGTATTGCACTGCCATATAGTACGCACTGGAGATATTTTAGTGCTAGATTTGCAATATCTTCTCGAAGTACTTCTAACAGGTTGATGGCGACTGCGTCTGAATTCTTTCAGAGTCAATGTGCATAGGTCCGGCCGTCCGGGTGTGACGAGAATTGCAGTTCTTTATAAATCAAAAATGCATTGACAATACAACAATCAAGGAAGTAAAAAATATCCTGTATTTTATTTTCTTGTGAAATCGTATAAAATAGATACATGATAATACAGTGAGTAAAAAACACTAAAGAAAAAAGCATACTTACCCGTTTGACAGTTTTTTTAACAAGCACGCGAATAAAAGTACGTTAGAGCAATATTTAATTCGACGCAAATGAACTGTCATTTATTCAACATTCCGCCAATCGGTCCCATATTGTCAAGCATGGTTCGAACTTTCTTGATAATTCAAGCGATTGTCGTTATATGCCATGGATTTTAATTTAAAAATTCAGAAAGAGGTGTTTAGTGACACTAACCACCATGACTGAAAGAGTTAAAGAAATCTGACAGATTGTAGTAGCTTGATGTGCTGGCGTCTGTACTTATCGTAAAAACAAGACGGCGGCGCTAGTTCCACTTCTGATCACGTGCCAAAAGATACGTATTGTATACAGCTTTAACTGTAGGTGTTATTTTGTAGCATGTTTTTTCTGTCTTTCTTCTTCACAAGAGGTGTTGTGACGTTGCGTTAACAGTAAAACGAAAAACAAATAATAAAATATTTTTTATTAATTACTAAAGAACATTAGTTTTAACATTAATAACTCACATGTCCAATCACAAAGTAAATAGAAGTTTCTAGCACTGCATTGCACAATTTGACCTTTGGGTAGTCAACCTTATTATTCCGCGACTGTATGTAAGCATCCTAAGAAATCTGGATAAATTTGATGCATGATGCAAGGGATAATTATTGCAAATGTCCCGTTCTAGGTCGTGATTTCATTTCCACTGTGTTTGTAAACATTGTGGAGCAACATTTTCACACAAAAGTGCTTTATGTACAGACGCCAGCACATCAAGGTACCCGAAACTGTCAAATCCCAATCAACTGTGAACCTTATACTTTAGCGATAAAGTTGAAAATCTATTAAAGGAATTTGACAGATTGTAGTAGCTTGATGTGCTGGCGTCTGTACATAAAGCACTTTTATGTGAAAATGACGATAACGACTAAGGAAATGACTGTTTATATGTTCCGTTAGACCTTTATTACGCTGGAAAATTAAAAGAAATGTGCTATAAAATCTTGTAAAATGTATTTGTCCTTGCAGTCATTATGTGCTGATAAGATAATCCTATCGAGATGTAGATAATTAAATAAATATTTTTTCAGTGGTACATTCTTTTTGTTTTATGACGACATCAAATCATATCCCACAGTTTTGAGCGTTCTATTTTTTGCAATTGTACTTAATTACCATACAACCTCGTTTTTTTTCATGATTTTTATTTCGAACTCCTGGTTTTTAATTTAAACATTCTCAGTAGCAGCGTCCCTACCAGGAAACCCGGCAGACGCCCGTTGCAAAATGTGATAGGATACTCTCCCTCCAGCCCCTCAATACCTACCACTAAATGAGCATCTTCCCGCAGGTTCCAACCTTCCGTGACCCACTTAGAAGTCTCTGAAACACCTCCGAACCCAGATGGGAAGATGCAACTACAACTTCGTGAAGTGGGGCTAATCTCGACGGTACGACAACAAGGTATGGATGTGGAGCTATGGCGCAAACTATGTCCCACCTCCTTTCCTGCTCTCTGTGCCCCAAAAAATGCAGCCTACCGACCCCTGCGCTGCCACCGACGATGCCGTGGAAGTGACGAAGATTTGGGCCAACAAAATTTAATACGCTGTTGTACCATCGACACGACGAAGATAAAGAAGTAACAACTCAGGTCAGGGTCAGGATTTGAGCACATCTAGCTTGGCATTTCATATCTCCTCTTCACTTTGTGCACAAGTCTTCGATGCGTATATAAAGCAGCTGAATATATGAATGTAGCTCCACAATCTTTACAAACAAGTGGTCGATAGCCTAAATGTTTGTTTATGTGTTGCTCCAGAGATTTTTTTATCTGTAAAATTAAAAAGAATTCTATTTATAATCTCGAAAATATTCGCTGTCGGATTGGGTCATTTTTAGTGAGCTAATCGAAAACTTGTCTATATATTTTATCATGACAACCAAGGGCGCCGTCTCCATGGGTGTTCGGAGGTTCCAGCTCCCACGAGAGGGAAGTTGTGGTTGCGGAGCACCGCGTAAACCGCATGGCGAAACGTGCCCAAAAGACTGGCAGCATTGCCACGTTGATATGGATATAGAAGCTTACACACATTTCCTGGTAAATGTCAAATAATTCTTTACTTTCTCTCAGCCGAACTCGTGGCTACTGAACTAAAGAAGTTATAATTATTACTTACAGAAAATGATTTTCCACAATATTCACATATCTTGGGCTTGGGCTGAGGCTTTTGTCCCTTGTGAACGAAGCGAATATGTCTTGCCAGAAGTACTTTATTTTTACTATCCTTAAATAAAAATATTACAAATCAATTTAAGAATCAAGCAATCATCATCACTGTAAATAAAATATCAATTATATCAATGTGTTGATCTAATAAGAATTCTTTTGAGCTTATTGATTTGATATGAAGGGATAGTTCAGGGACCCTAAAAACATTAAAGATTAATTTAATTTCGACAGCGATGCAAAAGCAGCAACCGACCTGCAACCTTATGGCAACAAAAATAAAGATTGACGCTTTACGGGGTTTTGTCTTATAATATTTTCTGTTTGATGTCAGCTATCGATTTATTTATGTTACAATTACAAGCGTGGTCGCCATTTTGAAAAAAAAAAATACAAAATGGCGGATCGGTAAGTATGCCACGGTTCATCAAGCCCTTTTTTTAGAGGTTCTGTTAAATATTTCGCATAATATTTTCTGTAAATTATGTTACTAATTCAGTATAGATGTCCGTCTGAAATAAATAGGTATAAAACAATAGCATGTCTCACCTTTTTACAAATATCACAAGTATACCTAACTCCATTAACTTCTTCGAGATGATTTTTCAAACTGGTTAGCCTCGCAAAATATTTGTTGCAATGATCACATTTAATGCTGTGGACAGTGAAAACTTGTTATAAAAAAAAGTGGTGACACAGTACTATCTTAGTTTAGATTCGCACAGGCGCGTTTATGCGCGGCGATTTTTTTCGCGCACTGGATTTTCAACACTGCTTAGCCACGAGAGCCGAAAATCCAACAGTATATTTTTTTACTGTTGGATTCTCAATGCTCAGCTCAACACCGAGAGTTGAAAATCCAGCCGCAATATTTTTACGTCCGTGCGTACGTGGGTTTACGAGTGCAACTACAGTACATTCACAGTCATTTTACCTCTGATTTTGCATTACTGTCAAAATCACAGTGATCTTTAATCTAATGACAATAAAACCTTATTGTCATGAGATTAAAGATCACTGTGATTGTGTGTGAGCAACCCAATAGCAACCGCTATTCGTGAATACATACCCAACTTTTTCAACTGCGTTATGTTTAAGACTGGTTTTCAGGTGAAGATTGTAGCTTTTCTCAGTCTTGAAGATTTTTTTACAATCAACACAGTATGCGCTATCTTCTCCCTGAAAATATCACGCTAATATTATAAAGGCGAAAGTTTGTGAGTGTGTGTGTTTGTATGTTTGTTACTTCTTCACGCTCAAACGGCTGAACGGATTTGGATGAAATTTGGTACACAGATAGTTTATAACCGGGATTAATGTATTGAATACTTTTTATCCCGATATTCCCACGGGATCAACACTTATGCGGGCGAAACCGCGGGGCGCAGCTAGTAAAAAGTAAGGGTGCGTTTCCACAGAAGCGGAGCTGGGCGAAGCGGAGCAGAGACGTGCAGGAATCGACTAATCACAATGGTTGAAATCCTCATCGCGTCACTCGTCTCGTCTGTGATTGGAAGACTCCAACGAGTCTCCGCTCCGCTCCGCGCAGCTCCGCTTCTGTGGAAACGCACCCTAAAACACAAATTCACACCTGTTTCCCCCGAAGAGCTGGGCAGAGGTGTACCTATAGTACACCCACATTTCCGCTATGTTTTAGTCCCATATAATATATATAGGGGGTGAGCAACTGAGCATATTGCCATCAACCAGGCACAAATTTAGACTAAAGGCTGCTAAAGAGAAATTCCTGCTGGAAGAACACAATAACACTTTGCCCGACCTGGGAATCGAACCCACGACCTCGTGCTCAGCGACCACTAGACCAAAAGACATATTAAAAATACTTTTTAAAACAAATTTATATTAAAATACTGTCCAATCTTAACGTAGAAAATGCTCAAGACTATAACGAAAACGGTAGTCTAGACTCATAATCGGCCTATAATGCAGTGGTGGGCTAAGCCTGTCGGGAACCCGGGGCGGTAAAACAAAATGAGGTCCTCCCTGGTCTTCTCAGTTTATGTGGTGAGTAATATTTTGCAAAAAATTAATAATGCCTAAAAAAAGAAAGTAATCATTACGTAATAATTACCCTTATACCGCCACGCCAGTGCTATAATGTTCTCACTGCTAGGACCCTGGCCTCCTCTCTGTGGGAGGGTGTAGCGTAATCCACCGCGCGGGCCCAGTGCGGGGAGATGTCTAAATTTGTAAGGTAAAAAATTATACTTGTCAACTTACAGTGTTTTCGTGTATCTTCATATGTTTATCCAAATAATTCTTTCTGACCTTCTTCTGGCATACGGTACATACCGTAGTTTCTCTTTCATGTGTACTAAAGAAAACAAATAGAAACGCACTAATCGTTTATGTGTATAATACATTGATATTATAATATAAATAAATCCGGACGTTTTGTCATGTCGGTAAAATCGTGCGAAGCAGGGTCGCTAGTAACAATACTTACGCCATATGTGTTTTCAACAGCGACAAAGTCGAAAACGTTTTGGGGCATTCTCCACATTTTTGTCTCTCTCTATTAGAATGGACATCAACTCTATGTCTACGATTTTCTTTATATGTCCTGAAATAGAATTTAGAAATGAATAAGGTTTAATAATAATGCAGAAGGAAGAAGTGGATGGAGGTCTTTGCCCAGGAGTGGCAGTCCGCGCTGACACGGATTAGTCTTTGGCTCACTCAGACTGGGCAATTCTCCAGTGTGTGCTGTGTATCGTCAAGACAATCACCACAGTGTAGACAACTTGTTCCGTACATATTTTTTCTATTTGGTCACACCACCAAATAGTAAGTATGGTAAAAAAAAAACAAACCTCTCCGAGGAAGGACGCTTAAAATTTTCGAGCTCACTTCGCTCGGTCTTCCATGCCAGTTTCTCTTACTTCAAAACTCAATTCTTTATTGCATTCTATATGTATTACATAGATGGTATCTCTACAATGTAAAAGATCAATATGGACCCTGTCGGGCACAGCAAAATTTGCAGAGGAAGAGAGCTAAATAACAATTCAAACAATTAAATATGTATTATTATAAATCATTAGATATGCTTAATTAGGTTTATAATTATGTATATACATTTTTTTAGTATATTGCAAACCTGAATATAGTTTGTTCAGAATAAGTAACTGAATCAATTCCAATAATTTTTACACCTTGTTATATTTTGTCCCAATAATATTTAAAAAGGTTAAAAGTTGGACACCGAGCGACACTAAGTACATATCCACAATTATACGCACACAACACAGGCCACGGCCGGCGGCGCGTGGTAAGTGGTAACTATATTTTTGTATGGACAAGCAGGTAACATAACAAGCGTATAACTTTGTGATTTTTGGAATTTTGTACATAGATTCTTTACATAAAATTACCAGACGTGTTTCGGGTTTCGCATATACTAAAACTAATTTTGTATTTATTATTAGGTTTGTGTATATAGATATAGTATACTAGTTTTTTTTTTATGTATTGCGTAAGAATAGTGTAGGTATTCTTCAGCTTTTCTGCATAAGTCGACAAAGCAACTCTTATTTCTGTATGAATTATACGTATCAGTTTTAGATATCGATACCTATCACATCTGCGGAGTTTGGCTAGCTAATTTAATTTGACCTTGTAGAATCTAAAACAAACCAAGCTCGACCTTAGGAGCGCCTTAGGTTGGATTTATTGCAGGCCTCGCGCTGGCCGACCGTTAGTAAATTAAGGCTGATTTGGTATCGCACTTACTTGAAAACTGCATCACATTTCTTGCAACCGAACACAGAGACTTCATGATTTCTTCGAATGTGCTCAGATATTTTTAGTCGGTCATTGTTCTGGTACGGGCACTTAAGACATTCAAATATTCTGAAAATTATATCACACTAATATTATAAAGGCGAAAGTTTGTGAGTGTGTTTGTATGTTTGTTACTTCTTCACGCACAAACGGCACGAACAATTTTGATAAAATTTGGTATGGAGGTAGCTGACACCCTGGATTAACACATAGGCCTTTTATCCCGATATTCCCACAGAAGCGAACCTTATGCGTGTGAAACCCCAGGGCGCTGCTAGTTAATTGTAATTCATTTTTAAAACTTCCCACCACGCCTGTATTTTTTTAAGGCCAAAGCCGGGGTAGCTCTGAAAAATAAAAGGGGATTAAGGATTTTTCATGGAGCTTGGCAATGTCACGTGATCAACTTTAAACTTTAATATCTCGGAAACGTGACACTTTATGGGGCTTGGTCTTAGACTCTTAGTATGTTTTCTGTTTGCATTGATGTCAGCTGTCGATTTATATATGTTTCAAGCGTAGCCGCCATTTTGAAAAAAAAAAAAAATGTCGGACAGGTAAGTATGCCACTGATCTTCTAAGCCCTTTTCTTCCTGTTTTGCGATCAGTATCAGGTTGCATGTTGATCAAAATATGATTTTGAGTCAGATGAGCGTGGAGTTGTACCGGTGATTTTATTAATAAATTATTCTGTAAACATATGTTTGTTACGGTCGCGAATCATATTTTGATCCACATACAACCTGACCCGGGTCGACGGCGCGTTGTTTTTCACACGCGCCTCAAAGAGATGTCAGCAGTAACTGACGGGTCCGCTGGGGCCGATGCCTGCCAGGGTCGCGGGTTGTTCGAAAGAGTTACCGTGGCCCTTGGCACAGGCTACTGAAGGAACACGGGTGGATTTTAGTCAGCAAAAGTCTGACACACCCTCCCTCGAGCGGGAGAAGTTATTTGATAAGTTCCCAACCAAAAAAAAAAGCCTTGTCCTGAAAATTGGAAAATACGAAATAAAATTTGAATTTCACGGGTAACTTTAGCGCATCCCTCTTATGGGATAGTCATAGACCGCCCATGGTGTCACCATTTGTAAAATTTCTATATTGTATGTCTGTAATTTATATGGTGTACATAATAAAGAGTATTCTATTCTATACCGAGACAGACTCCGAGATGGTAGATACTAAAAATGTTCCTAATGTAAAAACCCAATGACACTACTCTCAGGCCGTGTAACGAATTTAGAAACCCACACTCAGCAACAGCATTCGCGTTTGCTACCACCAAAGAGGCTCTGTGGCTGATATTTTTTTTGTCATGTTGTAGAAAGTGCTCATACAATCATAAAATCACGCCTTCATCCCAGAACACTCGCCTCGCTTCGCTCTCTCGGCTCGCACGCGGTTCATTACAGTTCTAACCTAACCCATTTGGCTTAGTTACTGCTACCAATTCGGCTCGCGCGTGATTTGTTACAGTTCCAACCTAAACTATAATTGAATATCATTCAGGCCGTTAGTTGAACGGCTGCCGTTCAATTAAAAATCTAGGCGGTTAACTAAACGGCTACTTAAACCTGTTGGCTGCGACATATCTATACAGGGTGTTCCTGGAAGTATGGATCAAATCGAATAGGGGCGTGGGCAAGGTCATTTCCAAATTTTTTAACCCTGAGAATGTCGGTGAATTTTTTACGGTTCAAAAATTATGATTCGAGAACCTACAGAACGCCACCTGCTACGATCCTCCTTACATACTCCTTTTGCTTAGTTTACGTTCATACATCGCTGCTTAAATTCAAAAGGGCCACAAGTCGAAAAAATTACAAAATCCTTTTTAAAGCAAAAATCGTATCAATTCTGCCTATTGATAAGATTTTTGCTTTAAAAAGGATTTTTTAACATTTTCGACTTGTGGCCCTTTTGAATTTAAGCAGCGAAATCTGGTCATACACGCACGTCGGTTGTGATTACTACGCACCTGAAATATCTGTAGAACATCACCAATAAGGTCATATGTCCTTCAAGGTTTTGTTTCTCGGCGTTTCCATTCACAATCTGCCTTATAGAATTCGAAAAAATATAATAATAAATTAATCGGTTTCTACATGTTCCGGCATGTGGGCGTGTGGCTAATTTGGTCGGATACCGGCAAATATCCGGCAGCTGGAGGGTATGAAAAGGAGCTTATAAGGAATACACACTTACATAAAATGCTGCTTATAATGCTCATCGCGATCACTTTCGTTCGGAAATCTTTGTTCACACAACTCGCAAACTGAATTGCCCCGTGACTGTGGAATAATAAATGATGTCTTTTAATATTTACAGTTAAAAAAAGTAACGTTTTTGATCAAGATTATGAGAAAATGATTTTTAAGATTCTATGTTATGCAATGACCTAAATTCTATCTTGTCTACGATCTGCCCTACACCGAAACCGTACAGTCCATTCACAATCTATTTTATCTCTGATTTTGTATCACATGACAATAAGGTTGCTGTTGGGTTGCTGCAACTGTCAAATCTGTCAAAATCACAGTGATCTTTATTGTTGTTGTAATAAGGGAGCTGTTGGGTTGCAGCTGTCGGAGGTAAAATAACTTTAAAAGGAAGAATCTCAGTCTGCAGACTGTATGTATCAGTCGCAGCCTTAATTAGCCTTTTAATTTTCCGCCTGGCCTTTGGAAGCAGTGCTCGGCTCGCACGCGGTTGATCACAGTCCTAACCTTACCTAACCCATTTGGTCAGGGTGCCCTGGCTTAGTTACTGCGACCAATTCGGCTAGCGCGTGATTGGTTACAGTTCCAACATAAACTATAATTGAATATCATTCAGGCCGTTAGTTGAACGCCCGCCGTTTAGTTAAAAGGCTAGGCGGTTAACTAAACGGCTAATTAAACCGGTTGGCTACGAAATATCTATACAGGGTGTCCCAGGAAGTAGGGATCAAATCGAA
The DNA here is from genome assembly GCA_949629135.1 of Eremobia ochroleuca. Classification (NCBI taxonomy): domain Eukaryota; kingdom Metazoa; phylum Arthropoda; class Insecta; order Lepidoptera; family Noctuidae; genus Eremobia; species Eremobia ochroleuca. The sequence continues at coordinate 5,181,607 of OX451388.1, forward strand.
TAGGGGCGTGGACATGGTTATTTCCAAACGTTTTAACCCTGAGAATGTCGGTGAATTTTTTTACGCTTCCAAAATTATGGTCAATTTTTGTATTTTTCAATTACTTCTACAGGACGTTGTAGAAGAGTGGACCTTTCCTGTGGTAATACTTTTACGCAGCTAGAAAACATGTGTTCAATAAGAAAAAAACTGTTACTGCAAAGGCTACGTTCTGGCAAAAATTTTATTCAATTTTCGAGCAAAATGTTTATTTAATTGCACCGACTTTCTCAGGGTTAAAACGTTTGGAAATTGCCCACGCCCCTATTCGATTTGATCCATACTTCCAGGGACACCCTGTATAATGAGGTTTGATAATGCATCGCTATATTAAAAAGCGCGCATCGCCTTACGTTGACACAAATGCTGTCCATGTACTCTGTTGACCAGCGGAACTGTTGTAGTTATGTGCTATAAATTGTTGATGCCATCACGACCGTCATTGTTAACCATCATGCCGGTACGAAATAAAGGTAAGCATACATCAAATAGTCCTCCAGACCATATTTTGGCCAAGGCGCCCAAAGTCAACCGAGACTAGCCTTCGGCGCGCGAGATTCTATGCACAAGTGTGTGCGCAGACACAGGTGCACTCTCTCCTGAGGCACGGGGTATTACACCGCCAACTTACAAACTCCGGTCTGTTATTAAGAAATTCCTAATGGAAAACCCACTTACACTGCCCGACCTGGGAATCGAACCCAGGACCTCACGCTCAACAGTAGCGCTTGCGACGAGACCAACGGGGCAGTCAAAATGCAGCATACATCAACATTCAACATGTAGGATGGAATTCTAGTGCTTGATTGTTTGTTGGAATTATACTCTTAACACTAATGGCACAATAACTACTCTATTTCCGCTGGTTGGACAGCATTTGTGTAAATGTCTTATTTAATCTTTCAATCAGTTAATGAACTGGTTGAAAGACCCCGAAATAACTTAGTGGCGCCGAATCCCTTGTTCACAAACTAAACTAAATTTAAGATCAGTGCTTCTTTTTCTTCTTCAGAAAAGGACAGAAGATGAATATTAGTTTAGTCCTGTCAAATTAATCAGCGCCTGACGTAAATCGACGTATTTTTAGCAGCCAATTTTTTAATCATGTCTAACCTTGTCTATGAAGTATCATAATTTAACGGGATTTAACTGATGTCCTTTTCATAATGAAATAGAAAGAAAAAGATGCACTGAACATAAATTTAGTTTAGTTTCGAACAAGGAAATCGGCGCCATTGTTTCCTTAACTAATCGCGACGTCAAAAAAAGATATACCTTACTATATGCCTTGCTACATACCTTAGCATGTTTTTTATTATGTTCGTCCAAATTTTTTTGATTCATAAATTTTTCAATACATTTATCACAGTTATAACCATGTCCTTTATATCCATGTTTTAACCTTTGTTTATTCCTAAATGCATTTAATTCAGTTCTGTTTAAAATTATACATTTCACCTCGTATTCTTCGTATCCGTAAATGCCCGGAGTCTGTTCATATGCTGGTTCTCTTGGTTGTGGTTGTTCTCTTCGTAGATTAAAATAGTCTGGACCAGTTTGTCTTTTGAGAATCAATTCTTCGCGTTTTGAAAGAGTTGCGACATTTCCTATACCTTTTCGACGATTCAGGATACTTTTTCCCTTACCTTTTAGTCGGTTCGGGACGCTTCTTCCTTTCCCTTTCACTACAACTGAGTCACGTCCTTTGCTCTTTACTATCATCGGAACCCTTCGTTCATCTTTTACAGCAATTCGGACCCTTCCTTCATCTTTCACAGCCATAGGAACACTTCCTTCACCTTTTAGTACAAATGAGACACCTTTTCTTTTTACTAACATTGGGCCGCTTTCTTTAACTGTTACCAAGTTTTGAATGCCGCCGGTAACTTTTACAGCTTCTCTGTTCCCTCTAAGTGCTAACTTTTCTGGCGCGTTAATAAACACTTTTTGTGGTCTGTAGTTCAATTTAACATTTGGCGGCATCATTGCAGCTTTTATTGGTTTTTGCACATTTGTTGCTATTTTAGCATATTTCACAATATTTTTTGGCTTATTTTGTATTAATGTCATTAGTGGATCTGAAAATGTTCATATTGAATATTAATTACTTAAATTATTTTAAAAGTACATGATTCGTAATTTTAGTTGTAAATAAACCGTTTTACACCAAAATCCGTGGTTTAATCTCGCTAAAAAAGGCCGAGATCTCGCGAGAACGAGATTGCATTCCCTAATGGGTTTCATTATGACAGTTCAAGAACATACACTGCGTTATTTACGTTGTTGAGCAGACACATTTCTCGAACTTATGGAGCAATGGTTCAATATCTTTCAAAATTATTCAGATTAAGACTACTAATGTGTTACGCAATTAGGGTGCGGCTCGGTAGACACAACTTTCAGAAAGAGGCTGACTGGTGGCAGTCTTTTCGTCACCTATCCCGCAACGTTTGAAGACTAAGGTCTTCAACTGGTGCGTCCTGCCGGATCATGACATACGATGCGTGAAAGACGTGGACACTGACGGTCGGACTGGTCCACAAAGGTCACTCAGCGCGCTATGGAGCGAGCTATGCTCGGAGTCTCTTTGAAGGTTAAAATCAGGAACGGAATTATCCGGAAAAGAACCGGAGTTACCGACATAGATTGCAGAGTAAGCAAACTGAAGCCGGCCATCGGTCCTTCGATAAACATGGCCAGCCCTATGTTGGCTATGTTTGTCGAAGGACCGATGGCCGGTGGAGCAGACGAGTCCTGGAGTGGAGACCGCGTATCGGCAAGCGTAATGTAGGACCCCGGCTAGATGGACCGACGACCTAAAGAAGGTGGCTGGGAAAGACTGGATGCGGAAGGCGGAGCACAGGGTGTTGTGGCGCAGTCTGGGAGAGGCCTATGTCCAGCAGTGGACTGCGATAGGCTGAGTGGACTACAAATTTGCATCCACATGATTTTATTTTTTATTCTTTTGTTAACTTTCACCAGATACTTTTGGATAAGACTATAGTTGTAAAGATTCTAATTCTGACTAAGGGCCAGTTTCTTGATCCGTAGTCAAACACTGTATAACAATTTGCTAGATTAACTATAGTCAACTGGTCAACTAATAGTTAAAGGGCTATTTCGTTTTTCAGTATCTATTTTAAGTAGGTATAGTCAAGCTTAACCATTGGCTATTATATTGCCAGTGTAATGAGAAATCATTTCCTAAAAATAGTAATGTTTTTTGGGGGTAATATTTTTCTATGTGACAACACTAGCCACAATGTTGGATTATATGGTCTAAAAATGTTTGGCCTTCTCATTAACACGTACTCCGCATAAATAGCATCGTCTTATGATCTTTCCGACACATCATAATATCGAACTATGTTTAAATCCATGATAAACAATACAGAATATTTGAGAAATACGACGTTGACAACAAGAAAACATGTACAAAACAGCTGTTGTGATTGAGTTGACCATCCGCCATATGTATTGTTAACTCTCGGACTTCGGCTGGTTAATTTTTTTAACTAATAGTCAATTATTTGACCGTTGGATAAACTAACAAATGATCAAAAAACACATTTTACCAAAATTTAACAATTAGTAGGTATCTATTTTTAAAATATTCAGCTGCAACTATATTCAGCTGTCAGCTGAATATAGTTGCAGCTGTTGGGGTCGGCTTCCAGTCTAACCGGATGGTAAGACTGGAAGCCGACCCCAACATAGTTGGGAAAACGCTAGGCAGATGATGAGTTACTTGTACGCAAAATACGCGCATTGACGTAGAGTTGCGGACACCAGCCCTTATTACCTATGATGAATTACTATTTTTAACAATTGGTTAGCTACGGATCAGAAAACCGGCCCTAAAACTACATAGAAAATAGAACTGACCGTCATACATGTCGGTTTCACTAGCCGTATCGGTGGACTCATCGCTGGATGCTTCCTGTATTTTTGTGGGTTGTATCACTTCATCATAGTCGCAGTTAATTTCTTCCGCGCATTTCTCTACTTCCTCAACCTCAATCTTGATAGTTTCTGGTTCTACCTTTAGCGGTACAGGTATGGTAGGGTGTGGTTGGGATATTTCTATCAATATTGGTTGGTTCTGGTCGGTTGGTACAATTTGTGGTGCCTGTGGAGTTATGTTTATTGTTTCAGCACCTGTACTTTTCAAGCTTGATAGTCCTTCGACGATCTGGAACAGAAAGCTCTCATCATCACAACCAGTCAAATCATATGCTCTTCGTCTGTAATTCAATTTCTGAACTGCAAAACACAAAGTTGCTAAAAAAGTTCATTTCACATATTATTTGATTTGTTTTTTTTTTTTTTTCACATTGCCAATCACAGTGATTTGAAAGTTGATAAGAGCCCTTCAGAATTTTCATCTTCATAAGATGTTGTTTCCAAGCCAACACAAATACCGAATAACTCTGGCATCTGTAAATTGGTGTAGGTACATCAAAGTTTCCTGTGGCTGAATTGGTCAGATGGAACAATTGTCTTTGGAAAGGAAACCATGAAGTACTCAAACAATGTGGCTTCACGGTAAACTTATTTATGTAGTTGTGGAATTAAAAGCATGTTATGTAACATTCTCGGTTGCACCATGAAACTTATAATTTCTCTTAAATTTGAATGTATTCAAAACCTTTTCATCCACTATGGTATTTTCCTGAAAATTAATATGATAGGACACTACAAATTTTCGTCTTATAAAGTGGCTAGCCCAAAGAAAGATATATAATCTGTATTACAACAGTAAAAAATAGGCTGCTTGAATTGATTATTATGTTCTTGTTATTATGTATTCTTACATGCTTGTTATTTATGGGTACTCAAAAAACTATGAAAAAGGTTCAGTATTTTGGAGGGGTCTTGTGTATGTAAAGATGGTCACCCATCCACAGACCAACCGCGGCAAGCGTAGCTTAATCTGATCGATCAATCCGTGCGGCGTTTATTACTTAGCCACAAGCCCCCTATTTACTTTATATTTAATTTATAATTAACATTTAATTTATACCCTATGATTATTTTTATTATTTGTAGCCTATGTTGTCCCACTGCAGGGCCTCCCTTTCTCCTTTCCAGTTCTCTCGTTCTTGCAGTGGTGAAGGGTGAATTTATGATAAAGGTAAGCCTGAGCAAAAAAATTCTTACCTCGGCCGGTCGTGGCACACGGAGTCCTAAGTCTGGTTACTTAAAATCTGTGACTGTCTTCCTGGTTTCAGTCTTGTATAGTCCACCTTTACTATGTGTAAGTATGTGTAAGCACTGATAGATTGAAACAGTATCTTGCAAGTATAATAAAAGTGACTTTGAAAAAAGCTGTTTGTGGTGTGATGGTGATATGATGTCTACTGGACAAAACTACTTAACTACAATACCACTGACTTATTCTACTATAATACTACTTAGTGTGCTAAGACATTATTATAAAAGCCAGGATGATTCTTTTTTTAAAGCAATAAAGGTCTATAGAAGTCTTGAGCTCTGGACCAATCCTGTCTGTAGGCATCAAGCTCGTTCCTCCATATTCTCCTGGATCTGGCTCGTTGAAATAAAATTGCAAACTGAAATGATAAAACGACTCTAGGTGAGAACCTACTTACAGTTTTGACTCCTTGTAGGGTCAGCGTTATTCTGAGATGTGCCTTCATTAGTCTGGCTTGAAATTGTTTAATCTTGGCGATCATAAACTCACACTCCCAGCATATAAGGTAATGGGCATTGGCCTGAAAAAGAAGAAAAATCTAGCCATTACCAATGATTTTTCTTAGCCTGCAGCCTAGATAATGTCTATTCCAAAAGTATCAGATAAAAGTGTAAACAAGCCCTGTCCAGGATAAATTCTTATGCAATAACTCACTTAAGGGAATAAGACACATTCATCCATATTTAAAAGGTTTGTACTTTTTATTCCACCACTTTTTCTCACAATTATTGTTTGTTTATCATTATTAATACATTGAAGGACACTGAATGAGACACAATAGAAGCTTTATTGTTATTACATCGAGGAGTGTTAAGTGTCCCCCAGTGTTAAATTGTAATTAAAAAATTGTCAAAGAAAATTGAGGTAGGTATACAATTCAATATATTCAATAGTCAAATTAAGAACATCTCTAAGGTGATTTAAAATTAGAATTTCGGTTTTAGTACATATTCAAGTAATCAAATTAAAGCACTCAATTTGCAGGTACAAGTAGCACTACTAATTGGCATCTACTGGCACACAACCACAACACGTTGTGGGCTGCTTTTACGCTCAATTAACGTATTCGTTCTTTGAGCCTAACATAAACACCACTGCCATCCCCTTGGAAGAATGCAGACATAGCATAGCGAAAAACTTCGAATCCATGACCACCTCCTTCTTTGAGGTCTGTTAATCATGGGTGATTAATTATCAACAGTTTTTCATTTGTTTACCTTTTTGGAAAATAATGTTGAATCGACTATAGGTACTATTTACATTGAAGAGTTACCTTTGTTGTATGCTTTAGTGATGAAATAGGTTAACATTTATTTTGAAATAAGCAAGAGTAGAACTAAATTACCTTATCTGTAGGAAACATTTCCGGACACAGCACAGCCAAAAGAAATTTTTGATCATGTTTCAATAGTTTCAAATTCCTGCCCAAGCTTAGGCAGGTGTAACATCTTAATTTAATATCCGAGGACGGACTTAGCTTACTGTGGTGAATACTTAGACTCATTTTTATTTATTTCTCATTTCGTTTCAATAAAAATGAAGAGCAATGATTTCAATAGTAATATAATTATGTCAATGGTGAAGAGACTTTTTATTTTATTTTTTTAAACGTAATTGACAGATGTGAGATCAGAGATGTCCAATGGAGATGTCACATGAAGTTGCATGAAGTTGACAGTGACAGTACTGACGGCTAGTGACGGCCATCAGATTTAGAGATGTCTCGTGCCGGATCGTCAGAATTAGTAACACATGGATTAAGTTGATTTATCGCTCAACTGGCTTATTACATCATGGAAATCTTCATCGGTCCATTTTAACATAGTTATTCATTTGGCTTCTTGTTACATGGGCTGGCGTATATACCCCTAACGGTTATTAACCTGGAACGTGGATCCGCGTGGCACACAATGGCTTTTTTAATTATTTCTGTAATTACGGCTTTCAACTGATTAACGAAAAGCGAGTAGAACTACCTAGCAACTCAAAATGAGTTGGCGAGCAACCAGCGTTGGTGTATTTATGTACCAGGTTTATTGCTGATGCAAGTGTTTACTGTATCAGTGAATACTGCATGTCGATTCTATAAAAATGTCACCGTGAAAACTTGCGTAGAGTGAGCTGTCAGTGTCATCCCACTGTTGCTAGGGATTGACCAAAGTGGATGTTAACTTTTCGTCGCCTTTTTTTCTGCATAGCAGCCGTAACTTGCGAAGCTGTTTAACATAAACATCGGCGCTGATTGTTTGTCCATCAAGGAGTCTTAGGGAGGAGTCTTAGAGGATTCATAATAAATCATACCGCCTGCATCCCACCAACAACAAATCAAAACCTTCTGTTTGTGAGTTTTTAGTTGGACTTGAACTGGCAGTTCTTCTCCTCGCGGTAACCAGTAGGCTTTACGCTTATCGTTCTTATACATTACCCAACTTTCATCTCCTGTTACTAAATTACTTAAAAACTCCTTACGTTTGGGAAGAAGAAGTAATGATTGACAAATTGATACTCGGGCAGCTCGGTTTGCCATACTCAGCTGGTGCGGTATCCATCTTGCCAACACTCGCCGATATCCGAGTGCATGCAGTCGCTTTTCCATAGCTGTGTGACTGCAGTTAAGTGCCTGCGCTAACTCACGAGTAGTAGCATCCGAGTTTTGATTTAATTATGCCAACAGCATGTCGTCATCTGATTTGACTAGTCGACCTGAACGTGCTCGGTGCTCTACTCCTGTATCGCTGGATCTAATGCGACGAAACCATCGACTTACAGTTGACTGTGTGACTGTGCCCCTTCCAAGTGCATTGTTGATGTTCGCACTCGCCTGTCTCGTGCTAGAGCCACATTTGAACTCGTAAAATATTACAGCTCGAATAGCGTGCTTGTCCATTGTTACGAATTAATTGTCACAGACGCGTCCTAGCTGCCTTTTATATAATCAGTAATGGAGCTTCTGGAATGTTCTAGACATATTAAAAAAAAGAACTAAACTAAACCGTTTCAATAAGAAGAAAGATTTTTTTTTTTTCAAAGAGAGTCAATATTCAGTTGCCAACCCAATATTAATGTCACGCGAACGTAGTCGCGTGCAGCAGCTAGTTACAAATAAAAATCGTAAGGTGTACTTGTATTAGGCACTTTTATTTCCTTATCAAGTCAAATTATTAACAATATTTACAATGGTTAGAGATTTAGTTTTCTTTCTCAATATTTAAAAACATTATAGGGTAAAGGTGACCAAGTTTAGCTATTCTTTTCTGGATAATCAATCTTAGGGTATCCGTGTACGTAGTAGGCGGCTTGCAGGATGAGGGATCGCGCCAGTGAAGCCCTGAACAAAAAAAAAATGGTTGTCTGTAAAGTCGGTTTACGGACGATAATTTTACATCATAACGATGGAGTGAAAGAGAGATAGATGCGTCACAAGCCGAACGCTTAGGCCGACGTTCCTCTATATCGCTTGTTCCGCGCTCTCGCTTGCACGCTCGGCTCAGGCGGAACGTGACAATGAGTCATGGTTTTTCGTGCGTGCAGCCGGCGTTCATCGATTTATAAGACGTTATCACGTCAAAAAAGTTTAATTAATGGATGGGAACGGATGATGTCATTAATGCTGGCATGTCGTGCTATGCGGCCTGCGCTCCTACTGCAGGATAGGCCATGGTGTCCGAGGCAGTCGTCAACTTCACCGCACCGACAGCGATAAAGCGTTGCCTTTACTAAAATATCTTTCACATTATGACAATGGGGATAAAAACTGCCACTTGCTCACTTCAGGTGTCGCTACTATCTAGCGTCTAAGAATTTGACAGCTAGCTGTCACTATCCATACATTTTTAATAACCAGGGGAATTCTTTTACGCATAATTAATTAATATGATCCGTTTCACAGCTGCTAACTGCAAAAATACCCATGTACTTGCCAAAGATGTTAAAAGAGGAACATTGAAATAATAGTTCTCCGAAAAAAAAATTGGTTACCCAATATTTTGTGGAGTATTATTTTTAAACCTGAAGACTTAAGCTGCTATTTTACCAGTGGTAGACGAGTCTCTTTTCCTTACGTCTTTTATTTAATAGTGCTACACACCAAGTCGCATACATATTTATCGATTTTTCGTTTAATTGTTTGTGTTTGTGATCGATGTAAAAGTAAACATAATCAGAACAATGCCGGCTCGCAGACGTTGAACTGTGCTGCCACCTGTGACGGGCTTTCAGTTTTTAACCCCATTTTATATAAAAAAAAAATGTAAATACATATTATGTTAAAAAAGAAGTGAAGTCTTACCAGTTGAATCACAGGTAAATAATGCAGGTGAAGGCACATTATCTCTTGTATAATTCCATAAGCAATCGCGTAGAACTTGTACTATCTGTAAATAGAGTAATTTGTCAAATTAATAAATAATAAAATACTATCGTGAGAATTGATTTAGGATAGCGATAGTTTAAAAAGTCGAAGATATAGTAGATCCTTGTTCGAAAAATAAATAAATTCGAATTGAGACCCTAAAACCTGTCAATAAAGGCTAGTTTGTGTTAACATCAGTTAGCTCTTAATGCAAGTTTACCTCACTAGCTGTAAGTTCAGGCGCTAACTCGAGCATGTGACTCAGCGGATGTGGCAGCAGCTGTCCCAACGTCATTGTAGCTAACAGCTCCTGTAATGCAGCGCGTTCTTTTGCCATTTCTGCCGACTGAGTGTGACGATCTGAAATAAAACGTAGTTTTGGTTTTTTTTTTTTATAGCATCAATCAGTGTTGGCAAAATTTTAGTTTGATTGATAATTAAAAAATAAACTAAAGAACTTAGTTTCAACTAATGATAGACAACCGAATTAGTTTTAGTTGTGTAAAATAATTAAATTAATCGATTGAATTAGTTTGTTTTTAATTTTGATAAAAAAAATGTTGATTGAAAGTAATGTCAAGGAAAAAGTTAAAGAACAATGGATTATTAAGTTAAAATAATCGTTTAGTATTTTTATTGGTAATAATAGTGTGCCAATATGCACGTAAATCGGTACCTATTTAATAAATCATACACTTTCTCTCTGTTGGTGGAACTTTACTTTTTTTTCTGTTATTCCTTTACTAGTAGCATATAATTTATCTATAATATGTATGTATTTAGAAATACATATGTATATTTATCAGTTTCCTAGTACTCATAGCACAAGCTCTGCTTAGTTCGGGACTAGATGGCGTTGTGTGAAATATTATTATTATAATCAAACAGGGTGATTTTCTCTGTACATAATTAGGTATTTTTACTTTTTTACTCTGCAGAAATTTACATTTTTTTTTTACAAAATTAAAATCCTAGACGGCGGATGTTTTGATCTGACTATTGGCTTTAGCTCCCTCGTAAACCATGAAAACGACAACCAGTATACATTTTTTGAAAATGTTAACATCAGCCATCTTGGATTTTAATTTTGACTTGACTATCGGCTGTAGCACCCTCGAAAACCATGAAAACGACACCCATGAAGAATAATTTTAAATTGTTTGCAGCCGCCATCTTGGATTTTAATTTTGATCACAGCATCAGTTTCAGCAACCTTGAAAACCATGAAAACGACACCCATGACGAAAGATTAGAAAATTATGACATCCTCGATTTTAGATTTCAATGTTGACTTCACTATCGGCTTTAGCACCTTCGAAAACCATAAAAACGACGCTTAATAATTTAAATAGTTCCTCATCGTAATGAAGTTCAATTTGTTTGACACGCATTCAAATATTTTCCTAAAGCAAGATTAGTTTTATCTTTAACTGAAAAGTAAAATTGATGTATGTTTAGTTAAAACTAAAATGTTCAATCGTGATTAATTTTGTTAAAACTAATTTAATTACTAAATTTTTAGTTTGACTAATCAATCGATTGAAAATTTTTGTGATTGAGCCCAACACTGGCAGCAATATATCGTGGTGAACGTTGTCCACAACTGCACACCACTGCTTGAAAGTGAGCTTGATTTAAATGTTGCCATTAAAAAGTTGGGGTTTTTTACTTTTTTTTTCCTTTAGAGTTTATGATTTTTTCTAGTGTGTATATTGTGAGTATAATGTATTTGAAGTGGCTGTGCTTTTTTAAATAAAAAATAAAAGAAAATACCTACAATATTATAACATTATAAATATGTTATTAAACTTTTTTAACGTAAAACAAGAATAAACATGGGTTTTTACTGTGTTTCAGAGGAATGATCGAACATCTCGTGCTATCTCGGCTAAGGGTAGTTGTTCAGGAGAATCACCGCGTGGTATTTAAAAAAAAATAAAGATCTGACAGGCACCTCCACCGGTTTCAGTGCGGTGGACCAACACAAGGAAACATCCACGGCAAATATAAGGGCATTTACCGAAACTTGTTCGGGGTAATCTCCTCTCTCAATCTTTTCTCTATTACTTTACTCATACCTTCATATTATGTGTCGAGCTTTATCCCTCGATAGTTGTTGCAATCCTGTACATCACCTTTATTGACTAGGCACTAGCGAAATATTGCACCATTCTTGTGGGATCGAACTTTAATACAAAAACTTATTGAAGAACAAGCCATGCGCTCGATAGGATTTCCCATCGGCAAAATTTACGAACTTCCATACCAACTTTAATCGTTTATTGAAGTACCCCTTTAATAAGTAAATTTTCAAAGATTCTTTCTTAACCTGTTAACCGGGCGGGACGTATAAATACGTCAAACTTAAACAGTAGCGTGTACGGAATTCCCCGGTTAACAGGTTAATAAATAAATTATATTTGAGTTTCGATTGTATTCTATATTTTAGAATGACTAATTCTAATCTAATTTAATAATTTAACCTGTTAACCGCGGAATTCCGTACACGCTACTGTTTAAGTTTGACGTATTTATACGTCCCGCCCGATTAACAGGTTAATGCTCACTTTTGTTATAATATAAGGAACCCTAGTGCAAAATTGTATGCTTCTAGACCTAGTGGATTAGGTTGTGCGTTATCCGTCAGATAACGAATGAATTTAAGATTTTTAGTAAGTAGACATAAAGTCAACCACACACATCTATCTTCTTTTAAACACTTCCATACGTCTACTGGTATATCATTTGGCATTTACAGAAATAGTTAATTAGCTAGCATAGCTTGCAGATTCAAGCTGATGTGCAATTAAGCAAGCTGATGTGGCAATGGGCTGGCAATGTTTGTCGAAGAACTGATGGCCGGTGGAGCAGCCGAGTCCTGGAGTGGAGACCGCGTATCGGAAAGCGCAGTGTGAGATTCCCCCAGTGACCATGGACCGACGACCTTAAAAACGTGGCTGGGACAGACTGGATGCGGAACGCGGAGGACAGTGTGTTGTGGCGTAGACTGGGAGAGGCCTATGTCCAGCAGTGGACTGCGATGGGCTAAGTGGATT